>JAJPUD010001563.1:180880-308321 GCA_023553655.1 Myrmecobius fasciatus
CAGCTTTTGGGATAAATACTCTCTATTTGGCAAAAACTGCTGGGAAAATTGGAAACTAGTGTGGAAGAAATTAGGGCTTGACCCATACCTAACACCACATACCAAGATAAGATCTAAATGGGTTCATGATCTAGATATAAAGAGGGACTTTGTAAGCAAGTTAGAGGAACGTAATATAGTTTATCTCTCAGACCTGTGGAGATGGAACAAATTTATGTCCAAAGAAGACTTGGAACTCCTAATTGAACACCAGATGGATAATTTTGACTATATTAAGTTAAAAAGTTTCTATACAAACAAAACAAATGCAGACAAGATTAGGAGGGAAGCATCTAATTGAGAAATCATCTTTACATTCAATGGTTCTGATAAAGGCCTCATTTCTAAAATATATAGAGAATTGTCTCATATATATAAGAATTCAAGCCACTCTTCAATAGATCTTCAATAGAGGTCAAGGGATATGAACAGACAATTTTCAGATGATGAAATTAAAACCATCTCTAGTCATATGAAAAGTTGCTCCAAATCACTATTGATCAGAGAAATGCAAATTAAGACAACTCTGAGATACCACTACACACCTGTCACATTGGCTAAAATGACAGGAAAAGATAACGATGAATGTTGGAGGGGATGTGGGAGGGCTGGGACACTAATACATTGTTGGTGGAACTGTGAACGGATCCAACCATTCTGGAGAGCAATTTGGAGCTATGCTCAAAAAGTTGTCAAATTGTGCATACCCTTTGACCCAGCAGTGTTTCTACTGGGACTATATCCCAAAGAGTTCTTAGAGGAGGGAAAGGGACCCACATGTGCAAGAATGTTTGTGGCAGCCCTTTTTGTAGCGTCTAGAAACTGGAAACTGAAGGGATGCCCATCAATTGGAGAGTGGCTGAATAAATTATGGTATATGAATGTTATGGAATATTATTGCTCTGTAAGAAACGACCAGCAGGACGATTTCAGAGAAGCCTGGAGGGACTTGCATGAAATGATGTTGAGTGAAACGAGCAGAACCAGGAGATCATTATACAGCAACAACAGTATTACATGATGATCAATTCTGATGGACATGGCTCTCTGCAATAAAGAATTGTCTCAAACCAGTTCCATTTGTTCACTGAAGAAAACCATATACACCCAGAAAGAGGGACATGAAATATGGACCACAACGTAACATTTTCATGATCTCTATTGACATTTGCTTCCATTGTGTTGCCTTTCTCTGATTCTTTTTTTTTTCTTGTAGATAGGATTTTTCTTGCATAACTTCTCAAGCATTTCAACATTATTAACATGTAGTGGACTTCCTGCCATCTAGGGGAGGGGAGGGGACTGGGGGTAAAATTTGTATTGGAAAGCTTTGTAAAGAACAAGGTTGGGGAACTACCCATACATATGTTATACAAATAAAAAGCTTAAAATAAAAAAAATTAAAAATTAAAAAAAAACTGTTAGTAGAACTTGCTCACAACTAGTGATGGATAGAAATGATCAGATGTAGGTCTTCTGACCTTAAGTCTAATTCCAGTAAGCTGAGAAGGTCTTTTTAAAAGAAAATTAATCTTTTAATACATTCTATACACATACTCAAACACACACACATATACACACACCTCACAGACATCTGTCAAATAAAATAACTGCTAGGGTGATTCGTATTCATTTAAATTTCTTTTCCTATTCAAAAAAGGTTCATTGCTATGTCACTAGATTAAAAAATATAGGTATAATCTTGAGACAAGTCATAACCCCTCTAAGTCTTTTTGTAAGTAGAAAATGGAGGTAATAAGAACTAGCTTACTTATCTCACAAGATGTTTTATCAGAATCAACAAAGACAGTGTAAGAAAAGCCCTCTGAAAGATTTAAGGCCATCTACACTCATAAAGCACTATTATTATTAAATTGACTATTCGCTTAGTGTTTTTAAAATAGCTTTCAGTTTACAAAAAGTTTAATTACCTGCAACTTTTCAGCTATTATATAAAAATGAGATTCAGCTATACTTCTCTGGTGGCAGACTGTAGAAAGTCAAGTGAATCTTAGTTGTGTTATTCATACAATAATAGATTTAGAGCTAAAAGTGATATTAGACATGATCTAGGCCAATTCTCTTATTTTATATATAATATAAATTTGCATATGACTTGTCAAGGATCACATAACTCATAAGTGAGTAAAGCAGAGCTTGAATTCCTCTCCTTGCCTCCTAATCCAATGCTCTATTAATACCTAATGACATAATCATTCCAGAAATCCTTAAGGATTTGCATTTCTCAGGAAGGAAAAAAAAAGAAAATGGTCAGAAAATGTTAATTGACTAGTCCAAAGTCATGCATGTATTAAATAACAAAGGCGATATCCATCCTGAATCCTGTATTTCCAGTTCTATTCTCTTGCAGTGTTGGAAGTGGAGATGGGAGTAGAGATTACTGGAGAGGGAGGAGGACTACCTATCTAGCTTAAGGGAGCCTCTGCCTTGCCTTAGCAGTCAGCTGTTGCAAAGTAAGAAAGTTCTTCCAGGTTTCTCATATACGCTCAGCTGCCCAAACAAGCAGATTAATTTGAGATACAATTGTGAGAAAATTCTTGTAAAAGCTACCCATGTAACAGCAGTTATCACATATATAGCATTTTAAGTTCTGCAAAATTCTTTACATATACTGTATTATTATATACATATATTATATTATTATGTAAATTTATTATTTGATCATTACATAGTCCCTCTTTAGCAAAATCAACAATTAAAATTAATAATAATAACTAAATAATAATACCTCCTTCCCTAGATAGCAAATAATCCAATATGTATTAAATACATACAATTCTTCTATACCTATTTCCACAATTATGCTGCACAAGAAAAATCAGATCAAAAAGGGAAAAACAACGAGAAAGAAAACAAAAATCAAGCACACAAGAAAAAAGTGACAATATTATATTGTGATCCACATTCAGTCCCCATAGTCTTTTTCTGGATACAAATAGCTCTCTCCATCACAAGTCTATTGGAATTGGCCTGAATCATCTCATTGTTGAAAAGAACCACGTCCGTCAGAATTGATCATACCATAATCTTGTTTCTATGTATAATCTTCTCTTGGTTCTACTCACTTCACTTAGCATCAGTCCATGTAAGTCTCTCCAGGCCTTTCTGAAATCATTCTGCTGATCTTTTCTTATAGAACAATAATACTCTATGACATTCATACACCGTAATTTATTCAACCAACTGATGAACACCACTCAGTTTCCTATTCCTTGCGACTAAGGAACATCTTTGCACATGTGAAGTTCTTTTCCCTTTTTTATGATCTCTTTGGTATATAGGCCTAGTAGAGACACTACCAGTTCAAAAGGTATCCATAGCTTGATAGCACTTTGGGCAGAGTTCCAAATTGCTCTCCAGAATGGTTGGATCAATTCACAACTCCACCAACAATATATTACTGTCCCAGTTTTTATGGATCCCTTCCAACATTTTTCATTATCTTTTTCTTTCATCTTAGTCTGACAGACATGTAGTGGTACCTCAGAGTTATTGATCAGAGTATTGATCAGAGTTTCACTGATCAAAAGTGATTTAGAACATTTTTTCACATGAATAGAAATGGTTTTAATTTATTCATCTGAAAATTGTCTCTTCATATCTTTCACCATTTATCATTTGTAGAATGCTTTTATTCTTATAAATTTGAGTCAATTCTCTATATATTTTAGATATGAGGCTTTTATCAGAACCCTTGTATAGAAAATTTTTATCCAGTTTTCTGCTTTCCTTCTAATATTGTCTGCATTAATTCTTTTTTACACAGCATCTTAAAGTTCACAAAGCTTTCCCTTACAACAGCTCCTTCTGGTATTCAGTACTATACTCATCCTCATTTTACAGATGGGGAAGAAAATGCTGAGAGAAATTAAAGCACTTACCAAGGTCACATAATCATAAGGGAATAAAACAGCTTGAACAATTCAAAATTAATGACTTAATAGTACCCAGGTATTCTACATCTTAGACCAGAAGCATTATGACACAGTGTAAAGAATATTGGAATTAGAGTAAGGAATAATCATGTTCAGTGTTGCATTTCCACTACTCAGAGTTCTACCTGTGTGAACTTAGCCAATCTACTTACCCTTCCTGAGCCTCATTTTCACTTCTATTTAAAAAAGTGTTAGACTCCATAGTTTCTGAGTCCCTTCCATTTCTGTATCTCATTCTCACTCTTCTTCATCTCACAAACCCAACCAGTTGACAAATGCTTCCACAACATCCTTTACATACACCCCCTTTTCTTCACTCACATTACCACCCCTCTAGATCATACCTTTATGTCATTTCACCTGGACTGCTGCAAAAGCATTTGAATTGATAGCCCTTCCTTGAGTATCTACAACAACTAGGTGACTAAATGGATAGAGTGCTGGCCCTGGAGTCATGGAGATTTCTCTGAGTTCAAATCCAGCCTCAGACACTTACCAGCTATGTGACTCTAAGCAAGTCACTTAACCCTGTCAAACTCAGTTTCCTTATCTATAAAATGAGCTGGAGAAGGAAATGGCAAACAGTCCAGTATTTTTGTCAAGAAAACCCCAAATAAAGTCACAAAGAAGTCAGAAGGATTGTAAATGACTGAGTAATAACACCTTAAGTATCTTCTCTCTTTAACCCTCCACATCGAAGCCAAAGCATTTTTCTAAAATTTAGGTCTGACCATGTCATCACCCAGTTCAACAAACTAGAATGCAACTCTATTATTAACCCTCCCCTCTTGACATTTAAATGTCTTCACAAAATGGCCTCTTCCAACTTTCCAGTCTTATATTTCTAATTCTCTCACACTGGGTTCCAGATATGCTGGCTTCTGCTGCTCAGTGCCTTTGCCTTTGCTGTCCCTCAGGTTTAGCATGTACATCTTCCTCTCCTTTCCCCCACCCTTTTGTTCCATGACTCAGTTGAAGAGGATTTTTCTTCATGAAGCTTCCCCTTCTCCTCTCCATGCTATCAGCCACTAGCATAACCTATTCTGAAACTACTCTGAAATATACATATATTATGTATTTAATGGCATACATTTATGTTGTCTTCCCCCCATTGGATTGCAATGTCCTCTTTATCCCCAGGGTTTACTTCAGGATCTGGTACTATCATTGAATAAATCCTTGTTGATGAGTATCTAGAAAATGTCAGGACTACGGCTACATCTTAAGTCTTCTGTCTTTAAATCCAGTGCCTTTCTCACTACACCCTATAGGATATGAGGACTGGGAGCCAGAAGTGACCCTAGAGGTGAACTCTTTGGAAATAAATGAGAAACTGAGATAGAAAGGCCAGTGACTTATTTAAGATCACACATGGAGTATGTAGTGTGTCTGAGATTCAAACACAAATTTATTGACTCTGGGTCCAAAACTTTTCTCACTATATTCTACTACACCATAATTTTACAATCAATCTTTAGGATTAACTTGATTTACCAAGTTTGGTTCAGCAGTCTGGGATAACCATAAGCAATATGCCCATTTCCTCATAACTAGGCTCCTCAGAGTGGGGCAAAAACACACCCCCTCCTTTCTTTCCTCCCTACTTTCTTCTCTCTCTCTCTCTCTCTGTCTCTCTGTCTGTCTGTCTGTCTCTCCTTCTTTCTCTCCTCTCTCTCCCTCTCTTCCTCTTCCTATCTATCTCTTCCCCTCTCTTCCTCTCTTCCTCCCTTTCTTCCTCCCTCACTTTCCTTCCCTCACTCTCTAATTCTCTTTCTCCCTCTTTTTACCTCCCTTACTCTCTCTTCTTCCTTTTCTCCATGTCTCCCTTCCTCCCTCCTTTCTTCTCTCTCTCTCTCTCTCTCTCTCTCTCTCTCTCTCTCTCTCCTTCTTTCTCTCCCTCCCTCTCCTACCCCAGTACCATCTTCCTCTTCTCTGAAATATGTATCTTACTGAAAGGGAGTGGGGAGGTAAAGCTTTTGAAAGCTTCTAGAATCTTGTTGGATAAAAATTCAGATAACAACTCATAGCAGTAATGACCATTAATATTTCATGCAATCATTAAGACTAAGTACCATCATATTATTTTCTACACAGATGACATCTTTTACAGAATGTCTCCTGATGTTTTAGAAACTAAAATGCAAGAAGGGGAAAGTTGTTGAATAAGTCCCTTCCTTAAGCTCCCTTAGTTTCTATTTCCTAACCCAGAAAGCAAATGCCACACAGATAACCTATCAGTATGCTTGAAGTAGAAAGTATGCAGAATATTCTGAGCTAATGGGTTTTGTATAAGTACAAAATCTTCCTACTTATTATCAACTCTCTAATAATCCCTTCCCAAATCTTATTTCCAAACCCCCCTTTGCCTCCCCTGTTGATGCTTCTTAATTTCTCTTCTCTCCCACAGCTATTTATTATTGAATTCAATTCAGCAGTTAGGGAGACCATTGATAGAGTACACGGTTATACAAAATAAAGCTGAATTGTCCCTGTTATAAGCCAAGATATTAAAAAATATACATCTTCCTGGTGGGTCTCCTGGAGTGTCTTATGTTAGAGACACTTAGTTCGGAATTAGATTTAACGACCTCATTGTTACACACAGTCTCAGATTCTGTTAGTTTGGCCCAAGCATGGAGAAGGAAGAAATGAAAGAGATTCATTTGTGATTTTTTTTCCTCCATTTAAAACACACACACACACACACACACACACACACACACACACACACACAAAACAATGTAGGCTCTGCAAAGCCCTTTGGAGTCTCTCTTGACTAAGAAGGAAATCCTTTTGCTGTTAGCAGTTACTGCAGAGAAAGCTCTCCAGCTGCAGGATCCTGATGAGGTTAAGCATTAATTAAATTGAACTGCAAGAAAATAATTATGGGCACAGATCCGTCAGGGTGAGTTGTCACTAACCAGTAACAAAGTTGGATACAAACTCCATCAGCGGAACTGTCAGGCGGCTGTTAAAAAGGACATGAATATGTCCCCAAAGGATAATTTCAGCAGGGATAGGTAAAGGAGGGGATGTGGAGAGTTGGATTGCAAAGGATTAATGAGGCAAAGGATTTGTATTTTTGATTGGAATGTGAAATGCAAACATAGTAAGTTGTGATATCATTATTTAACCTTAACGTCCCGCTGTATTCCCATTTCTAATGTTAGTGGGACAGCTCAACTTGGTGCATCAAAGTAAAATTTCCCAAATATGTGACTAAAGACGAATTTTTTAAGTATACAAAAGTTCATGATCTAAAAATATAATCTCATTTCCATAGATACCATATTCTTAATCATAATTACAGAGGAAAATAAGTACAAATTAGAAGATTAGGAAATGGAGTTTTTGTTGTTGCTGTTTTGTTTTTTGTCAAGGGAAGGGTAATGCTGTTGCAAAAGCAACACTTAGGTCTCACTATGTCATTGCCTTATTCAATAAACTACAATGGATTTCTATATACACTCCCTTATTTGACATTTAAATCTCTTTACAAGATGGCCTCCCAGAAGTCTCTGTCTGAAGGGAGACTTGTGTAAAAGAGAGGAGAATGTAATTCCTGGATGCTAGATTGCTTTGACCAGAAGGAGATACAGAAGATGAAAAAATATTTTTTTTCATATATTCATATATATTTTTCGACCTCTCTCTTTCTCTACATATATATATATATCTTTCTCTACATATATATACATATATATATATATATATATGCTGAAAAATTCTAACCTTCCACCATTCTAATGAATGCTGGACACCTGCCAAAGGAGAGATATTAGACTGAGGTGTAACTTGATGGCAAACCTCAGGGCAAAGGTGACCAGAGTGACCAGAACTAGGAGTCAAAGTGTGCCATATGTGGGTGGAGAGGGGTGGAGGTAGGGTTGAAGGTGGTAGGAATGGACATCTAATAACATAGATCTGGGCAGGCAATGGGTCAGGTTGCATGAGAGCAGGGTGTTAGGTCCACCCATAGATATAAGATGCCAGAGTCTGAGCTGGTCCAGCCCCCAGGCAAGGACTTGGAACTGAGTCTAGCTTCTACCAGTGGCCCAGTTTGCCACATTGACAATCATTTCCTTTCTCTGAGTTTTTGCTTCTTCCTTGATTAAATAAGAGGCCGGGAAGAGATTGTCTATAAAGTTTCCTCCGGTTTTAATAATCCAATTAAGGACTTGGGACAGAGTGTCAGCAGGAGCAGTGCCATCAAGCAGGGTTATTACACTCTAATGCCACATATGAGGCAGTTTCTTTTCTACACTCTTTTATGCTTCCTGTTCACTGCGGCATGTTCAGGACCACTGGTGTTTATTGATCATTGTGAAACAGAGGCCAGACACCTACAAGTGAATTCTCCTTTTGATGGAAGAAAGAGCAGAAATTCTAGGAATATCTCCCTGATCTCCTAATAAGAACATGCTTGCACAGTGCTTTTGTTGTTTTCTTTTTCAAAGGAATTTCACAAATATGGAAAGATCACTGAATAGGAAGACCTAGGTTTTCATCTCAGCTTTATTGCTAATATTCTGTATGAATTCGATAAAATTACATCCCCTCTATAGATCCATTAAATATGTGTATGTATAATGAGTTTGTAGATATAATATATATAATAAATATATAGCATAATTTATATATTATAAATATATATATATAGTATAATAATATAATATAGTATAAATATATCCATTATAATATGGTGCAGTGAGTGTAGTATGTGTATGTACCATAAATACATGTGCAAATATGTATATGCACACACACACATATATATATGTATATATATATTTACATTTATTTATGGCATACACACATATCACAGCACCATGTTGTAATCAAGGGTCTGAAAATCAGCAAGACCTGCATTTCATCTGAAATTGTTTACATGAACTGATACTGAACAAAGTGAGTGAAACCAGGAAAACATTGTACACAGTAACAAGAACATTGTTTGATCAGCTATGATTGTCTCAGTCTTCTCAAGAATGCAGTGATCCAAGACAATTACAAAAGACTCATGAAATAAAATGTTATTCACACTGGAAAAAGAATTATGGATGCCAAATGCAGATTGAAGTATAGTGTTCTCACTTTTTTCCTATTTTTACGGTTTTCCCTTTGTTTTGATTCTTCTTTTACAACTCAATTAATATAGAAATATGTTTAAATGTATATGTGTATAATAATAATAATAATGTGTAATAAAATGTGTATAACCTATATCAGACAGCTTTCTATCTTAGGGAGGGGAAAAGGAAGTAAGGGAAGGAGAAAATTTTAGAGCCAAAATGTTAAAAAAATGAAAATTGAAAACTATGTTTACATGTAATTGGCAGAGGGGGATAAAATACTAAAGTGAAAAAAAAAACATGAGTTTAAATTCAACATCATATAGTCAGTAGGCAAGTCACCAAATCTTCTGCAATCCAAGATCTAGGACTAGGAGTTTCAGAGAAGGTGCTCATTAAAAGGTTTTCTCATGGGGAGCTTCTAACACTGGTTCTTTTGAAAAGAGATAAACAAAATAAATGCAGGGATAAGGCAGAACAGTCTAGCTATAATTGTATTGGATTTAGAGTCCAATGTCCTGGTTTCAAAACCCGACTTTGCTATATACAATTTTGGAAATTGACCCTGTCTCGGTACCCATAGAACTTGATGAAAAAGGGATTTGAGCTTTCTAGTTCAAAGGAACCTCTAAGATCCCTTACTACTTGGCTAGTCTATGATTCTAGAGCTAGATGATCTCTAAGGTTATTTTCAGGCTCTGATTCTAATAATAACTTTGTAAGATAGGCAGATACTCTTTCAGTTCTAAAATTCTGATTCCTTAAGGAATCAGGGTTGTTGTTGCTGCTTTCCAAAAGATACCCATACTTTATTTTTTATAATATAATGAAACTAAGACCCAAAGAAGGGAAATGACTTTCTCAGATTAGTGATAAAGTGAGGTTTGTCCCAAACAAATGGTCTCCCACCACCATGTTTCTGCAGACACCGAGCTGATAGACAGAATGGCCTATAACCTCTCCCCAGTATTTGCTTGACACTGGGTAGAAGAGCCTTCTGCAGGAAACATGGCCACAGGCTTGTGGGAACCTGCTTTGCCCTGGCAGACCAGACAGTTCTGAATGAGAAAACTCCAGCATATTTCAGGCACACATGCCAAACTGCTTGAAGGAGAAAGACACTTTTAGGAAAGCAAAGTTTTCTGAGAGACGTGTCAGGGAAGATTTATGTCAAGGCAGCTGTGTGCTCCTCTGCCATCCAGGAAGGGAGAATCCAGGGAGGACAGCAAGCATATGGGGGTCCTTACGTGGTTCATCCCTGGCTGGGAAAAAGAAGTGTTGTACAGGGGAAAGAACATCAGATTTGGGAGGGGAAGTTTGGGTTCAAATTCCATCTATAGATGTTTAGATCAATTGTTTTATAGGTTAAGGGATGACAATACCATCTTCACACACTCCCACCCCCACCCCTTCTCTCTATCTTTGTACAATTCTGCAGGCTTGCATTCTGCATCGAAGCTTTTTAGAATTCCTGCTTTCCTCCAAAGTTTGAATCAGGTGCTATTTTCTACCTAAGGCCTTTCCTGATTCCCCCAGCTGCTAACTATATCTATATCTTTATATCTATGTCTATATCTATATCTATATCTATACACATTCAAAGTTTGAATCAGGTGCTATTTTCTACTTAAGGCCTTTCCTGATTCCCCCTGCTGCTATATACATATATAGATATACATGTATATCTATATAAACATATCTATGTATGTATATGTATATATGAAGATATATATGTATGTATGTCTAGGTAGATACATACATATATACATATAAACATGCATATATGTACTTATTTATTTGTTTGTTTATTTATATATCATCACGTTTAGTTTTATTTTGGACCATAGCATGATTTCTTTGGCCCTGGGAACTCTTCTCCTAATGTATTTTAGCACTTCTGCATAATTTATAGTTTCAGAGAGTTACCAGGGACTTTGAGACATTAAGGCTCTTCTCCAGGGCTACACAAGTAAAGCAAGACTCTTCTCTAATTCTGTTTCACTTTTTCACCATAATGCCACATTGCTGCTCACTTCCATGTTATTTCTCCCAAAAGAATGCAAGCTCCTTGAAGGCAGGAGTTATTTCATTTCTCTCTTTGTACCTTCAGTGTCAAGCACAGAGAAGACAGTTAATCAATGCTCATTGATTGAGTGGGTTGGAAATTAGGTGAGTTGGATCAGCAGGTCGCTTTCCTGCTGTAAACATAAGAAATGCTGCCTGAGGTAGTAAAAGTTTGTATGCTTCATTCCAGCTTTATGGTGCTGAGGAAATCATTCCACCTCTTTGAACCTCAGTTTTCCCATTTGTAAATTGAGAGAGCACTACAATATCTATGCCACTTTATCAAATGGAAGAAAATGTATAAAAAATTAATTTGAAATCTTCATGACTTCATGAAATCATCACTACCTATTTTTGTGGTGGTGGCAGATTAGAAGGGCTCTGATTACAGAAGTCAGAATTTCAGAATTAGCCAGAGCAGTAGAGATTATCTAGTCCAATCTCATCATTTGAAAGAGGTAGGCAGTCAGGACAAGAACCCAGATCTCTACTCTCCAGCCTGTCCCTCTTTCTGTTGCCCCTGAATTGGGCCTCTTCAAAGTCCTAATCTAGGGATGCTTTTCATGACAGAGCTCTGGAGAGGCTCTCACTTCATAAGGGACATATTGCAGGCCAAGTTGTTGCCCCTAGCTAGGGAGCAGCTGCTAAAGGGAAGTAAGGATGGCCTACAGGCTATCTTACAGCATGGTCCACTATCTTAGGAAAGAGATGCTCTTTCTGGTAACTGGCTGTTCAATATTTAAGCATCGTCATCGCCAAATAAGCCAAATAATTTAAAACCATTAAAGACTCTGAATATTGTCTTCAAACTAAGTGAATAATTTATGGGCTGAGCTGTAATAAAAGGAAAACCTAACACAAAGGAAACACACCCAGAATAAGAGATCAGGTTTCAGACTTATAAATAAATGAACATGTTCCATGGGTAAACGACCCAAACAATGTTTCTGTCGCTGGTTGTGCACTTGTTACCAGGGAAATAGAAATCAAATAGCCATGGAGTAAGCCTGGTGCAGCTTGGCATCTGACCCAGGATGGAGGCTGGAGACGCCCAGTCCTTGGACAATTGGGAAAATGTCTTCCACACACAAACCTCAGAAGAGGATGGTATTAAATTTGCTGGGATCCCCTAAATTAGTCCCAGAGTATGTTCATCAGCAATTTCTTGTTCATGGTACTATGTTAATACTCCCAGGAGTAGGTAAACTTCTCAATAAAAGCAGACATTATGTATGGTGCTGTGAAAATTACTTGGGACAAGATGGAATAATTAAATTAATTGACATGATAAGCTTAAAATTTGCATCTTTAAAAATTATTCTATGCAATATGTCCTTATTTTTCTGTAGCCATTTGTTTTACATAGTTTGACATTGAATTTAGGTGTTTTTCAACATGTATGTTTTAATTTTTTTATTATGAAACCATACCACATTAGTAACTAAGTGTAAATTTCAAAAACAATTCATTTTTCTAAGTCTGGCTTTGGTTTTTGTTCACTCATTTCCAATGGGGTTCAAATCCAGTGAGTTTCCAGGACATTGAAACATGTTTGTCTCTACCTTTTGGATAAATTTCTTAACTTTTTGGTGATTTGTGACATGACACATTGATACCTTGCTATATCATGCCTCCATTTAGAAATTTCTGAATGTTTAAAGAGCTATTTCTAAGAAATTCTTCTTAGCCTCTTTTGATGAAAATATTTAATAGAGTTTATTATTTACCTAAAAGGGACAAAGCTTTCATATTTATTTAAAGTAAAAAAAAAACCTCTTAAATATATTGGGGAAAATTTTGAACTTTTATGGTTTAATGATGATGTTTTAGAGTCTAATGAATCTTATAATTTGAATTGGACTTTTTCTGACAATAATTTTGATATAGTTTTGGATGAAAAAATGAGTTTCATCAATAAAATTATCATTTTCAAATATTTAGTACTCTTATTGTATATATTTTCTGCTACAAAAATTGTTTTTCATATTAAGGAGTTATTTATTTTGCTTTTTTAAAAAAATGGTCTTCTCATCGTTCTTTCAAATCTGAGAAGCACCATACCAGCACCTTATCTGTATGCCTTATCCTTCTAAACATGATTGTTTACTGAAAATTTTATAGCAATAGTTTGTCTGCATATGGCACTTTTTCCATTTTCAAATTCACTTTCTTTTGTGCTTGAGTGTGAAAGATACTTTTTCACTGGGCTTGAATTATCCTTGAAATGTTGACTTCCCTATACCAACACCAACACAATATCTCTAAGGATCACTGAACTTTTCTTATTAAAAGTTATACCGTCTGCATAAAAATATCCATTCTCAGGGCCCCACATGTGCAAGAATGTTTGTGGCAGCCCTTTTTGTAGTGGCTAGAAACTGGAAACTGAATGTATGCCCATCAATTGGAGAATGGCTGAACAAATTATGGTATATGAATGTCATGGAATATTATTGTTCTATAAGAAATGACCAGCAAGATGATTTCAGAGAGGCCTGGAGAGACTTGCATGAACTGATGCTGAGTGAAACGAGCAGAACCAGGAGATCATTATACACAGCAACAAGACTATATGATGATCAATTCTGATGGACATGGCTCTCTTCAACAATGAAATGTTTCAAACCAGCTCCAGTTGTTCAGTGAAGGAAGCCATATACACCCAGAGAGAGGGATGTGAAATGTGGACCACAACATAACATTTCCATGCTCTCTATTGATGTTTGCTTGCATTGTGTTTCCTTTATCGGATTTTTCTTTCTTGTAGATACGATTTCTCTTGCACAAAAATGATAGGTGTGGAAATATGTATACATATATTCGATTTGTCAAGTATTTTAACATAATTATCATGTAGTGGATATCCTGCCATCTAGGGGAGGGGTAAGGAGTAGGGGGGGAAATTTGTAACAGAAAGCTTTGTAAGGGTTAATGTTTAAGAATTACCCATACATATGTTTTGCAAATAAAAAAAATAAAAATAAAAATATCCATTCTCAAAAAACAAAGAATATTTAAAAATAACAAAAAATCAAAACAATGAAACTTTTGCAAAGCATAAAGTAGAGCAATCAACTGATGGAAAAACAAGTAAGTGTGGAGAGCTTATCTCAACTTGATTTCATTTTTAAGTTATAGTATCATTAAAAGAAGCACCTAAATATGACCACTGGCATCACAAAATATAACTCTATCAAAATAATTGCTTGTCCCAAGTAATCTGAACACTGCAGCATCCCTGACAAGTGAATACCTAATGCCTAGTGATCTCTAGTGATGATATCCTAAGGCTCTCAATTGTTGGGCAAATGATCATCAGAAAAGAATAGATCATAGCGTCACAGAGATAGAAAGATATAGATGGAAGAGAATGAGTTTTGTAGATCAGGTACAAGAATGAAACCCATATGCTCTGGCTTTAAGCATATTGTTCCTTCCACTTTATCATTCTGCTTATCTGATTCTGTTTCTATTCTTTGGGTAGATGAATTGCCAAACCAACAAAAATGTTTAGACATCTTATTTACTTCTTTATCCCAAATTCTCTGGATATCTTGTTCTCTCCTTCTTTCCTTCATTTCCTGATAAAGAGGTAGCCCTTCTTACAAAAGCTAACTTCTATATAGACATCCTTATTTCAACTATCTTTTCAGCCTTATTGAATATTTCTCTCCCTCTCATACTCTTTGGTATAGCTAACCCGACTTTCATTCCTCACACATGGCACTGTCTCTGTAACTTTGTACTGGTCACCTCCGATACCTAGAATATACTCTATATTTACCTCTGCCTTGAAGATTGCCTTTCCCTTTAACTCAATCATTATCTCCTGCTCCAAAGGCTAGCATTGTCCCTCCCAATCTGCCTTGTACTTATTCACTTTTTATTTACATGTGTGTATTTAGTCATTTTTCAGTTATGTTTGACCCTCTATCACCCCATTTGGGATTTTCTAAGCTGAGATTTTGGAATGGTTTGCCAATTCCTTATTCAATAAACTTTACAGATGAAGAATTAAAGCAAACAGGTTAAGTAATTTGCCCAGAGTCATATGCTAGTAAAGTCAGAGGCCAGATTTGGACTCAGAAAAAAGAGTCTTCCTGACTCCAGGCTCAGGACTCTATCCACTGCACCACTTAGCTGCCGATTTTACATTTATGCTGTATACAGTTATGTCAGTATTTGTTGTCTTTCCTGTTAGAATATGAGGTCCTTATAAGTAGGTATTATTTTATTATTTGTACTTATATTGCCAGTGCCTCACACAGCACTTAACAAATAGTAGGTACTTCATAAATACTTCATATTGATAGATGTACTGATTCTTCAAGGTTTTTTGAGGTAAAGTTTCTATGACTTCCTTAGCCTATGGTTTAATCCTCTAAATGGTAAAGTAGATCTATTTTCCATCCATCCCAAATTTCTACTGCTTCAAGTGAAACATTTATTTTTGTTCAGTCATCCCTGTACAACTGCTTTGGAGATGACATTTAATTATTTCTATTCCTTCTCCTTTAGAGCTAAATGAATATATTATGCTCTTTAATATCAACTGTGCTTTCTACACAGGAGGTAAGGCAGGATGAAACCAATGGACATGATTTTAATGATGCTCTAAACTCAGCCCTATTGTCTCTGTACTGCCATCTCCATCTGCTAGAAATCACTGGGCACCTCGTCTGGGGAAGGACAGAGATTAATGAACCACAACCATGCCAGGTGCTCCCTCTGTACCAGGCCAAAAGGCCAACTGTTATAAGGGCGGCTTTGGGGAGCAAAGATTATCTATCTAAAAGACAGTAAAGCCCTTTAGTAGTGTAGACTCAAATTTTATATTCAAATTTTATAGGAATTAAGAAAATGATTGGACTACAGATTTTCTCTGCTGCCTCTTCTCAATCAGTCAACAGGTATTCATTTATTAATTTCCTACTCAGTCCCAGACATTATGCTAAGGTTCCGAGGATAAAAAGATAAATATAAATAAATAAATAGTTCCCACCTCCCGGGAGCATAGCTTCTAATGGAGTTAAGGGATATGTATTTATATAACTTTATAAATACACACACACACACACACACACATATATAACATCTGTGTATGTATATGTGGGAAATTTTAAGGGGGAAAGCATTAGCAAAAAGTTTTGGGGGTACAAACACCTTCATAAATGAGGTAGCACTTAAATTGACCTTGAAAGACAATAACTAGGTCTTCTAAGTTGTTGAGATGTTTAGAAGCTGATTTCAGGAATTCTCAAAATAAAAATGTGGAGATGGGAAATGGAGAGTCTTTGCAGAAAGAAGGTCCCTTTGGATAGATTATAGAATGTGTGAAAAGCAGTGTTGTCTAAAATGGCTACAGGAAGAGAGTGTGTGCAGTAAATTGATTCTGTCAACATAATTTCAAAAGGACTGAATGTTCTGGATCAACCTACAGTATTTTTGAAGCTTCTTATTGAAGGAAAATTAATATGCTAACTGAAATTGATTCTTATCTATTCAGTAAAGTAGTTCCCTAAGAACTGCTAAATAGAACATTTTGACTAGTTAATAATTCTTGTTACTGTTATCATTTGGGTCTTTAAAAAACAAATCACATAGCTCTGTTTGTAATTCAAATTGTTTTCCTCTCAAATTAGGAAGGATAAAATGCTCTATGAAAATCAGTCAAATCTCTAAAAGGAAAGTAAAAAGAAGGCAAATAAACAAACTAACCTAGGATGAGAGTAAACCATATGAACCCATACAATCATGGAATCTCTGTGTCAGAAGTTATCTCCAAGGCCAGTTAGTCTAATCCACTGCCAATCTGAGAAGTGCCCATCTGATTTATACTTGAAGACTTGGGTGATACAAAATCTACTGTTTCCTAAGGTAGGTCATTTCATCTTAGAATATATTTATTTTTTGTAAATTCTTTTTTTATTAACAAGATAAAAATTTTATTTTAATCAATTTTTCTGATCTTTTTATTCGCTTTATTTTTAATTTATGGAATAAAGCAAGAACTTCCTTAACATAGTATAATAAAAAGATGATTGCACATGAAACTGAAAATCTATTATATACAACTTGATATTCCTTTTAAATATATAATAAAGTGATCATATATCTTCTTTTTCTCTTTTTCCCCTACTCCATTTCTCTGTCCTAGAGATGGCTACTATTAGACACAAATGGAACCTGAAACCTTTCTCTATTTTCTTCCTCCCAGCACTCTTATTTCTGCTTTCCTAAGCTAATATGAATACAATACATATTTCAAATACTTAAAAAAATCCAATATGTTATTTCCTTAATCTTCTCTTCTTCAAGTAAATTGTTTTAAATTCTTTCAACCAATCTAGTATGGATTTAAAGTACTCTGACCATACTGTTTCACCTCCTCCAGACACATATTAGTTTTCAATTCATATCACAAAAGACCACATCTAGAAACAAATAATTTGCATTCAGCATGATTCTAGGCAAAGTGAAGATAGAGTCAGATAGATAGCTAAGACTTACATTCATGAAATAACTATAGAATTATCCAGGAAGTTAAAAGAACAACAATAACATTATTAAAACTGTCCAAAATATAAACATTAATGGAATTCAAAAGAGGGAATGTCAATACAGGCTGTGATGTCAATGAACTTTTAATGAATAAGATAGCTTTTGTGATGGGCCTTGAAAGAGGGATAGAATTTGTAGACATGGAGAAATGGACATGTTACAGGAACAGCTAAAGCAGAAGCAGAATTTAGCATGGAATTTTACACACACATACATATTTATTTATGGGAAAATGATGGGGGACAAAAAGAGATAATGAGAGGAAGAGCCTAAACAAAAGGAAGAACTTATACAGAGGATTCATGTAATATAAGGCTACAGAAATAAGATGAATGTCAGGATAAAAGTTAAGATTCTGTGATTCCAATTTCTATAATCGCTTATGGTCTTCTGCCTGAGCTCAAATTCAGGCTTTGGTTTTACCTCTGAAGGACCAAACTTCAGAGAATTTCAATGACATCACCCAAATCATATGCACTTTCAAGGATACATCAGGATCTGAAATCTGCTATTATTGTATTTGTGGTATTTTCTGCTGTAACAGTATTTCCCACTGTCAACCAATCAAATATCAAAATGATCAGATGCAAAGTTGAAAGGGACAATAATAAAGCTCATCTAATCTAACTCCATTTTATGGAAGAAGAAATTGAGACCCAACAAAGATTACTGACAGCTAATGTCCCTTAGATGGTACATGTCAAGTAGTAGATGGTAATCTTGCCTCTGGATAGTTCTAAGCATAAGAAAAGGAAGGTAGGGAGAAGAAAGCTACAAATGAGAAGAGCAATAAATTGAAAAGAAAGTGGCAAGTTATTTTGTTATTTTTTGATTGTTTAGTTTTTCTTTCCAATATTACTAAATCAAGATCTTTGATAGCATTTCTTTCTGACTAGTAAATACTGTTTTTATGGACTTATGTACAAACATTTATTTTAGGACATGTTTGGGGGACACATCCCTGTTTTGCAGTACTAAATCCTTTGATTGGATTAAACTAATCCCAGTGTCATCAACTCTATAGTTGTAAGAGAGCTAATACTATGCCCTTTGACTTTTCTGGTCAGAGAAAAAATAGTGCAATTAAATTTTAGGGGGCCTACCTCTGGACTTGCTCCTTCGCTTCCGTCTTCCTGCCGATGCATTACGGAGAGCTGGTTGGAGCTGGCCGATCTCGATGGGTGTATTGGTGCGGAAACTCTCCTTGAACTTCTGCATCAGGGATTCCACGGTTTCCTGTGTCACCTCAGCAGCTATAGGATGGGCAATGGGGCCAATGTTAAGGTGGAGTGGACACCCAATATGATATAAGCTGCCAGCCCTAAAACCCCACCCTCACCTACCCAATCATATTTAATGATGATCATATCATAACATCCTAATAATTACAATACAGTTATCATTAAAATATCTAGATTTTTGAATTAGAAGGGACATGGAATAATGGAATTTTAAAGCTGGAAGGGACATTGGAACAATGGAAGGTTAGAGTTGAAGCAGATATTGGAACAATAGAATGCTAAAGCTGGAAGGAACCTTGGAACAATGGAATGTTAGATTTGGAAGGAATCTTGGAATAATGAAAAGTCAGAGTTGAAAGAAATCTTGGAATAATGAAAAGCCAGAGTTGAAAGATCTTGGAAGAATGGAATAGTAAAACTGGAAGGACTTTGGAACAATGGGATGTTAGAGTTGGAAGGAACCTTGGAAAAACTGAATATTAAAGTCAAAAGAAATCTTTGAATAATGGAATGTCAGAGTTGAAAGAGATCTTAGAAGAATGGAATGGTAAAACTGGAAGGACTTTGAAACACAGTATCTAAAGCTTTAAATAAATAGAAATCAGCAAGGAACACAAACTGCACAATTCACTGAAGCCAAAACCCAAACTTGAGCCTCATTATTATCATGCTCTAACCAAATGATTGCACCAGCATAGTAACATAAAGTTGGCATTAAAATAAATCACTTGGAAGAAAATGATTAGCTTACCATCATATTTTCTCCTACTCTGAATGGTATCAATACAGTTAGTCTACAAGGAAGTTTTACAATGGGAGGGAACTGAAGAGGACTTGTGAAAGAAAAAAAAGTTTGGAAAGGCAGAAGAGAAAGGAAAGAATTAAGTGAGAAAAAAGGGAAGAACCAAATGGGGCAGAGAAAGGAACCTAGATATAAACAATAGGGAGAGAAAGACAGAGATAGAGATAGAGAGACAAAGATAGGCACAGAGAGTCAGAGACAGAGAAACAAATTTAGAGAGAGAGAGAAAGAGAAGAAAAAATAAATGAACAAATGGCAGAGGACCAATTTTGTTAGTCAGACTTCCTAAGAGAAGCTCCTCTTGGAACTAATTAGAACTACCTGGTTCTCCTTCCTCTTCTCTCTCCCCTCTGCAGGCTCAGTAGTTTCAACATATCCCAGAACTATATATTGTCCAATGCCTTGAGACAGCTAGACATGTTAATGATACCTGTTTCTTTGAAGGGGTTTCATCAGCCCTGCAGATAATACACCTGAAATGTCTTAGAAATGCCACTTTCTAAGGAGCTCCATTCCAGGGCATGCTTATCGGCTCAGGCAGAGGCGTCTATAGAACAGACTGATACTCAGGAGGCAGAAGCAGCTGGGCAGACACACATTTCTGATAATATGCAAGAGGTTCAGGGCAGCATCCCTGAAACCCTGTCTGTTGGGAAAAGCTGTATTTGCTAAAGAGGAGAGCAGAACTGGTAATGCAAATTAACAGGCTGGATGAATTATTCTTTCTTCCTTCCTTCTCCCCCACTTCCTTCTTCCCTACTTTCCTTATTCAGCCTGCTTTAACTCCTTGATGTCCAGGACTAAGATTAAGTATATCATTCAAAAAGGACCACAGGATACTGAATACAAATCTCATAGTACACCTTTCATGTCAAGATATTGGATCGCCAATATCTTGAGAAACTGTGAAGGTCAATTCCCTGAATCCTCCAAGCATAAAAAAGAGAGAAAAAACAAACAGATCAAGATCATACAGCAAATAATTACAAGAACCATAGTTTCTTTATATCCTGAGAAGGCCCTAGCAAAATATTTCCTGTTGAATAGGGGGGCCTTATCTCTTTAGTATATGTTTCTCATACTGCTCCTACCTTTCCAGAGTCTCCCAGACCTCTCTCCCTAATCCTGTCCCATATATTCTTAACTTTTCTTTTTTTCTATCAAAAGGAACTTGTATATTTCATTTTCTCAAGGTTCCAACCTAGTGCTCCATGACAGGTAACTAATATAGCCCACCATTTAACCCCAATAACTTAGCAAATATTCATGCCTTTGTGTATTATCACTCTAAGGTAGCATACTTGCATTGAATAGAAGACTTCTGGATACAAAAATTCTTAACTCAATTCCCTTGTGAATGAATACATTCATTCCTTCAATAAATATTTACTAAATAGTTATGCTGTAAAAAGATTTTTCTGCTAGACCTTGTGGGAGATGGGGGGAAGAGTTACAAAAAGGACTAAGGAAAGGTTCCTTTCCTTAAGAATAATGTATTCAAAACTGGAAAGGTACCTTAGATATAAATTAGTTATATCCCCTCTTGTTATAAATGAGCTGAGCTCTGGAGAAAGTTAGTGGCCCATTCTGATTCACATAGCTCATAAGCAACACTATCAGACTTAACTCCACATCCTCTGGCTAATATAGGATATATATATATATATATATATATATATATATATATAATATTGCAGTGTCAAATACCAATTCACCTTCTAGAATGGGAGATTCAGCACATATGTAAATAATTAAAATGCCAGTTAAACGTGAAAATTCATTAAGAGAGGTAGCTTAGTTGTTGGGTTTTTTTGTGAGAGGGATTGTTATAATTTGTCCTTTGTTCTTGAAGAGGACCATGACATCAGGGAGTTGATACCATGACTTGAAAGCGAATTGGATTTAAGTGAGAGAGAAAGGCCTGGGCAAGGTTTGGGCTTAACAAGACCAAAACGTTTTCCTAGAGGAGGTGCCATGTAAGCTAGATTTTGAAAGACAACTGGACCTCAAAGATCATTTAGTATAACCCATACAGACAAAAGAATCCTCTGTAGAACATCTGACAAGTCATCATCCTGGAACTGCTTGAAAGCCTGCAGGAACATGACCTCCCACTACCTGCTGAGACAGTCCTTTCCACTTTGGGATAACTATGATTATTAGAAGTTTTTCTTATGCCCAAACTAACTTTACCTATTTTGCAAATTGCAAGATTTATTCTTAGTTTTTCCCTTGAGACTGAAGCAGAACAAGTCAAAGGCAGGTGTTGAGTTTGAAGTCAGAAAGTTTTGATTTCAAATCCAGCTTCAGACACTTACTAGCTGTGTGATGTTGGGCAAGTCGCTTAACCTTTAGTTGCCTCAGTTTCCTCAACTATAAAAAGGGAACAATAATAGTACTTATCTCCCAGGGTTGTTGTGAGGATCAAATGAGAAAATAAGTATAAAAATACATCCCATAGTGCCTGGAACATAGTAGGAACTTTAAAAATGTTTATTCCTTTGCTACCTGCCCTTTCCCACATGAGTGTTATTTAAATACTTGGAAGTGTATATTATGTCCCAACCAATGTTGTTCTCTGCAGGGCTAAACATTTTCAGTTCCCTTTACTGGCTATAGTATTTTATCATTTATAGCTGATAGGGATCTATATTCCAGATAACTTAGGCCAAGCCCATTTCCAAGATGATGTAACTGAGGCCCAGGAAATTTAAGGGACGTGCTGAAGGTCATCCAGAGAGTAACTAGAAGAGTCAGGATCCTCACGTGGCATGATTTTGAGGCCCCTCACCATGCCAGTTTCATCATCTATATACTCGCTGGCTTATCAATTCCCTTTGGACATGAAGGAACTGAATCTTTTTTTTTACTGATATAATCTGACCAGGGCAGAATACTTGACTAGGTATGAATAGGATTCTTATCTTCCTTTGCCTCTCAATGCAAAAATATAAGTCTGTATTGTCTCTCTTGGCTTTTAAAGCACATTACTAACATTGAAGTAGTATCCCACTAAAATCCCCAGATCTTTTCTCAAATGAACCATTATCTATTAACTCTTATCTAGTTAAGTAATCTTGTACCAGTGAAGGTGATTTTTGAATCATACGTTATATTATACCTACCTAGATTAAATTTCACCAGAATCAATTCAGTCTATTTTTCGAATCTTTCAAAAGCGTTCTGAATTCTGACCCTTATTCAGTATATTAGCTTTCCCTCCCAGATTTGCATCAACTGCAAATTTGATAAGCATGCCATCTGTGCCTTTATATCCATAATTAATTTTAAAAAATGTTAAACACCACAGCACAAAGGGGAGATTCCTGGAGCCCTCCACTTAAGATTTCTCAAATTGCTTTCACATTATTAATGATTATTCTTCAGGTAGAGCCATCCAACTAGTTTTGAGCCCCTTTAATCATACTATTATATCTTCTTAAATTTCTCCATCATTCCTCATAAAAATAGCAGGGAAACCTCAGTCAAATGCTTTGCTAAAAATCTGCATACAGAACGCATTTGAATTTTCATGATCTATCAATTAGTGATCATATCAAAAACGAAAATGAGGATAGTCTGGTATGACATGTTTTTGATGAAGCCATATTGACTGTTTGATCACTGCTTCTTTTTTCTAAATGTTCACTAAGAATCTTATTAATAAAACATTCCGTATCTTCTCTAAAAATTAAAATCAAGGTTAGATAACTCAAGAACACATTATAAAGACAGGAAAATGATTTGAGAAGCAGAGAAACTGAAGGCCTGGGTGTATTTGAGGAAGGAGGAGATAAGACTGTGAGTAATGTGAATATAGAATGTGAGAGGCCCTGAATGCCCATTTAATAAATTTGGGCTTTATTCAATTAACAATAGGGAGTTATTGCATGTTTTTATCTTATGATATGAGCTGTGACATTGGGAAACTCATCAGATAGGTTTGTGGGGCAGACAAACTCGGGTCAGTGAAGGTGGTAAGAGCACTGAGGGGCCTTCTTCAGTGGCCCAGGCATTAGGGAATGAGTTCCTCAACAGTGGTAAAGCAGGAGAAAGGCTGATGATAACCATTTTGAGCCATTCCCACTGCTTCAAGATCAGAAAGGTTTCCAGGATAATGCGGATGATAGCTACCATTTATGCAGCATGCTGAGGTTTACAAAGTGCTTTATAAATATTGTCTCATTTGATTCTTGCAACAACCTCATGAAGTAGGGAACTATCATCTGGGCAGAGAGTGGCCATACATCTAATCATATAGGATTTGAACACAGCTCTTCCTTATTCCAGCTCCAATGCATTACAAACTTTGTTATCTAGCTCCTTCTACCCCTAAGACCAAGGAGGTAGTACAGAGCTTCTAGCTCTAGAGCCTCTGGAATCCATGGACTCTGAAAGCTTGAGTTCTAGGCTTAGGTCATCTGTCTATGACCTTGGACAAGAGACATCTTCCCTCTGCTTCTCAGTGTCTTTCACTGGCCAAATGAGGGGGTTGGACAGCTGATTCTTCAGGTCCTTTGTACCTCTGAGAATTTATGATTTCCTCCAGATTTAATTGATGGAGGTGGTAAAAGGCCAGGACACAGAGACTTTGCCCAAGGTGACATAGCTTGTTTGCATAATTTTGAATATGTATATTATATTCACATACATGTATATACAATGTATTATGTATATACAGACATGCAGATATGTGCTTATATACATGTGCATATAGATGTGTATACATATTTACATGGATGTGTATTATGCAGATATAAATTCATATACAGACATGTATACAGTATATATTAAAGTATTTTTAACTGTGTTTATTTTTCATACCCCCTCCTGAGTTCTCCCTGTTGAGAACAGTAAGACACTAACTTATCAGTCTGGCGAACCCAACAGATGGAGACTGAACTGAGCAACACAGCAAAGCTAAAAGCAAAGTGAGGAAAAGGAAAAAAATATAAAACACCCTTGCAATCGACAAATGAGAGACTGTCGTGCATGATGGAAACAAATGAGAGTGGTCTGCAGAATGGAGTATCTATGGGATGCCCCCACAGCACAGGTGGAGGGTCAGTGGCAGCAGGATGCATGTGAGAGAGGAGGTGGTGGCTGTATCTGCTCCTTTCCAGGGACCATGCATGCACTGCTGAGGACTAAGAGCAGTACCTGCTGTGTATGCACATTGCTCATTGCCAACCACACGCCTGTGATGACACCCGTAGGCTATCATCTATCTCACTTTCCCTGCACTACTCCGGACTACTCTGCAATGGCTCTGCTTATGGCTCTGCCGTCAGTAGCCTCACTACATTTTTTAAGTCCCTGATTTAGTTTGGAACAGTCATCGAAGCAAGAACATTAGTCCTGGTGGCAGATGGCAGGATGATACAACTTGCTCCCCTTTCTATCCTGTGTAGCAGTTAGTGCAGGGAATCCCACTGAGGCAGTTCCTGTTTAACCTCTAGGAGTCCTGAAATTCCCGGACTGTTGGTCTGGTTCTCTCTTTCGGCCATCTGCTCAATGAAACTCAATCACTCTTGATAGGAAGAAGGACTGTTATGGTGGTCCTGTCCTAAGCCAATAGCTCAGCTTGGCTTAAAACATCCCAGTGACTCTGATGAGACCTCATCTGCGCCAACAGGGAAAAGCAAGGGTTCAGTCAATGTCCCCATTAATCAGCTCGGTCTCATTAGACTAGTGTGCCTGGAGCACCAGCACTAGGTAGAAATTGCAAGCCAAACAAAGTCATAATCATCCACATAGCCAGCATGCAATCTCTCCCTCAGCCTTCCTCTGCATGATAGCTGCTGTTCAAGCAAATAGCCCTAGCAGGTGTCTTTACCCACAGTCATAATCTCAGCTTCTTTTGGCACCTGAACTCTGGCCTCTTATGCACAATTGTGCCGGTAACTTAAATGAGATACGTATAGGGCCATGGGCACTAGAACTAGAATGAGATAGAAGATAAGGAGGCACTTTCCTTCTCTTAAGGGATTTGGTTTAGTTTGGGAAATAAGATATATACAGGAAAACATAAAAGAGGAAGTATCTGAGAGAGACCATCTGATCCAACCTCCCATCCATGCAAGAATCTGCTTGAGAACACTTACAGAGAATAACCTAATGACAGATAGGTGTCTTAGGAGAAAGAGTGGGAGTAGGGGCACACAGGTTCTTGTCCCAGCAGGATGCACAGCTCTGGACCTTTCCATCATGCCTCCATATTGGGTAAGCTCTTTTACCTCCCACCCCTTTTAGTTTCCTTTTGTATATCATTATCCATCATTAGATTGCAAATTCTTTAGGGGCTGGGACTGACCCTTTTCATATGTGTATTCTGAGATTTTTCACAATGCCTGGCACAGAAAAAACTACTTAATAAATATTTCCTGATTGAGTGTAATTAATGAGCTACAGGGCATTAAGCAACTTTACTTTCCATAGCTTTCATGTAAGAAATTTGAACTGTTTAACTCTAAATTTCCTATCTAAATTTCCATTTTTCATTTAAGCTCAGCCTTCAGTTATTATCTTTATACAAAGGTCCTTCCAAGCTCTAGAAATCTACATTGTAAGATAGCTTCCAGCTCTAGGTCTATATTTTATCATTCTGTGTTCTTCAGTTCTGCCCAGTTCTAATAATCTATGTCCCTAAATACCTTTCAGCTGTTCTGTCTCACAGTAACAGGAGAAAATTAGCTATGCCCATACATGTAGAAAATATTGTTTTAGTCCATGAACAATGAGCCTGAAAACCCTGAATGCTTTGATGCTGTCCTCAGTATATCACAATGTCTAGAAATTGGGCATGTGACACAGACACCCCAAATGCTGGGTTGTTGGATCTAGTCCCCTGCCTTTGGCTGGGGGAATATCTATCATTCATTTGAAAACATATGGACTGAGCACCTAGACTATAAGAAAGGGCCTGTGTGAGGCAAAGTGAGGGACTCTTCCACAGCAGGGTGCTGTTCGATTGCTTGACAGGCAATGATCACAGGTTCATAGGACTGACCACAATATTGTTCTTAGTAGAAGGCTTGGAAATTTGTGATTCTTGCCATCCTCTTTCTCCTTTCATATCACCATCACTGCGGGAGGAGTGGACCAGCTGAATGGTACTCAGGGTCATTATATAGTGTGACTTGTTTCATAGGTCACTATGGATGAAAGCCATATCAGGTGGCCAACTTTCTGCTGATTAGCTTTTCTTGACTTAGCCATGCAGATCTTTGGAAAGCAATTGCTTTATTCTGTCAGACACTTTCAAGTTTGTAGAATTGACTAGATATAGAGTCATTTTCTCTCTCTCCGCATAGTCTCCCCCATTAGATTGTGAGCTCCTCAAGGTCAGGAACTGTCTACTTCTTACTGTATCCCAAGCACTTAGTACAGTGCCTGGCACTGTATTAGGCACTTAATAAATATTTACTTATTGATCATGCAGCTTATGACCTAGTAGGGGAGAAAAATCATTTCTGAACCTCCTTTTTGACAATTATTTTCCTCCTGAGCTCAGAAACAACTTAAGAAATTCATTCTCATTGCTTGCATGCACCTTATTTTTCATTCCCCAAACTATAGGATTAACCTTAATCACTTAAATGAATAGGTCTCAAACTTTTTTGTCTCAGGATCTCTTTTTACTCTTAAACATATTGAGAAGTTCTACCTCTAAGGAAGCTTTTATTATGAGTTATAGTGATCAATTCTTATCATATTAAAAGTTAAAACATCCTAAAATTATTATGAAAATGGTTTTGATCTCATGTATCTCCTGAAAAGATCTCAGGGATCTCTAGAGTCTCCTGACCATATTTTGAGAACTGCTCAAATAAAATATAAATTCATACCTAAATTGGTATCTGGAGATCTTCTAGCTGTTTCCAAATAATCAGATTCCTTTTCAGAGGATGGAGATGTACAATCTCTACAAAATGAGAGCTGCAAGCTCTAAAGGCAATTTGCAGTTGGGTTGTAGAAATATTTTAAACCATGGCAACTTTGCTGGATTGAGTATATAGCCTCCCAGGGGTACACTTTGGAAAGAGACACCACGTTTTTGAAAGGGTCTAAATTGGGGTATATTTGTTAAGCATCCAGAACATTAGTATCATAGGATTTAGAACTAAAAGGGACAGTGGGGGTTCCCTAATCAAATCATCTCATTTTACACAAGGAATCTTTCTTCTATTCCTGAATTTCCCTTCCTTATCCAAAAGTCTTAGCTATAGAACCAGAAGTATGTCTTAGAGGTTGCCATTTTAGAGAGATGAGAGGAGAGGGAAGGTAAGGAAAGAAGAAGAGAGGAGCGGTGGGGAAGGTAGTGAAGAAGAAGGAAGGAAAGATCCAAAGGGCTTAAGTAACTGGCCCAAGGTCATGGAGAAGGTAACCAGAGACAAGATTTTAGTATTTGATGTCCAATTATAAAAACCACTGGATATTCAAAGAAGATAAAAACTATGAAAAATTGAAAAAATTCATTCATAGTGTACATGATGCCACAAAGATATAATCAGCCTAAATATATATTGAATATTAAGAACTTATTTCACAGAAGCATTTGATGCTTCATAGTCTTGATCTCATGTCCATAAAGCATCATGATTACTATTTCACAGATGAGGAAACTCAGATTTCCAGGGCTAAAACAGTCTTCATTGTGAGTGAAAGATTAATGGATTAGCACAAAAGCAAAATTGTGCAAAGAGGGAAAGGACCCCCCAAAAAGGTAGGGCCCTTTATTTCCCAAAGCACTAAAAATTTGGAAGGGAGACATTTTTTTTTCTGACCCAAGTTTTGGACCATGGACCTGACAAGGGATTCAGAAGGATGCAAACAAAGTTTACTTCCAATTTTCCCTGCAAGTAGGTTCTTGGGTTTGTAGAAAATTATCCTTTTAAATCTAATTCTCTGTTATGCTTCAGATCCTAGAGGTGAGTTCTTCCTCACTTTATTTGAACCTTTTAAAGCTATTTCTGAGTTATACTTTAAAATTCCTGTTTCTTTTCTTTTATTATTATTTTTAAAGTAATTTAATACATATGTATACTTGGATAAATTTTTAAATGGGTAGATTTCTAGTGTTTTATTAGTTTATTTTGTAAGGATAAGAGAGGGAAATAGGGAATGGGGAGAAAGTTGAAAATATCTAAGTTGTTTTAAAATTGTCTTAGTACACACTGCTCAGGAAATGCCCTTCTCCTGAAGAGCATATACAAGGAAAGGACAGAACATTGCATTAGTGTGAATGAGGCTGCTGCTAATGCGTCAGCTTGGAGATTCTTCTTTCTAGTTGTTTTAAATCGAAGACAGATGTTCTTGATACTCTAAGATAGTTATAATTTTAAATACATGAAAGTCAACAAGAGGAAGTGGCAAGAGATTCAGGGTGAAATAAATGTAACTGCTTTGCAAATATGTCCCACTTTTCAATATTAAAATTAAATGCACTGTACATTTAAATATCTAGATAATGAATAGTATGAGGATGAGTTAGGGTACTGGTAAGAGATCCAGAGGATTGTATGTTTTGATTTACAAATTTCCATTTTCAGATCTTCAGTAGAAAGGGAGAGAGGGATATAAGTATATGTGTATATGTTCTTGATTTATTATTTCACTGGCATGAGGTACTTCTAGTGTGGAAAGTCCATTTACAAAATTATCTTGGATCTATTATATTATATTGTATATATGTAATTATATATCTACTTGGTGATGGGAGGACAACTTTAGAGGTGGTAAGAGTTTAATTGACTTGCCCAGAGAGAGAGAAAAAAAGGTAAAGCAGAAAGGAGAGGAGAAAGGGAAGAAGAAGAGGGAGAGGGTGAGAAAGATATAAAGAAATGGAAAGAGTAGAAGGGGAGGGGAAAGGACTTAGGGAATATCAATAAAACAATATATATTTATTAAGTGTCTACTATACACCAGGCACTATGCTAAATACTAGGAATACAAAAAGAGGTAAAAGACAGTTCCTGTCCTCCAGGACTTCACAATCTAATGAGGGAGAAAATATAACAAATGCACACATACATATACAAGGAAACTATATAGAGAATAAACTGGAAATGAAGAACAGAAAGAGGGCACCGGAATTAAGAGCAAAACCTTTTTTAGGTGGGGATTTTAAAAAGCCAGAGAAAATAAACCTATATGTAAGGGAAGCATTCCAAGCATAGCAATACATATTTATTAAGTGCCTACTTAAGAAGAGGAGAGGGCAAAAGAGAGGAGAGAAGGTAGAGAGGGTGTTTGTTTGTTTTTTTTTAATATTCTCCATGAAAGCCCAGAACTGTAGTTGATTAGTTAATACTGGCCCTTAATAAAGATTGAAATCTGAATTAGCCAAACATTTTTCTTTCTCATTCTGACTTTGTATGTTTACATATTTGTCACTTTTATCACCTCGTTTGTAGTTGAAGGATCCTGTCTACTTTTTTATTTTTAATCTCCCAAAGAAACCTAGCCCTTCAGTTGCTCAGTTAACACTATTTTAACTGGAGACTGTGGTGATGATCAGAGATTAGAACTCAGGGGTTTTGTGTTTCCAGTTGCTGATTTAACCTTCAAAGATTCCATTTCTCTCTTTTATAAATGTTTATAAGAGAGGAAGTTATAGATACAGAAATATATAGTAGATATAGATATATGTATCTCTATATATGTATCTATATCTAGCTAGAGAAACTGATATGTACATATATATATATACCTATATATACATAAAAGCAAATAAATATATATGTAAATATAGTATAAATATGCAATATTCAGTACATGGTGTGTGCCCATAAATACACACACACACACACACACACACAAACAAACGGGATTTTTAAACTCAATAACTTGGATCCTTTCTCCCTTAACTAGTCTTTTTACACCTTACTTCACCACTGGCCATCCTTGGAAATCAATGACATTGGCCTCCTTCCTGTGTTACTTGCACAAGACACGCCATTTCAGGCATTAGTACTAGCTAAAGTTCTATCTTCTGCAAGAAATAATTCTCAATCCCTCTTAATTCTAATATTCTAGCCTACCTTTTATTAATCCTCTCCCCAATTTATTATATGTATGTGTGTGTACATATATATATATATATATATATATATGTCTTGCATATACATAATTGTTTGCACATTGTTTTCCCCCTTGGACTACAGGCTACCTAAGAGTAGGAACTGACTTTTACTTTTCTTCTCTCCCTCTCACTTGGTCCAGATGCTAGCACAGAGTAGAAGGGGAGGGGAGAGCATTTTTTTTTGTTGTTGAGTCATTTTCAGTCACATCTTTTACATATGAGGAAACTGAAACAAACAGGTTTAAATGATTTTCCCCGAAGTCACATAACTAGTAAATGTCTGTGGTCAAATTTGAATTCAGGTCCTCTCAACTTCACGCCTGGTACTCTATCCACTTCATTTATTAAATGTTAATTGGTTGATGTAAATTATATGAGTGTATATATATATACACACATGTATATATGCACACTTTAGCACATGTGTGCCTCCATTTGTTTGTGTGTATAGGTAAATAGAGCTGTGTATACACACACATATACACACAAATTTATATATATATATATATATATATATATATATATCATTAACACATCAACAAGAATGAGATGGCAGCATCACTGTATGAGATGGGAACTGGAATCTCAAAGAGCATGCATTTCTAAATCCCTGATCATCATTTCAATAGCCAGGCAAATAGTGTTAACTGAGCAATTGGAGAGTAGACTTCACTGGGAGGTAACAATGAAAGAGTAGATATGGTTCTTTAACCCTAGGTACTAGGAAATGTAAGTGACAAATGCATGAACACACTTAGTGGAAATAGAAAGAGAAATGTTTACTAATTTAAGTTAATTCAGTAAACTTTTATTAAGGACTACCACTAAGACAATGTTAGGTACTTGGATCAATAGTAATATTGGCAAACTGATAACAAACAAAAGCTTGGCAAATTTTGTAGATATATGGAATTTAGGAATATAGAATGTTAGTGTTAACTTCTAACAGAGATATTGGAAGAGTTTGTGTAATCAAGGCAAGAAAGAGGAGGTGACTCAGTCAAATTCACACATGTAAGTAATAGCAATAATGGGTTTATTATAGAAATGTGTTGGCTCCAAATCCTGTCTTGTTTCAGCTTACCGAACTAGAGAATGCTAGCTCACTTCGTAGGATAGTTAGGAGGCACAATGGTTAGAATGTTGGGAACAGAGTCAAGAAGACTCATCTTCCTGAATTCAAATTTGGTCTCAGATACTTAGTAGCTGTGTGACCCTGAGCAAGTCCCATACCCCGCTTGTCTTAGTTTCTTCATCTGTATCACAAATGAAAAATGACTGAACAGCAATACTATTTCTGTTAATGAATTGGGAATGTCAAAAAAGAAATGAGAAATAAATGCAAACAAAATAGAAAAAAAATTTTTCCATAGTCCAGGAGGTTCCTCTTATAAACTGAATTAGCTCAAGATTACTCTGGTAGATGACAGAGCAATTCCCTGATAATTAATTCTCAATAAAGGGTAATCTTCCTGAGAGGCAGACTTTATAGCTAATATAAAGTCCTCTGACTCAATGCAACTCAACTGTGATAATCTGTTAACTGTGTTACTTTTTAGTGTTTGGAACACAAAAATGAAAGAGACACAAATTTAGGGTACTGTGATATTCCTATTAATTTAACCAAAAGTTTGTGGAATTGTTTAGGAGGAGGAGGAAGATGAGAAGGAGAATTTTTGTTGTTCAGCAGTGTTTGACTCTTCATGACCACATGGACCATAGCATGCCAATGTTGTCCACAAGATTTTCTTGCAAAGATACTGGATTGGTTTGCCATTTCCTTCTCCACTGGATAAAGGCAAACAGTTACTTGACTAAGATCACACAGCTAGAGATTGTCTGAAAAGTCATATTTGACCTCCTGACTCCAAACACAGCACTCCATTCACTATACCACCTAACTACCAGGAGGAGAATTCTTTAAGTTTTATTAATATTGTTCCCCTGTTTCTGAAATTCAAAAAACATCCCCCATACCTAATCTTGTCTCTTAAAATTGCTTCCTATATAATCTTGGATGAGTCATCCCATCTCTCAGTTGCCCTACTATTAAATTGAAAATCTTGCCTACCTCACATCTTTGGTGATTCCACAAAAATAAAATAAAATTAAAATTAAAAAAATAACCTATGTTGTAAGGTCAATTCCAAATTCTTGATCTTATGACTTTTCCATTATGTTTACTCTCTTCTTTCCCTACCTTCTTTCCTCTCCTATTCTCCCTAAATTCAAAAGGCCAGATAAGTAGAATATAATATATTGTTAGGGTTGGTAGGAAGGAAGCAATTATTCCCCTTTTCCTCTCTTCATCTTCCAATCCTAAATGTAACTTAGGTTTAAATCATTTAAGTTACTACTATCACCAATTTTTGTTATTATTACAGATTAATGTAAATAATAAACTACCACTGCATTTATATTGTACTTAATGCTTAAAGAGTACTTTCACATATTATCTCACTGAAATCTAATAAAAGGAGATAGAATACTTATTATCTTCATTTCACAATTGATGAAGTTAAAATCCCTGAAAAGTAGAATATTTTTTCCAAGCTTATATAACTAGTAAGTGGCCAGAATAGAACCAGAACCCTAGCATTCTACACTCTAATCCAGTAGTCTTTCCAATATAGCACACTGCCACTATAATTATTATAAATGTTTTCTCTCTATGTGCCTGATTGAATTATACTTCAAGTTGTTCAATCTTTTTAATCTTGGTTAACTCTTTTCATCCCATTTGGAGTTTTCTGGGAAAGATTACTAGAGTGGTTTGCCATGTCCCTCTCTAGCTCATAGCACAAGATGGGAAACTGAGGCAAACAGAGTTAACTGACTTGCCCAAAGTCATATAACTAGTATTTTATTTGAACTTGTCTTACTGACTCTAAACATAGTGTTCTTTCCACTTTGCTAAATAACTGCTTCATAGCTAGTGCTAAACAATGAAAAAGAAATCTGTCTTCTTTGTAGACTCTTCATAGAATACTCTGAACAAAGAATGATTTATTTCCTTTTAACCACAAGGATGGACAGAGATTAAGTTTTCACCTAAGTGTCCTAACATATAACTACATAACTATCATTCTCTGTACTGAAGGAGTCTTACTCTGAGCTTTTTCCTATCTGACTTACTCTGATTTTAACTGAACTATCGAAGAATTAAATTAAATTCAAATAAAATTTTACTTAGTAAATATTAATTGATATGACTATCTCGACTAGAGCAGTTAAAAGCAGTGACACAGGGAAGAATAGAAAATTCTCCATCTTCCCATTTCAACAAACTGAGATTTAGCACCAGAGAATAGTGGGAATAATGTCTTTAGCCGAGCAGAACAAATTCCCTCTCTGATGTTATTCAGTAAAATAATAGAGATCAATCCTGGGAAGCCATTTGCACTGAGAGTCCTGCATACATGCCCGGATGGATCCTGAGAAATTCATTTATTTTTCTAGGTGTGCATGGTGGAGGAGAGAAATAGTGTTTTGTTTTGTTTTGTTTTTAAAGGAGTATAGAAAAGATGTGTGTTGGGGAATATGGTGGGGGTGAGGGTAGGTGGAGAATGTCTCCAAATCTGATCATGTCTCATAGCAACGTGTGATACTGATAGCTCAGAAATAGGCTCAGGCTCCAGTCACTTTTCAGATAAGGCAATCTTCTGGGATTATAAACAAGATATGATAAGTCCCTCCCCTGAGGCCCTGCCTCCTCTACCCTTTATTTTATCTGCTACCCATTGCTTCTCAGCTTATTCACCTACAATGGCTTAAGCTTCAGTGAGTTTGATTCAATATAACCAGATCAGAAAAAGAGTTCTCAATACAAATATGTAAATATATAATACATATCACAAATGTATATGCTTTAAATCTATTAAATTTTAAAATAGTAGATTGGAAGAACATGATAAGAAAGAAGAGATGTTTATAGTTCTATATGCAGATCTTTCTCCCTCTTCCTCTGTCTCTCTGTTTCTCTGTCTCTGTGTTTGTCTCTCTACCTGTCTCTGTCTCTCTCTCTCTGTGTCTCTCTTTGTTTCTTATTTTTCTTTCTCTATCTGTCTTTCTGTCTGTCTCTCTATCTCTCTGTGGCTCTCTCTCTCTCTCTCTCTCATTTTTCCCTACCTCCCTCTCTCCATCCTTTCCTCTCTTCTTTTTTCCCTCCCTCCCTTCCTCCACTAAGAAAGGCAGTATGTATCATACTGAAAAGAGGGTCAGCTAAGACGCTGAAAGACCTGAGTTTGAGTTGTTTCTTTGACATACACACTTTGGCTAAATAAATCACCCAACTTCTTAGTACCTCAGGTAGCTCTTCAAGACGGTAAGTTGAAGAGGAGTTTCTGGTCTATGTTAATAAAAGAGCTGTTCACCTATAGGTCCTATAAACACATACATATACATATACACACATACATATATCTATAGACATAATGCACATATTCTTTTGAGTTTTTATTCCATCATACCTATCTCTAGCCTACTGAATAAAACTTCATGTACCATATAAAAGAAAACAGCTCTTAACTTTTTAGTATAAATTCCTTTTTTTCTTTTTTTGGTGGGTAGAGGAAAAAAATCTGTGTTTGAAATGACTTTTCCTTAGAGGGAAAGTGAACACATTTCCTTTCCTCTTTCATGTGCAGTATTCATAAGAATTCTTCATTCCCAACTCCCTACTGCTCTGGGCTTAGAGCCAGTGTGGTCCTTTATCTGGTGCAAGGCAGGAGAGAGGCCAGATACTATCATAAGTCAGTAGTTATGAGCAAATCAGAAGTCACTGCTGGTTTTTAATGTCTGTGATACCCAAGTGAGGCAGATGGCACTCAGAGGGAAACTCAGAGTCATCCTTGCCTCTTCTCACTTCAGCTGGCCTTAAGTCCTAAGTCCAATTTAATAGGGAAGAAGAGTGCAGCAGGGAGACACATACATATATGCCAATTACAGGTTGGGATGATGTACACATGTGGATCACAATATAGGACAAAACAACTGGGAGGGAGTAGGTAGTAAATCAAAGAAGCATCATTTGAGAACCAGAACAGAGAGATGCATTCAGTTCTCAAGTTAGATTCAAGAGCCAAAGTACTGGCCTAAGATAACTTTTAAAATAAATTAAGGCTGGCAGAATTTGATTGTCAGAAGGAAGTTATAATATTAGATTTGTAATCAGTAAACCTTAGTTTTTTGTTTGTTTTTTGTTTTTTGTTTTTTTTTAATAATACTACCTATGTTACTTTTGGCACATCACATCATCTCTTTGGGTCTTGGTTCCCTTATCAATAAAATTCAATTCAGCAAGCATTTATAAACATCTAATATGTGCCAGGCATTCTACCAGATGTGAGGGGAAAATCAAACTGTCCTGCCTTAAACAACATATACATAGGTAACTCAGTATCTGTGAGCTCGCTCTCTCTCCCTTCCTCCTTCCTTTTCCCCCTCCTTCCCTTCTTTCCCCCCTTCTCTCTCTCTCTCCTCACGCTCTCCTTACATCTTTTCCCCTCTCTCTTCTTCTCTTCTCCTTTCTATCTTCTGCTTCCTTTCCATCTATCTACAAAGATGTGCAAAGTTTTCCTATCCATCACAGAAGGAAAAAAGATCTTCACTTAATTCTACCAAACCTGTGTTACTATTCTGTCTCTCTTCCTTTCTTAAACTCGTAGAAAAATGTCTGCATTTGATAGCTCCACTACCTTTCCTTTCTTCAACTTCCAAAAAAATCTTTATACTCTGGCTTTTAATCTCATTGCCTAATTAAAACTGCTGCTTCCAAAGTTATTAGTAATTGTCAAAACGAATGGTCTTTTCTCAGTCCTCGTTCTTCTCGACTTCAATATAGTATCTTACATAGTGAAGCACCTATCTTATCATGAACAACCTTTCCTCTTTGATTGTATTTTTGTGATTTTTTTGCCCTTGGTTTTCCAATCTGTCTTCCCATTCCTCAGTTTTCTTCACTAGTTCATTATTCATATCATGCCCACTACTCTGGGTGTTTCCCACAAAGTCTATCTCTGGAACCTTTTTTTTTCCTTTTTACACTACTGCATTTGGAGAACTCATCAGCTCCCAGGAGTTCAATTATCATCTCTATGCAGATAATTCACAGAATTATTTATTCAGCCCTAGTTTCACTTCTGACCTCCAGTTCTGCATCACCAACTACCTATTACACATTTTGAACTGAATATCTCATGGGCATTTCAAATTCAATTTGCCCTCTATGGAATTCATTATCTTCTCCCCTCCTCAAATTCACTCCTCTTGTGAACTTCCCTTTTATTGTTGAGGGCACCACCATCCCAATAATCAAGTTTCAATACTTAGTATAATATTTGACTCATCTTTTTTCCTCGCTCCACATATACAATTACTTAATTGTATTTGGCATTTCTTTCTCTGTATCAATGCTTCTATATATCCTCTTCTCTCTACTCATATAACACATGTGCTAGTTCAGGATCTTTTTCTGGACTATTGCAATATCTTTCTAATTAAGAGTCCCTGATACAGTATCAAGATGTTGCAATTCATCCTCTGCAGCAGCTACCAAAGTGATTTTTTCTAAAGGATCTGACCATGTCACCTCTCCCCAAACCCCTTTTACACTCAACTAACTCCAATACATTCTTATTATGTCTAGGATCAAATATAAGTCTTTCTAACGGTCAATTAAAGCTCTTTAACACCCAGCCCTGCCCTATTTTATGTCTTTAACACATTACCACCCTCTATGCACTCTGTCATATAGCCATAATGACTGATTTTTTTTTTGCCCATAATGCCGTTTCCCCATTCTTTGACTTTGCACTGACTGCCTCTTATTCCTAGAATGTCATCCTTAGTCATCTTCACCTTATAGAAGTCTTCCTTGAAAATGCAGAGCATGGCAATACTACCTAAACTAATCTATCTATTTAGTGCTATACCAGTCAAACTCCCAAGAGATTATTTAACTGAACTAGAAAAAATAACAACAAAATTCATCTGGAAAAACAAAAGGTCAACAATTTCAAGGGAATTAATGAAAAAATGCAAATGAGGGTGGCCTAGCTGCACCAGATCTAAAACTATATTATAAAGCAGTGGTCACCAAAACCATTTGGTACTGGATAAGAAATAGAGTAGTGGATCAGTGGAATAAGTTAGGTTCACAGGACAAAATACTCAATGACAATTGTAATCTAGTGTTTGATAAACCCAAAGACCCCAGTTTTGGGGATAAAAACTCACTATTTGACAAAAACTGCTGGGATAATTGGAAACTAGTATGGAAGAAATTAGGCATTGACCCACACCTAACACCATATACCAAGATAAGGTCAAAATGGATTCATGATCTAGGCATAAAGAATGATATTATAAACAAATTAGAACAATGTAGGATGGTTTACCTCTCAGACCTGTGGAGGGGGAAGGAATTTGTGACCAAAGAAGAACTAGAGGTCATCATTAATCACAAAATAGATAAGTTTGACTATATCAAGTTAAAAAGTTTTTGTACAAACAAAATGAATGCAGACAAGATTAGAAGGGTAGCAGTAAACTGGGAAAATATTTTTACATCCAAAGGTTCTGATAAAGGCCTCATTTCTAAAATATATCGAGAATTGACTCAAATATATAAGAATTCAAGCCATTCTCCAATGGATAAATGGTCAAAAGATATGAACAGACAATTTTCAGACGAAGAAATTGAAACTATTTCCGGTTACATGAAAAGGTGCTCCAAGTCACTATTGATCAGAGAAATGCAAATTAAGACCACTCTGAGATACCACTACACACCTGTCAGATTGGCTAAAATGACAGGAAATGATAATGATAACTGTTGGAGGGGATGTGGGAAAACTGGGACACTGATACATTGTTGGTGGAACTGTGAACGGATCCAACCATTCTGGAGAGCAATTTGGAGCTATGCTCAAAAAGTTATCAAACTGTGCATACCCTTTGACTGGGCCTATATCCCAAAGAGATTTTAAAGGAGGGAAAGGGACCCACATGTGCAAAAATGTTTGTGGCAGCCCTTTTTGTAGTGGCAAGAAACTGGAAATTGAAAAGATGCCCATCAATTGGCGAATGGCTGAATAAATTATGGTATATGAATGTTATGGAAAATTATTGTTCTGTAAGAAACTACCAACAGGAGGATTTCAGAGAGGCCTGGAGAGACTTGCATGAACTGATGCTGAGGGAAATCAGCAGAACCAGGAGAACATTATACACAGCAACAAGACTATACGATGATCAATTTTGATGGACATCGTTCTCTTCAACAATGATGTGATTCAAACCAGTTGTTCTGCAATGAAGATAGTCATATACATCCAGAGAGAGGCCTGTGGGAACTGAGAGTGAACCACCACACAGCATTTTAACGCTTTCTGTGAATATTTCCATGCATTTTGTTTTCCTTCTTAGGTTGTTTTTTCCTTCTTCTCTTTCTAGATCTGATGTTTCTTTTGCAGTAAGATAACTGTATAGATATGTATACATGTATTGTATTTGTCATATAATTTATCCTATTTAGCATGTATTAGATTACCTGTCATCTAGAGTGGCGGGTAGGGGGAAGGAGGGGAAAAGCCTGGGAAAAAAAAAGTTTTTGCAAAGGTCAATGTTGAAAGGTCACTCATATGTTTTGTAAATAAAAAGCTTTATATATAAAAAAGAAAAAGAAAATGTAGAGCAATCTCTACTTCCTACAGAAAGCCTTTCCGATGTCCAGGATGTTAGTGCCTTCCCTTCTAAAGCTAATGTCTAGTTCCACTCTATTTATTATTTGTACGAATATATATATATATATTTATATATAATATAATATAACACAATTAATATAATATAATGTGGTATAATATAATATAACATAACAATATATATTTAAAATTTCCTCTTTAAAAAAAGAATCTTCTTATGGACAGGCACTGCTTTTGTTTTTTCTGTTATTCCCTTCCCTTACCCCCTGCACCTAGCAAAGTACCTGAGACATAATAAGTGTTTAAAGATTACTTGTTGATATAGTAATTGATTGATTGATTGATCCAACAGTTCACTAAAGATTTAAAGTTGTCTTGTATAGCCTAAACATTCTTCTGCAGGGAAGGAGTCAGAACTAATTTCAGCCAAGCTTATTCAGATAAACAGAGCCAGACTACCTCTGACCTCATATCTCTCTGCAGCATTTGTTTTTCCAACTCCATATGTTATGGGATCAGCAAATATATCATGAAAACAGTGATAGCTTTATGGCTATAGTTTACGAGATGAAACCCTGACTTTGCTACTTATTAGTAGTGTGACCTTGGAAAAGCCACTCTGCTTCCTTGTGCCTCAGTTGCCATTTCTTTTGCTTATATGGTGAGAAGAAGGGAATATGTACTTAAGTAGCACCTACTAGAGCAGCTAGGTAGAGTAGTAGATAGAGCATTAGTCTTGGAGTCAGAAAGACTCCTCTTCATGAGTTCAAATGCAACCTGAGACACTAACTAGCTTATGTAACCTTAGGCAAATCACTTGTTTCCAATTAGTTGGAGGAGGAAATGGCAAACCACATTGGCCAAGAAAACCCTAATGGGATCATGAATAGTTAGATGTGACTGAAATGATTAAACAATAACAACGTAGCATCTACTATGTGCGATGTGTACTACGCTGTATTAAGTTTTTTACAAAAATTATCTCATTTGATACAACAACCCTGGGATGTAGGGGCTGTTCTTATCCCCATTTTACAGTTAAGGAAACTGAAACAGACAGATTAAGTGATTTGCACAGGGTCACACAGCTTCATTTGGATTCATGTCTTCCTGATTCCAGTTCCAGTGCCCTATCCACTATATCACCTAGCTACCTCAGTTTAAGTCACATATGTGACGATCATAAAACAAGCTTAATTACCAGATATCATCATTGTCTATTTGTGAGAGTAAGGTGTAAGTGATGAACATTTTGTCTGTACCTTACAATGTCAAGAGATCTAGAAAAAAACATCCTCAACAAAATAGGTAGACTATTGTTGAGTATTTATGGGAGGGCATGCAGAAGAATCAAAAGAAAGAGCAAGCAGGGCTGGATGGCGACCTGCTAAAGGTAGCACTCACATCAGTGAAATTATAGTTTTATCAAACCTCTGAATAATGATCATTAATCTTTATACAGAGCCTTTGGATGTGTCAAGTTCCTTAGGTACATCATCCCTTCTAACCACTACCCCCCAACTACCCTGTGAGGCTGAAAGTGCACATGCATATTATTATCTTCATTTCCTGAATGAGAAAACAGGCCTCTGAGTATTTATGTCATGCCCATAATTTTCATGGTTACTAAGTGTTGGTGGCAGTACAAAGTAATCAACTGACCAAAAACAAGCATTTTTAAATACCCACTATTTTCCAGGTGCTATTGGTATCTATAAGCAGATTTCTCCTGCCTTTAATGAGAGCTTTCTCCCATACCATGAAGCTCTCAGTAACCATAAAGTAGGGATGATATTTTTTTGTGATATTTATATTGCCACATTGCAGTGATGTCTGCTTTGTAAACTTCAAAGCATTATAAAACTGACAGTAGTTGTTATAATTATTGTTATTACAAAAGCAAAAAAAAACACAACTGAATACCTTCACATAAAACATGATGATGATGATGTCTGTAAAATGTAGTCAATATATTAGTCAGTTTTGTTTCATTGATTATTTATTATTAAATAAAGATACATTCAAGGGAAGGATATCCAGAAATAATTGTGATATAAAACCAAAATGCATTAGTTGTAAACTATAAATAATTATAATTATAAAATATAAATACATTGCATGTGATTATATAATAAATTCATTTTTACATAATATAAAATACAATACCATAGTGATTATAATTACACATACATATATTTAAACATTAGTGTTGGAACCATTGTATCTATTAATCTCTCTCTCTTCTTTCTATTCACTCAATCCAACTTCTCAGGATAAATGCATAGTTCTTCACTTCTTCACTTTACCATGCTATTCTCTAAACTGACAGTGTCCACATCTACCATCTTATGCTATCCTGCCATTATTTTATCTACTGCCTGGTGTCCTTAAGATACCCCACAGACATAGAATCCAGCATTTACTTGCCAGTCTTCTTTTAGTGAAGAGAGCCATACAAGGAACTTCTCCAGGATCACACATGCTCACCAATTTAGAACTAGAAGAGAGACTTTAGACCTTTTCAATCCAACTTCCTCATTTTATAGAGAGGGAAACTGAGACCATATAGGTTAGCTAATTTTCCCAAAATTCCCAGGCCAGGAAGTTGCTGAGCTGGGATTAAAACTCAAGGCCAATGACTGTGGATCCAATGTTCATTCTACAGTATCATGCTGCTTCCTCTGTGACAGCCCCAGCTTATTCCATCTTCTCCTAGCACCTTGATCTGCTGAGAAAAGATGGAATCTATAACACACTGACATAGTGTACTGTTGGTCCCTTCCCTTCTAAAGCCTTCTCTGTGTTTGTCTTATATAACAGGATTCACATATATCTTTTCTCCTACTCTACAATATAAAGTTCCTTAAAGATAGGGGCTATTTTTGTTTTTTCTTTGTATATCCCATTCTGCCAACTCATTTTAAAGGAAAATTAATGAACTCTTCTACATGTCAAATACAAGTCAGATTTTATATTTTATTGTGAAGCAAAATAAGGTCTGCACTTGGAATCAAAGAGTCAGTTTTGGTTCTGACATAATGGTGTAGAGATGAAAACTGGACTTGGGATTTCTTTACATACCCACAGACATGTATACATATATATACACACATATATTTACATAAGACATACATATACATGTATATTTTCCCCAATTGCATATGAAAACAAATTTGTAATATTTTTTTAAAGTTTTGAGCTCTAAATTCTAAGCCTCTTTTCTTCTTTCTTTTCCCCCTCCCTGAGACAATAAGCAATCAGAAATAGGCTATGTATGTAGACTTGAGGTTTCATTAGTGAAGAGAGCTCCCCCTGAGAAATTTCCTACATTGAAACATATTGGTACCTTCTCTGTAACTTACATTCTCAGAGATCTGCCTAAAACTATAAGAGATTATATGACTTATCCAGGGTTTCATCACTAAAACGTTTCACAAGTTGGATTTCAGCTTGAACTTCCTGTGTCTGAGGCTAGCTCCCTTTTCATTATGCCATATTGATTCTTAATAGCTGTATGACAATGGACAAAGTACTGTATCTCTTCATTTCCCCAAATAAAAAAATGAATAAATAAATAAAATACCATTACTACCACCACAAAAAAGATAATTGTATATACTTCTTGTCATATGATTATTGTGAAAAAATATGTTTTGTAAACCTTAAATCCATATATAAATGTGAACTCTCATTATCTTTATCCTTATTATTAATCTCACCTTAATTTAACATTAAGTGGAAGATGCCAAAACATTGCATTTTAGAATGCCTAATGATGTTGATTACTTAACACAAATATCTATGGTCCTCAGACCCTAAATGTCTGTACCAATAATTTCAATTATGTGAGTTAAAACCCTAAATCCCGAGAAAGCAACTAATTCCATACAAATGATTCTGCCTAGTACTTACTTATGGCCATTAAAACATTCTAGCAATTTTCTTTTCCTTCTTTGTTCCCAGACACCATTCCTGGCTTTGACCATTGTATGTTCCCTCATCACAACAAATTGAATATCACCCCAGGACAAAGCTTCTAGGATAGGAGTAAATCCTGGTGTCTATATATATGTCAAGTCTTATAAGACTTGAAGTATCAGACCAATTCCAGAGCAGGAAATGGATAATGCACTTGAGGTATCTAAGGAGGGTGGCAGTCAATAGAAAATAGTTAAATAAATTGTGGTTCATAAATTCATTGGAATGTTACTGCACCATAACAAATAACAGAAAAGATAAATTCCAAGAAACATGAGAAGAGCCTTATTTATATGAATTGATGCAGACTGAAGTCAACAGGACTAGCACAATATATACATTGCATATATGGTCATGGAGAATTGAGAAAATGAACCTACCTACTTTCTACTTAGAGTTGGGTAATTATGGGTGTGAAATGAATAAGCAGATCACTTAACCCTATTTGTCTTAGTGTTTTCATCTGTAAAATGAACTACAGAAATAAATGGCAAACCACTTCAATCTATTTGACAAGAAAACCCCAAATAGGCTCATGAAGAGTTAGACAAAATTATACAGCATCAACAACAAGGAAGAAGAAGGAGAAAATTGTAGGCATAGGAGACAGAAAGTAGAAAATGTCCAGATTTGGGAGATGGGAGGATCTAGCCAGAGGAACTGAAAAAAATAGACTGGGTCACAATCTATTTGTATGGGAAATGCAGCTGTGTATTTGGGAAAGGCTCACAGATCACGGAAGACAGCCCAATTCCCTGAAGCAGGCTTAAAGGTCAGGATGAAGAATAATTCAGGATTCAGTGGATCATATAATTTTAGGGAGATGCAGTAGTGAATAGCAGCAATGGAGGATCCTCTGACTCCAGAGCAGGAGTTGTTTGACCATTCGCCTCTGTTAGTCTTCCTGATGGAGATGGTCAGCCTTAGGCTCAGGGTCAGTGTGCTTTGTAGTGTACCCTGCTTCTTTATGATGAAGAGCCAGAAATCCTATAGTGACTTATTTTTTAATACCCCTTCTCTATGAGCACATAGAGACTTGAGAAGCAGTGGGTAGAGTCCCGTTCAGCTCACACGGCAGACATGGCAGTGCTTTCAGGAATGCTGCAGTTTAGTCATAGGAACTTTTCAAAGATAACCTAGAAGAAGGAACTAGATGCTGGAGGAAACCTCCAAATAAGGCTGCTCCCAGCTGACCCTCCCTTTATCCTCTCTCCAGTCACGGTTCTCAATCACTTCTTGGTTAATTGTCTCCACTCATGTGTGCAAACTAACCATTTATGGGAAATGCCACGGAATGTTAATTTCATTTGGAATTGGGTAATTGCAAAAAGCGCTTCCTTTTTTTATGATACAAAACGAATAAGTATTGTATTAATAATGCCATTTCCAATTATGACCACAATCACAGTCCTGCTGTGGAAGAACTGCAGGTTATTTTTCACAAAGCATTTTCCCAGTAAGGTTTTTTTTTTTTTTCAACATCTCTCCCCTCCTCTCATCCTAGTAATTAAGATAATGTTGCATAATTATAAACACATATTGGAAAATCACATGTAAATGTCAGCTGTCCAGCTCCCTGCTTGTTTTAGCTTATGTGAATGAATGTCACTGTCACCAAGAGGAGTAGTGCAGAAGGGCAAAGAGAGCCAAAAACTGCATGGGTTTTCTCAGAAGTTGTGTATTCTACATCACTGGAAGTCTCCTAATAAAAGCTGGAAGTTTTCTTAGCAAGGAGGAAGTCTAGGGGATTCTGCTCCATTTGCATATTAGACCAGATAACTTTTGAGTTATTTCCTTTACAAGTCATAGATTCCCGTTCCATGATATGTCAAGTCATTGTTGAGACTCAACCATTTGAAACCAAACAACCAAAGCAAACCTATGAAGGATCTATGAGTTCCTCTGCCTATGGAACCTCTGGGGCATGAAATACTTCTCTAACTCAGTATATAAACCTTAAGGAATTGCCTGAGGCAACAAAGATAAGTGACTTGCCCAGGATCACATATCTATTAACTGTCAGAAGTAAGAAAGAAGCACCCTCCTGCTTGTGATCTTACCTTTTTTTAAACCTGGCAGCTTCTAAGAACAGAGAACAAAGGAGACATTATATACACTGAGTCTTTCTCCTGAATACAGGCATCTTTCACAGTTACAATAAAACCATAATTAGTCAAAACTGCACTGAGACACATTTACTTGATGTAGCAGAGCTGCATCAACAGGCTGTGTATGGGAATTGCTTCAGGGGCAGAGTTAAGTGAGTGTGTGTGTGTGAGGGGGAGTGAGCAGTGATACAGAAAACATTTCAATATTCTTTTTGCAAACTGTAGGACTGAGAAAGGATAGTCTATCCCTTAGAGCAGTGTCCTCCTCCCCATTTGTGTGTGTGATCAATCAGGGTGTGAGAAGATGGATTGCCTCACACCTTTCCTACAACAGCCAATCACAAGATTTAGCTCCAAAACAACCCAAATTACTTTTATCATCTAACACTACAGTACTCTATCCCCTCTCTCCTTTGTATATGAACTCAGTCTCTCCTTCTCTTAACCAAGTGTTTATCCTCTCAAATCATTTATAATCTATTTACCTCACCAGAGCCCACAGCCACAGCTGTGTATTTTCCATTAGAAAAATTCCTGGACCTACATCAGTACACCCAGTCCCTGCCCTCATATCATCAAAGGTGACCTTGATCAAAGTCACTTTATCCCTGTGACTCTCACTTTTATCATATGCAAAATGAGAGGGTTGGGCAAGTAGGTTTTAAAATTCACTTTTAGTCCCAACATTTTATGATTTATTTTCTAAATATATTCTAAAATCTCTTCCAGCTCTCTCACTTTATGTTCTAAAGTCTCCTCTGGCTCTAAAATTCTGTTTTATGTTCTAATACTCTATGTTCTAAGGCCTTCTCATTTCCAAAATTCTGTTTTATTTTCTAAACATTCTCTGTTCTAAGGTCATATCCAGAGCTTCTAGGATAAAATATACATTCTTCTGTTTAGCTTGTAAAGACTTTCTACAACTTGGTTCCAACCTATTCTTCCAGCCTCATTAGACATTATTTCCTTCTTTTACTGAGGTCTGACCAAACTGGCCTTCTCTCTGTTTTTCACATGAGACACTCCATTTCCCATGAACTTGCTATCCCAAATTCCTGGAAAACATTTTATTCTAACCTGTTGATTCAGACTCTTTAAAACTGGCTCCCCCATTAGAACAAAAGCTCCTTGTGAGTAAGGATCATTTCATTTTTTGAACTTGTATGACCATTAACTACATAGGACCTGGCACATATAAGGCATTTAACAAATCATTGTAGATTGGCTGATGTTTTATTCAGAGCCATTACTAAGGACTCTGCAATCAAGGTCAAATTAAATTGGGCAGTGAGTATGGTCCCTTCTGAATGTAGTTAAGGTAAATTAGAGATACTATATGAGTTGAAGAAGCTGAATAAATGGAAGGCTGGGGTATTCCAAGGATGTAGAACTTAGGGTGGAAAAGAAAATTGCACTAGGTACTGAACTTAGTGGGAAAATAGAATAGAATAAAGGTCCACAGATAATAGCAACTAGGTTATCTAATCACAATGAAGTGCATTTTAAAGGTAATTTCTGGGATTAAAACATCTCTGAGATACCACTTCAACCTATAAGACTGTCTAATATGACAAAATGGAAAAGAATAAATTTTGGAAGTAATGTGGGAAAACTGGGACACTAATATGCTGTTGGTAGAATTGTGCCCCAACCATTTTTGAGCGCAGTTTGGAACCATGCCCAAAGGGCTATAAAACCATGCATATCCTTTGACCCAAAAGTATGATTGACAAGCTCACACCAAAGAGATTAAAAGGGGGGAAGAAGAATAAAAATATTTGTAACAGCTCTTTTTGTGAGGCTAAGAAGTGGAGATTGAGAGGATGCCCACCAGTTGAAGAATGACCAAAAAAATATTATATGATTGTGATAGAATATTATTATGCTATGAGAAATGATAAGCATAATGATTTCCAAAAAAGGAGGAACCACTTGTGTGAATGGATGCAAAGTGAAGTGAGCAGAACCAAAAAATGTTTGACACAGTAACAGCAATATTATATAATGAAAAGCTGTGAATGACCACTATTATCAGAAATACAATAATCCCAAACAATCCCAAGTGACCCTTGCTGAAACATGCACTTCCACAGAAAGAACTGATATTATCTGAACACAGAAAAAATCATACTATTTTCACTTTCCTTCTTTTTTTGCTGTTGTTCAAGTCATCTTATGCAAAATGACTAATATAGAAATGTTTTACATGTATGATCTATATCAGATTGCTTACTATCTCAGGGAGATGAGTGAGGAGGGAAGGATAGAATTTGGAACACAAAATTTTATTTGTAATACTATTTTATTTTTTCTCCAGTTATAGGTCAAGAAAAATTTTAGTATTTATTTTTTTATTTTATTTTATTTTTTTGCTTTTTTGCTGAGGCAATTGGGGTGAAGTGACTTGCCCAGGGTCACACAGCTGTTACGTGTCTGAGACCAGATTTGAACTCAGGTCCTCCTGACTTCAGGGCTGGTGCTCTATCCACTGCGCCACCTAGCTGCCCCAGTATTTATTTTTATAAGAGTTTGAGTAGCAAATTTTTTCCCTTCTTCCCTCCCCTCCCATCTTCCAAAAATGATAGGAAGTTTAATATAGTTTATACAAGTGCTATCATGTAAAATATATTTCCATATTAGTCACAGTTGTGAAAGAAGAAACATATCAAAAGGAAAAAAATAAGAAAGAATAAGTAAGTGAAGAAAATATATTTCAACCTACATTCCAAGGCCACTGATTTTTATCTGATCAAGAAGAGCATTTTCCTTCCTGATTCCTTTGTGCTTATCTTAGACCATTGTTTTGCTGAGAAGATTTGAGTCAATGATGGCTAATCATCACACGATATTACTAATACAGGGTACAATATTTTCCTGGTTTTCCTCATTTCACTTTGCATCAGTTTGTACAAGTCTTTCCAGATTTTACTGAAATCTGCCTTTACATCATTTCTTATTGCACAACAGTATTCCATTACCTTCAAATACCACAGCTTACCCCAAATGACGGGCCTCCCCTCAGTTTCCAATATTTTGCAACCATGAAAAGGGCTGCTACAAATATTTTTACATATATATTTCATTTTTCCATTTTTATAATTTCTTTGGGAAATACATAGTGGGTCGTATTTCTGGGTCAAAGAGTATGCACAGTTTTGCTGCCTTTTGGGCAAAGTGTCAAATTACTTCAGAATGATTGAATCAGTTCACAATTCCAACAGCACATTAGTGTCCCAATTTTCCCACATCCTCTCCAACATTGTTCATTTTCTTTTTTTTTGTAATATTAGCCAAACTGATAGGTATAAGATGGTATCTAAGTTGTTTTAATTTGTATTTCATTAAGGAAAAGTAATTTAAAGCACTTCTTATTATGCCTATAGATAGCTTTGATTTCTTCACCTGAAAACTACCTGTTCATATCCTTTGACTAATTATCAATTGGAGAACGGCTTATATTCTTAAAAAAGTTGACTCAGATCTCTATATATTTGAAAAATGAGGCCTTTATCTGAGACAGCTTTCTGCTTCCTTCTAATATTGGTTGCATTGGATTTTTTGTGCAAAAAGCTTTTTAATTTATTGTAATAAAATATCTATTTTGCATTTCATAATGCTCTCTCTCTTGCTTGGCCATGAATTTTCCCTTCCCCATTGATCTGACAGGTAGACTAGTACTTGTTCTTACACTTTATTTATGGTATCACATTTTATGTCTAAATCATGCACTCATTTTGACCTTAAGTTAGTATACAGTGTGAGATGTTGGTCTGTATCTAGTTTGTGTCCCATTGTTTTTCCAATTTTCCTAGCAGTTTTGTCAAATAGCAAGTTCTTATCAGATTCAAGACTAGAAAAAATGTTTTCACAAGCAACTGAGGATAAAATATTTTTTATGAAAAAGGTAGCTGCTGGATGGTAGCTAGCACCAATGTACATGGCATTTATTTAGGGTATCCCCAAAGTTTTAGGGGAAGTGTTAAAGGATGATAGCTTTAAATTGCACTAAAGAATGGGATATCCTGTTATAGTGCTTTCCACTAGTTTGCAAAGCATTTTAATGCTAATTTCTTATTCCTCAGAATATATACATTCCTTCTCAGAACAACCCAGTGAGAAAGATGCTACTGAAAAAAAAGCATTTTGCTAATGAGGAAACCAAGGAATAGAAAGCCTAAGTTATTTGTCCAGAGCACTATAGCCAATAGGTATCTGAGGCAGGATTTGAACTCAGGTCTCTCTGACTTCAAGTCTAGCACTCCATCCACCGTGCCACCTAGCTACATAAATTGGCTCTAAAAGGTGGTATGAGAAAGGAGGATAAGAGAAAGAATGATTGATGAAGTAGTTCCATCTGCAGTTAGAGAGAAATTATATTTGACTGGAATAGCAAAGTTATAATAAAATACAAAACAGAATTCAAGAGAAGAGATTTATCATGAAAAAGAGATCAAAAAAACTCTTAGAAAATACAAGATTTTGAAAAAAAGAAAAAGAGACAGAACAAACTCAGGGAAACAAAAATATGTTTGAAAATTTAATATATCACTTCTTTTTCCTGTTTTGAAAAAATGTCAGCTAAAATTTTTCTGTTTGATGAGAAAAGTTTTAAAAGAGTAAAATAAGAAGAAAAATAAGACCATTGAATATTTTAGGAAAATTGTTTTTAAAATAATGTGCAGAATTCATTAATTGTGTTCTTTTTTTTTAAAAAAAGGTGAGCACTGTGTGTTTTAGTAATTTCATGCCTTTGCATACTAGATAACATTTCCCCTCATCATTATTAAATTTTGAAAGCATTTTATTTTCTCCTTTATTAGTGTGTAACACTTATTTTTTGGCAAATTTATGATTTATAAAGTCAGGGTTCATGTTAAAAAAAACAGTGCTAATTATGACCTTTACCAATGTCTTAAGTTTAGGAATTGGGGTCTGAAGCCAGAACTGATTACGCTGAATAGAAACATCAGACTCAGTTGTGCTATAGCTACATGACCCTGGAGAGAAGGAATCAGAACACCGGATGAGTACAAAAGCAGTGGGGCTGAGACATTTCCAATTGCTGGTACTTACAGAATGGTGGAATTCTTGGTTTTGAATTCCAGGACAAAGTAAAGAACTGAAGTAAATTCAGAGGCATTATTCCTCTCCCCTCTTACCCCTTTGCAAGATAAAAGGTGGTTACATTAGTAATTTCTCATTTTTAAAAAATGATCAGGAAAAAGAGAAAGAATCCAATCATAGAAACCCCTATAAAAATAGGGAAAACTGGGATTAATCTTCACAAGAGAACATTAATGGGGGGAAAAAGCCTCTCCTATCTCAAAGAGTAAAGTTCAATGACTACCTGCTCAGAAAGAATTTATAGAAAAACTCAAAAAAAGACTTTGAAAATCAAATGTGAGAGTCTGAGGAAAAACTAAAAAAATGTAATTAAAACAACCATACAAGAAAAACAAAAAAAAAGATTATTAGACAAAAATCAACCAACCAGAAAAACGAGATCCAGAGTTTTAAAGAAGAAAATGATTCTTTGAAAATTAAAATTGAGTGAGAGGAAATATCAGTGATAAGAGACCAAGAAATAACAAAACAAAATATTAAGAATGAAAAAATAAAAGAGAATGTAAAATATAAGCAAAACAGTAGATGTAGAGATCAGATTGAGAAAAGAAAACATAAGCATAATTGGACTACCTGAAAGCTATGACCAAAACAAGAACCATGAAATGATAATGCAAGAAATAGTCAAATAAATTGTTCTGGAGTGAGAGAAAAAGAGAGGAAAATAGCAATAGAAAAAAACCCACCAATCATAACCTCCAAGATATCCTACAAAAAACATATAGGAACATTATTGCCAAATTCCCAAACCTCCAGATTAAAGAGAAAATTTTATAAGAAACAATAACAATAAAATACAATTCAAATATACAGGAGCTACAATTAGAATTGTACAAGATTTGTCAGGAGCTACAATAAAAGACCACAGATCCTGGAATACAATATATCAACTAACAAAAGAATTAGACTTGCAGCCAGAAATATTACATCTAGCAAAATTAAGAATAATAAGTGAAAAAAATGGGCATTCAATGAACTCACAAATTTTCAGGATATTGTCTCAAACAAACTTGAATTCAATAGAACCAACATATAAGTGCCAGCATCAAAGGCTACTTTTAAGAAATTCAACAAGGACAGTATGTTTTATAATGGAAATATAAACCATATTCTAAGATTGACATCAGTAATTGGGTAGTCCAAAAGAAAGAATGGGACATAATTGAGTATGGTATGGTTCTAAAAAAGCAAAACTGACTAGAAAAAGTTAAAAATAGTAATTATCCTATATGAAAACAATAAGGAAAAACCATCACAGAGACTTTAAAAGGGAAAAGGGGAGCTGGTTATTCTGAAACCTAATCACATCTCAGATAGTCTAAATAGGGTGGCAGTGGACAAATAGATTAATGGGAAAGGGATAAAGAGGAAGGGAAAAGCAAAGGATAAGGTAGGGTTCAGTAGGATGTTCAGACTAATGGGAGAGAGATGAGGTGTATAGATTAATGTGAAGAGGGAGGGGAAAAGGTGGGGTGAAAAAATAAGAGAGGTATCCATGGGTGGGGGGAGGTTAAATAATAGCAAGGCAAGTTAAGGAATAGAACTTAAGTACAAGTTAGCAGGGACAGGAAATAGGAGATATACACACACCCCACAATAAGGAGTAGGAGTAGAATCTATTAGAAAAAAAAAGTAAGGGTAGTAATCATTGATCTCAAAGTCAAACTTAAAGATTCAATCAAGAGAGAAATCTATATTATATGTCAGCCATATTAATATCATTTTAGATATATGTCTATGTATGTATAAATATGTATATATGTGTGTGCATGTAGATATATGTATTGTGGGTGTGGGTGTGCAGGTATGTATATATTTGTATGTGCATGTATACATAAACATATCTGTGCTTAACTGTAGTCTACTTGAGAGAAGAGGGGAGATAAAAAGGGGGAAAAATGAGTAAAGTAAAAAGTAAAAACAGAGAACAAAAAATAACCTACAAGGAAGCAAAGACAAACAGTGGTGAATATAAAGTCTTCTATTATTATATATGCTTTCTTGAAATGGAAATTTCTTGTTACATATTTTGAATCCTCTATGATATTTTTCTGGACACATGACAATGTTTTGTTTTGTTTTATTTCCTTTTTCTGTCTTTCTTTTTCTATTTTGCTTTTTTATGTATTTAACTTAAAAAATTAAAATAAAATTTAAAATAGAGAGAAAACTTGGTTTCAGTGGAAACCATAAGATGAAACAAATGTGAAGAAACATTATCTAGGGTCATGGAATTACAGATTTGGAGCTAAAAGGGTCTTTACAAGTCCATCTATCTATTTTCACCAACTTTTCATACAACAGAGACCCGGAAAATTGAAATGACTTGTTTAAGGTCTAACAGCTAAGAAGTAGCAAAGCCAGGATGCAAACTCTATTCCTTTTATTTGAAATACAATGACTTTTCTATAGCCTGAGAGTAGAGAGGAGATTTAGAGGGTGTGGGGTAAATAGAAAGCAAAGGAATGGAGTGACTAGGAAAAGCTAATGAGGAGTGTCAGGAAGATCTGAATTCAGATCCAGCTTCCAAATCTTAATAGCTGTGTCTCTAAGCAGATCATTTAACTCTTCTGGGACAGTTTTCTCATGTATAAAAAAATGTGGGTATTGAGCTATATAATTTCTGAGCTCCATCCAAGTCCTTAATCTATGATCCTATAACTTCACCTTGGTTGGAAGGCAGCCCGGGAGAGGGGCTTCATGGTTACTGGGCTTGGTAGACCAAGTGGCTTCTTAGTACTGATGAGGCACTGGGACAAGGAGAAGGCTGGCTGGGTTGCCAGGAATGTTTCTCTACTAGTGCAGGAAAGTAACACTTGACTCCAGTTCTAACATTCCTAATCCTACAGTCTCTTCTCAGGCTTATGTTTTATGATTCAATTAACACCAAATGAAGGATCATTTTGCTATATGAAATCATACCCAAACTTAGCAGTTTTATAAGTTAGGGTTTTTGCACATCACCTATAGAAACTAACACAGGAATTCAATGTAATCGAAAAGCTAACTGAAACCCTGGAGGGAACTACCCTCTTAGGCATTAATGAGCACACAGCAAAATCCTAGCCTAATGTTGCATGGAGTTGGGGAACCGATCAATAACCATCAAGTCAAAACAGATTCTTGGTCTACTGTCCCCCTTCCAGTCTGCCCTCACCAGTCAGCCAGTGAACCCTGAAGTATGTTATTAACAACAGCATTTGAGGCAGTTAATGGAACATCTTTATGAGGCACAGGCTAGAGCAGGAGCAGCCAAGGTCCCTTTGCATGCATGAGCCGAAGAATCCTGACTTAGCAGCTGTATGTATTAAAAATACTGATGGGCTTTGGGAAAAATTTTAAATTGCCAGTTTTCATCTTCCTATTCCTTTTTTTGAGGATTCCCTGTGCTCAGAAGTCCTGAATTAGATTAGCCTAAAGCATAGGCTTGATTTCAGTCCTTCAGCATACCACTTATATTGTAATTAATAAAAATTAGTGAGCAAAAATGGAAAAAAAGAAGGCATGGAGGGGCTGCCATCAGTATCAGTACATGGAATACCTTTTTATAAAGCCAGATATCTTTAAATATTAAAACCCTTGGCATGAACTGGAGGTAGAAGAAGGGTCCCATATACTCTAAAATATCTCTTTCTTGAATTAGCCGATGCTCTGAATTTCACTTTTTTCCCCCACTCTGTCTAATTTTGATACCAGCTGAAATGTAAATGCCCCTGGAGGAAGATAATGCAAACTATCACTCATAGTATCTGAAGGTGAATAGGAATTCTGTTTTGTGTGAATGAATCTGGTAGGAGAGAAATAACTCTGAACTCCCAAAGAGTTCAAAGGCCAGGTGAGCACAAATGCTAGAATATCTGGCAAAGTTAGAAATATTTTAAATATGAAAAAAAGATTTTAAATATGAGCTCAGTTTCCATCTTTTCATGTTGGACTCTGGGATCATAAGATCATTAATCTAAAGGTAGAAAGGAACTCAGAGATCATTTTTACAGATAAAGAAAAGAGACTCAAAAATTTAAAGTGCTTGCCTAAAATCACACCAAAGTGGCAGAGCTCTGATTTGAACCCCAGTTTTCTGCTTTTCAAACAAGGTAATCTTTCTAATCTACCATCAACCTAAAATTAAATGGTAAGGGTCTCACCAATTTAACCACAGTCTAATGAATTTTCTTAAGACTGTCTACTAAGCTGCAATGGTATTGCAAACTATAGAGGTAGTATCAATGGACTCGTAGGCATCTGAAATATTGAGGTTAATGGATTTCCTTGTTGTTGGTTGTTTATTTTTCCTTAAAGAATAAGCTTCATAAGAAGAAGTTGGAATAGACCCAAAGAGTACTGAGCACCTGAAGAGGACAGGAAGGAGTTTCCAAAGAGGAAGCTGGAAGAGTACAAAGCAAAGGGAGGCTTGAGAGTAGAAGGTATCCACAAAATGACTCTTTCCCAGAAAGAAATTCTTCACAAGCTCTATTGCCTTGGATCCCCAACTCAGAGAAGATTAGAGGCAGCAAAATAGAAGATGAAGTGATTGCTACTGAAAAACTCAAGGACCACAGGAAAAATGAAAGATGAGCAACAAAGGAGGATACCAGAAAATCCACGAGCAGAATTAGAATTCTATTAACATACAGAACAATTAATAAGGAATGATCACATTGAGAAGACTATGTCATCAAGGAAAGCTTAAGTGATATTTAGGGTCCTCTAACTTATTAGCAAGAGAATGTTGGAGGTGAAATACATATTAGAAAACTTCACTGAAGATTGTTAAAACATTTTTTAAGTACTGGTGTTTAACAGCATGAAGCTTTAATTACACAGAAATTTCACTTACTTGGAACAATTCAGTCTCCAATGATATGAGATAAATAAGGAATGACATCCTACTATTTATAAAAACCCATATTATTTAAGGGGAAATGCATCTTTACATTTTTCTTTTATTTAGACTTAAGTCATTAAAGAATCCTTTTGCAAATGTCCCTCAAATACAAGTAGAAGGAAAGATAACTAGCCCTTAGGATGATACTCATGAACAAAAAGATCTCAATTAGAAAAAAATAGGCCAAATCTAAAAGAATGGTTCTTTGTAGGGATGAAGACAAAGTCTATACTTGGGTTTTTAAATTTAATTTTATAAGTTCAAGATGGAAAAGGAATACATAGACATGAGTGCATTGTAAGAGAGGGGGGAGAATCGGGAGTTGTAGTGCATGAATGAAAGGTCAGTATGAGTCAACAACATAATAGGAATGCTAAAGAAATGCAATCACAGACTGAACTACTAAATGCAAAGTTTACAGAAAAAGTATCTAAAAAAGTATCATAGATCTAAAGCAAGGAAGGAACAGAGAGGTCATTCAGCTCTATCCCTTCTTTTTTACAGGTAAGGACACTGAAACCAGTGATAGGTGATTTCCCTAAGCTTGTATATGTACTAAGTTTCAGAGATAGAATAAGTAGTCCTAGTTTTGAATCCAACCATTTTCTAGCTATATAAACATGGGTGAAACATTTAACCTCTTTGTGTTCATTCATTTTTAAAATGAGAGACATCTGAACACTTCTAAGATTCCTTAGAATCTTAGATTCTATGAGCCTGGGTCCTCTGCCTCCAGAGCCAGTGATTGGGGTCAGACTTCCATCTATAGTACTGTCTTTGGCTTTCAGCAGAACATTTTAGAAAGGACAAGATGGAATATATTCGAAGGAAGGAGTTTGGTGAGAAGATGGGAAACCATGTTACAAAGGGATTATGTGGAGCAATTGATGATATTTACCTTGGAGAAGGCTCAAAGAGTTAGTTTCATTCATTTATATGAAGAAAAGTAAGCTTTTTCCAGTTTGGCCTGAAAGCATATGATCAGGAACAATGAATAGGAATTGCAAGATTTCAGTTCCATACAGAAGGAAACCAAACCAAATCAAACAAAAAATCAGGAACAACAACAATAGCAATAACAACAACATGATCTTAACAATCACCTCAGCTTTTTCAGGATATAGGGGGCTTCCTTTCACTTACGGTCTTCAAGCGGAAGTTAGATGACCACATACTGAGCATGTCCTTAAAGCATTTTCTATTAAGGAACAGTTTAGAACAGGAACTTTCTGGCATCCCTTCATACTCTGGATTTAGATATTTCTCCTTTTCTGAATTTCCCTGAGGGTGGATCATTTTGGAAGAAGGGTCCTCAAATCATAACATTAGAAATAAAGAGAAATGTACTCAGCTTGTACTAAACTCCATATCAAAATCCAAGCCACCAATGAGAAGCATTTTGTTAGAAACATTGTACCTAGAATTTTCAGATGAAGATAGAGGCAAGGAATGGGGAAGCAGCAGTACAAAAAGTATGGGTTTAGTCAAGATTCTTCCTATCTAGACATCATTTATTCATTCGTCAAATATTTTCTAATGGGCATAACAGAATGTGTTCTGTTCCAAGTCTCAGTTTCCCTATCTGAAAATGGAAGGGTAGTGTTGTGATTGTTAAGGTACCTCACAGTTCTAACAATCCAAGAAATTTTGAGAAACAGTTTCCTACTTGGCACTTTCACAGAATGACAAAAGGAGCTGCAGGGACTATCTAATCTATTACATACCTCAGTGAATCATCCTATAGAATCCTCATTAAGTATAAACTTTTGCTTGAAAATTCAGAATAAGGGAGCCCACTGATAAATAACATTCTTTTTTGGAATACGGATTGAATTGGATGACTTCTAATGTCCCTCCCCATCCCAAGATGCTGTGAAGTTTTTCTCCAGCTAAAATCTGTCCCTCTGCAAATTCCATCATTACTCCTAGTTTCTGTCTTCTGTTGCCACCCAGAGCAATCTCTCTTCTATGACAGCCTTTCTAATCCTTTAGGATAACTATTATTTCTTCACTAAGGTATTTATCTCCAGGTTGAGTACCTTCATATCCCCCATACTCCTCAAGGTTCTTCAGTTCTCTCATCCTATTGGCTGTCTTTTCTAGACATCCCCCAATTTATCTGTATTTTCCTAAATGTGAAGCTCAGAACTAAAAACAGTTCTGCAGATGTGGCATGCCAAGAGGAGAATATAGCACAATTTTTACTCTTTTCATTTTGCACTATGCTTCTCTTAACGCAGCCTAAAACAGCATCAACTTTTTTTTTCTGTTACAATATACAACTGACTTATATAGAGCTTACAATCCATGAAAATCCCAAATTTTCCCTCCTCCCCTTTCTAGGACCTGTTGTCTAAGCATTTGTATTCGTGAAGGTGATATTAGGAATTCATATGTAGTTCTCTGAACTTATCCTTTTAAAATTTATTTTAGAATCACCTTTTACTGCAGTAATTCTGCAGATTTCTTGCTTCTACCATTGTCACAGGAGAGAAAAAAGAGGTTGACAGAGGGAAACCCAGAGTTTGGTCAAAGTCCTTCTGTAGGAAAGAATCACCCTGGGAGATTCCTTCTGTTTGAGGGAAGCCCCATCCACATGTCACTATCTGCTATGGCAGGATTATAAATAAGTCATCTGCCTTATCAAACATTTATAGCTGTTTGGGAGTCAGTAAAAGCGTGTGGGCCTGGGGTTGATACACAATGCTTGTTTTCCATCTCCAATCCCAATTTTACAGCTTATTTTTCTTTTGCTTAGGAATGTGACAGAATGAACTTTACTTCGACACAGAGATTATTAATTATTAACACCCAGATGAGAAGAACCAGCCCCTCCTGTTCCACAGAAAAGTAAGAGGGACTTATTGAAGGTAAGCTATATACAAAACTAGCACCCACCTCCAAACAGGGCCAGCAACCCTCAGGAAAAATGTGAAGGGAAAGTTTGTTTTTAGTGCCTCCAGTCCTTGACCCCATCCCTGGCCCCATTCTGCCTTAATCCATGCAGTCATATGTTCTTTCTTGCTACCTCTCTTTATATGGCCTACTGACTCCTTTCTTTCAAAAAGTGATTTCAGGAAAGGCTCTTCTAGCCACTTAATAAAAAACAATACATTTATAGAGTGCTTTGAATTAAAAGAAATTTTCTTGGCTTTGTGACTAGAAAGGACCTTAGAGCTCATGTAGTCCAATTCTCAATTCACAATGAGAAAATTGAGTCCTAGAAATATGTAAATTCTCTAAAGAGTAAAGAATCAAATTGGGGTTTTTAAACTCTGAAGAAAAATATTATTCATTTCAACTCAATTCAATAAAAATTTATTAAGTGCCTTCTATGTGCCAGGAATTGTGCCGAGTTCTAGGGATGAAAAAAACTATACCTGCCCTATAATACTTAAATGGAACAGTGATTTCATCAATGTGGGTCATTCAATGATGCAAATCCCTATTCAAGCACTATCCATCCTTGCTTTATCTTTCAGAGCAACTTTGGTTAATGGTCTTCCATAAATCCTACCCAGTTAGTTCACTCAAAGTACTGAGAGCCTTCCTTTAGATATAGCACCACCTCATAGATTGTGCAAATGGAATGGCCAGACATTATTTCTCACTTTTAACACGAGTGGTTTACCTCTTTTAAGACTCCTTCATTTACTGGATGGTAATCATCTTCTCTTGCACAATACTTTAATGTCAATATGGGGCAAGCCATTCATTGCCCATCACTTGCCTCTTAATTGATCTTTGGGTAACAGGCCACTTTAATTCTTTGTAGACTGTGATGGTATATCAAGATTTGTAGCAATAGAGCCCACTGTAAAAATATCCAAATTGAAATGATGAACCTTTCGTTTGGGGAAAATGTAAGATTTCCCAAATAAAGTTTTTTCTCCTGGTCAATTCTGGGCCAACTTCTCCTGTTCAAAAGATTTTCACTGCACTGTTTTAAGGGATAATAGAGGCCAACTAGCCTAACCACCTAATTTTTATAAATGAGGCCCAGAGAGCTTAAGTGAACTGCTCAAGATCATGTAAGTAGAAAGGTTCCAAAGTAACTGTCAAAATATCTGTATTGGTCAATCAATCCTTTGATGGACAAAAACATCCTTTACAATTTGGTTTTTCATTGTGGTTAGGCTGAACTCAAGGTGAACTCTTCTAAATTATTATGGATTTCATTTAGGAAGATTTTAAATGCTCTGGTTTAATGCAATCAGCACAATGCAATCTGCAAATGGAAGCACCTGGAAGACCTCTAGATTTGTGATTTCATTGATTTTGAGCTCCCCTCCATCTGATGTAGAGCACAATTCTTCCATTCCTGCCCATCCTGTACAACTCTTGCACAGCATGTTCTCCCAAAGTTCATTACAAAGGGTTCTTCAGTTGTCTTGGAAGCTTTTCTTTCTTTCTTCCAACATGGAAGGTTATCTACCTGCCATCCATCACTCTTGTCAAGTGACCAGCCAACTTCTCTTCCTATGATAAAAGTCTTTTATGACATTTTGAGGACCTTGACTTCAGAGGCAGCAAAGTACAGGGGATAGAGCAGCAGACTCAAGAGTATGGAAGGCTTGAATTCAAATCCCAAATCTGATAACTTAGTAGGTACATAAGCCTTTTAGCGGATTCATCTGTCAAAAGGCATTTATTCGATAGTGGTTATAATATGACAGACAGGAACGCAAAGCAAGAAGTAAAATATGGCCCCTACCTTCCAGAAGCTCATATGCTAATGGGATAGACCTCATAGACAACATACAAATGTGCATATAAGAGAGATATGAATATAAGATAATCTCAGAGTAAAAGGACTACCAGTAGAGACTGAGAGAGAAAGACAAGAACTTGGATTTGATCAATCTTGAAAAAAGCTAAGGAATTCAGGAAGACAAAGATGAACAAAGGGAGCATTCTAGGTATGGCAAAAAGTGGGTACAAAGGCATGAATTTGGGAGTTAGAATGTCTCATATGAGGAACAGCAAATAGGCCTATATCTGGATCCTGTGATTCAAGAAGGGAATTAAAATATAAGAGGACTGCAGTGGAATAGGTATGTTTGGCCAGTCATCTAACCTCTCTGAACCTCAGTTTCCTCACCTGCAAAATGACGGGGTTTGACTAAAAAGTCTCCAAAGTCCCTTCCAGCTCTGATTTTATGGCCTCATTATCTCTCTATTATTATTATTATTATATCAACCTCCCAGATGCAAATGAGAATTCACATTTACTTTAGCATTTTAAGGTTCACAAAGTAATGACTTTGCATACATTATCTCATTTAATCCTCACAATAACCCCATAAGTTGGTAGCATGATGATTATATCTCCATTTTGTAGATGACTTGTCAAGGTTACACAGCTAATACACCTTAGTCATTACATTTTCTCTCCTAGGGGGAATATGCTATTTAACCTGATTTTATTAGAAATAAGAAATACATATTAGCTTCCCAGAAGACTAAGTCCAATCTAGTTTTTTTCATAAATGAGAAACTTGAGGTCAAAAATGTTAAATGACTTACCTAAAGTCACACAGGGGCAAGTAAGTGGCAGAAAAAGTGCCATGATTGGAGTTAGAATGACTCATTTTCAAGAATTCAAATCTGGCTTCAGACATAGCTATGTGATCTTGGGCAAGTCACTTTACCCTGTTTGTTTCAGTTTCCTCAGCTGTAAAATGAGCTGGAGAAGGAAATGGCAAACTATTCCAGTATCTTTGCCAAGAAAATGAAGTCACAGATTTGGATAGAATTGAAATAACTACACACTAACAAAAACACAGGTAGCAAATGGTCAAGCTGGAATTAAGATCAAGGTCTTCTGGACTCCAAATCAAATGCACCAGCTTCTAGGTCACACTGCCCCTTCTCAATGTGAAAAGAAAGAGTTTTTGTCTGTTAGAGAAATTTGAAGCCTCAGTGAACAAAAGGTGTATCTCTTAAGCAGAAGGACTTTGGGAGCTACTAAAACTATAGAATTGCTTAAGCCTAGTTCTATAGCCAATACTCAGTGCTATATGTGCACAAGTGAAAGGATGTTTCTTCCTCCAGTTTTCATGCAAAGTAGATAATCACAGGACCTGAAGGTGAAGGTGGACATAGGGGAAAGAGGTTTCAGTGTTCTGTTTTGTTTTTTATCCAGAGCATCCTTGGTTTTCCAGGACTAAGATATGCTACAAAAGAAATATGAATTCCTCAAAATTAACCCTGTTCCCAGGTTCACCTTTGACTGACTCAAAAGAAAAATCCCCATAAAAGTAAGGAACAGTAAGTCTGTCCATGACTGTTAGGGCATTGGACATCAGCAGTAGCTTTGCTGTAATATACAGCAAGTGTCTCATTAACTGGTTGGTGGCAGGCAGGGAGGGGGCGACTGCCTGGGAGATAAATAAATTGGAGTAGATCTGGCTCTCAGTTCCCTCCCAGCAAGGGAAGAATAACAGCAGAAGTCCCTGCTTGGCCTTTGCCCTGACTGCAGCGCCATGGGCTTTAATATAATTAACAAGTAGTACAAGAAAGTAAAAGAGAGAGAAATTCCAAAGCTTCTAGCTTTTGCAAAACAGCATCTGCAGGGGCACAAAGGAAATCCCAGCTGGGCTATCAAGAGTGGCTCTAGCACTGATTAAGTTATTAGACAGACACTAACACTCCAGGGATGGGTCTTGTTGGCCACACAGGGACCACCTCTAAAGGGAACAAGTCTCTAAACATGTTAGCCTTACCCTTTCTACCTCACAAAGCTGTTTGGAACAGGAGAGAAGACTAGGAGCATGAATGAAAGGAAAATTTTAAAAACATTTCATCCCAAGAGCAGTTTAGAACACCATCAAAAAAGACCAGAGACTGTTTTATTTTTTAAGTTCTAGAATCTCATGACAAGAATGAACCTTATAGGTCATTTATTCCAATCTATTATCCACAAGAGAAATCTCTTTTGGGATATTCTGTCCAAGTAGAATATCTTTCTTTCCCAATCATCCTCTCTCTTGCTCCTTACTTTTCTTTTCTCTTTTGCTTCTCCCTTTATTGCTCTATTTATTTATTCCCATCTTTATTTTTATCTTTTTATTTTTATTATATTAAATATTTATCAATTAAATGGAAAAAATATTCATTTTTAAAATTTGAAGTTTTAAAGTCTCTTCTGTTCTGCTCTTCCCCCAATCCAATGAAAAGACAAACAGTATGATATCAATTATACATGCAAAGTAATGCAAAAGATATTTCCATATTAGCCAAATAATAATGATGATAATGATAAACAAGAAATATAAAGAAAGTAAAAATATGCTTCAATCTGCACTTAGAGTTCATCAATTCTCTTTCTGAAGGACGATAGCATTTTTCATTATGGGTCCTTTGGGATTGTTTTGAATGACTGTATTGATTGAACTAAGTCATTCATAGTTGATCATCCTTAAAATATTGCTGTAACTCTGTACAATGTTTTCCTGGTTCAGCTCACTTAACTTTGTATCAGTTCATACAATTTACCAGATTTTTCTGAGATTATACTGCTGATCATTTCATATAGTGAAATAATATTATATCACAGTCATAAACCACAACTTGTTCAGCCATTCTCTGATCATTGGACATCTCTTCAATTTCCAATTTTTTACTAACATGAAAAAAGTGGCTATGAATATTTTTTGTACATAAGGGTGCTTTTCTTTCTTTTTTTTAAACCTTTTTGAGATACAGACCTAGTAGCAATATTGCTAAGTTCAGTTTTGGGAATAATTCCAAATTGCTCTGCAGGATAGTTGGATTAGTCCACAACTCCATCAAAAATACAGTAGTATTCCAGTTTTACTAATATTCGTCATTTTCCTTTTATGTCACATTAGTCAATCTTATAGATATGATAGAGTACTTTAGAATTTTATATTACATTTCTCTAATCAATAGTGACTTAGAGCATTTTAATATGACAATAGATAACTTTAATTTTTTCTTGTGAAACCTTCTTGTTTATATCCTTTGACCATTTATCAAGAAGGGAATGACTTATTTTTATAAATTTTGATCAGTTTCCTATATATTTGTGAAATGAGGCCTTTATCAGAAGAATTTGTTTTAAAGATGTTTCCTGCTTTCCTTCTAAGTTTGGCTATATTGGTTTTGTTTGTGTAAAATCTTTTTAGTTTTGTATAATCAAATTTTATTTGTCATATAAATGACAGCTCTTTTTAGTCATAATTTCTTCTCTTATTCACAGATCTGACAGGTAAATTTTTCAATGCTTCCCTAATTTGCTTATAATATCATGCTTTATGTCTAATTCTTGTATCCATTTTGAGCTCATCCTGACACATGGTTTCAAATGTTGTCTATGCCTAGTTTCTGCCAAACTGCTCTTCAATTTTCCTAGAAATTATTCTCAAAAGGTGAGTTCTTGCCCTAAAAGCCTAAGTCTTTGGATCTATCAAATACTACATCATTATGATCTGTATATTGGGTACAGAATGTATTCCACTGATTTAGAGCTCTTATTTCTTGGCTAGTAAGAAATTGTTTTCATGATTGCCACTTTATAATATAGTTTCAGAGTTGGAATTGCTAGGTCACCTTCATTCATTTTTGCTGGGTAGGTAGGCTATTTTTGATTATATGCCCAGCTCTTTTATTTTACAGAATATCATATTCCAGCCTTTGCTCCTTTAATGTGTTAGCTGATAATTCTTGTATGACCATGACTTGGTTTCTTTTCTTTCTAGTTGAAATATTTTCTTTTTGACCTGAAAGCTCTAGGATTTGGCAACAATATTCCTGGAAGTTTTCATCTTGGCATCCCTATTAGAGGGGATAATTGGTGAATTCTTTCAATTTCTATTTGACATTCTAGTTCTAGAATAAGGCAATTTTCCTCAATAATTTCTTGAAATGCTATTTCTAGGCTCCTTCTTTAATTATGGCTTTCAAGCAGCCCAATGATTCTTAAATTCTCTCTCCTTCACCTATTTGCCAATTCAGCTGTTCTTCTGTTGAGATATGTTCTTTTGTTTTACATTTTTAAATTTTGTTTTATTGTTTCTTGATGTCTCATGGAGTTATTAGCTTCCACTCACTCGATTTTAATTTTTTTTATTAAAGCTTTTTATTTGTATAGCATATGTATGGGTAGTTCCCCAGCATTGATCTTTACAAAGTTTTCCATTACAACTTTTACCCCCAGTCCCCTCCCCTCCCCTAGATGGCAGGAAGTCCACTACATGTTAATAATGTTGAAATACTTGACAAGTTGTGCAAGAAAAATCCTATCTACAAGAAAAAAAGAAAATCAGAGAAAGGAAACACAATGCAAGCAAACTTCAATAGAGAGCATGAAAATGTTATGTTGTGGTCCATATTTCATATCCCTCTCTTTGGGTGTATATGGTCTTCTTCAGTGAACAATTGGACAATTGTTTGAGACAAATCTTTGTTGCAGAGAGCCATGTCCATCAGAATTGATCATCATATCAATTGTTGTTGCTGTGTATAATGATCTCCTGGTTCTGCTCGTTTCACTCAGCATCAGTTCATGCAAGTCTCTCCAGGCCTCTCTGAAATCATCCTGCTGGTCGTTTCTTACAGAACAATAATATTCCATAACATTCATGTACCATAATTTATTCAGCCACTCTCCAATTGATGGGCATCCATTCAGTTTCCAGTTTCTAGCCACTACAAAAAGGGCTGCCACAAACATTCTTGCACATGTGGGGCCCTTTCCCTCCTCTAAGATCTCTTTGGGATATAGGCCCTATAGAAACACTGCTAGGTCAAAGGGTATGCACAGTTTGATAACTTTTTAACCATAGCTCCAAATTACTCTCCAGAATGGTTGGATCCATTCACAGTTCCACCAACAATGCATCAGTGTCCCAGTTTTCCCACATCCCCTCCAACATTCATAGTTATCTTTTCCTGTCATTTTAGCCAATCTGACAGGTATGTGGTACCTCAGAGTTGTCTTAATTTGCATTTCTCTAATCAATAGTGATTTGGAGCACCTTTTCATATGACTAGAGATGGTTTTAATTTCATCATCTGAAAATTGTCTGTTCATATCCCTTGATCACTTATCTATTGAAGAGTGGCTTGAATTGACAAAATAAACAAAACCAAAAGTAATACAAATTTTCACAGCTCTTTGTTGCATCTTGGATAAAATATAAATTATTCTATTTAACCTTTAATGACCTTCACAAATTGGCCCTGCCCCAGTTTATCTTTCTAGCCTTGTTGTATAACACTCACAGAATGTCAGAATTTAAGAATTGGAAGGAAGAACTATCTGGCCTAACCCATACATGACAAGAATCTTCACTATAACATGCTCCCAAAATTGTCATTCCATCTCTTCTATGAAGATCTTCAAAAAGAAGAAACTCGTCAAACCTTGAAAATCTAATTTTGCCCAGTTTTAAATGCTGGGATTTTTTTGATACTGTGACTAAATTTTGTCCTTTTCATCTTGACTCTGTCCTATGGGGCCAAAAAGGACAAGTCTATTTTTATCATGTGACAGATCTTCAAATACTTTTTACAAGGCTATCATCTTTCCTTGTCTCAATCTACGTCTTCTCTTATTTACTATGCTACTTCTTCTGGTTGACCTCACCTTTCTCAAAATACTATCATACCCCAAGGAAAATAATATTTAGAACCAGAAGGAAACCCAGAGATCATCCAGCCTGACCCCATCAGTTTACAAATGGAAAAGCCAAGGTCAAGGGGGACAAATACTTCTCCCAAGGTCCCACAGATTTACAAGTAGTTTGATTTTCAATTCAGTCTTGATTCCTAATCCCATGCTTTTCTACCACACCACAAAAGCTCATGTTGATTGTTTTTGCCCTCTTCCCTATCAGCCTACAGGCCCCAACTCTTATACAAAGGTTTATTGAATCATCTAGGCTAAAGGAGAGCTCTGTCTCTAAGAGCCCTGACCAAATCCCCTTCCCTCCCTTTTCTGGGCTGCTATCTCCCAGCTGTGAAATGGAGTCTCTGCTCGGCTGCAGCTCCAAGCTGTAAGGGAGTTGCCAATTTCACAGTTCATGCAGCTTCCGTTCCCCTCTGATTAATGGGTCGCCAGGAGCAGCGGGTGGGCATGGCCTGGCAACCGTTATATCAGCACCCTACTTTACCCTGCCTCTTGCCTTTTCCTCCTGTTCCCCTAGGGGGATGTTGCTTTTATCCATATGCATGCATAAAAATAAATGATTTTGTACTGTGTTCTTTAGAAAAACATAAATAAACTCTCACCCAAACCCCATACCTTTCTCTCAATTGACTCATACTACCTTCAGGGGAAGAAAGCAGAGTTGCTGACAATGTATGCATGTTGGTCCAGGGAGCAAATCTAGGGAATAACCTGGCCATACTATAAAACTCAGGGTGACCCAGGGGATAGGTATTATTCTATGTGCCCAGTGTATAAAAAGGACATAACACTGCCATTTATCAAAACCAACAAATTACACTGGAAAAAGCATAGGCCTTAGATTCAGAAGATTAGTATGAATCCCACTTTGTAATTTAATAGATACTAAAACATTTGTTAAATTGTCATTGCTAAAAGATAAAAATTCAAATTTTCTGAAACTCAGTTTCCTAATCCGTAAAATGGGATAGTAATTTTGTGCTACTTATCTCACATAGCTGTTGTGAAGGAAATAAATACAATTTAACATCTATTAAACACAGGATTTTTGAACGATCCTGGAGATAAGAAAATATTATGTAGGTTCTATTTTCAAGGACAATCTCATGAAAACATGCTTTATAAAGTGCTGCACAAATATGAACTATTACTTTATTATTATTATTCTAATATCCCACTAATAAGACTATAAGATTTTATGAAAATGAGTCCTATGCCTCCTCAGTGTTTCTTGGTGGCTGATTGAGGACAAGCAGGGCATGTCCAATGAATACTTTTCCTTGGGATAGTAATGCTGAAAACATGTGGAAGGGCGAGCAACCATGGTGGTAAGGGGATTGAGATTCTGCCACAGACAGTTTGACTGGAGGACCTAGGGATTTTTAGCCTCAGAAAGATATTGCTTGGTAGGGTGTTTGGGATAAGGATTTGAGGAAAGCTTTCCTTAAATATTTGAAGAGCTATTCTATGGAAGAAAAATTTGATTTATCCTATTTGATCCCCAAGGTCCAAACAACAACCAATGTATATATACATTGCAAAAGGGCATATTTAAGTTTAATTTCAAGAAATACTTCTTAATAATCATCTACCTAAAAACAGAGTAGGCGGTCTTAGGAGGCAGATTTCTGTATTGGAGGTGTTGAAGTAAAGTCCTGACGACTACTTGTCAGGCATGCTGCAGTTTGAATCAAGTCTTTGACAAATCTCTTCCCATTCAGAAAGTCTATGATTTTGTGAAATCCCTTTTGTCTTGCTGCTTCCTTTTTTTTACAGAAGAAGAACTGCAGTCACAAAGTAGGACTATACAGATCATTGCCAAGGACACAGATGGTTATGACCAGCACTGAGAGCAAACTGGAGAGCATCTAACCTTGTCCATGGTGCTAAATGATAAACAGGGTAAACTGGATAGGCCAGTCATTAACATAATTATAATGGAGCTGATGCATCTGGGTAGAGAGAGCTTCAGCAAGTGAACACATTGCCCTGCCTACCTCTCTGGACTGTACTAAGGATCAAATGTGATAAAGAATAAAAGCATTATATGACTAAAAAGCTTATGAGATGTAACCTAAGCATTTAAAATACTTCAGAGCTTTAGTGCTGGGAAGAATTTTAGAATTCATTTTGTCAAATCTTCTCACTTTACAATAGAGGAAATTGAAACCAGATGGAGAAATGACTTGCACAATATCACACAGCTAGATCAGAGCAGAACTGGGACTAGAACCCAGATTTCCTGACTTCTAGCTTACTACACCTTCTCCATCAAATAATGCTATTGTTATCAATGTCATTATTATCATCATCACTACCCCCATGTTATTCTGGACACATTGCATTAGCAAAGGAGACATTCAATTTCCACAACACATTGCAGACATATTCAACTTTCAAGTTATCTTTATGTGTGAGAAAATTTCAAACTTACAACATATGGGGATGGTTCTTTGCATTACAAAAGGATTCCCTGTAGGTTTCCTTTAAATAATGAGCTCCCCTGGTACATTTAAAATTGGACTTCATTTGCATACAACAGGAACACAGCTCTAAGGTTGCTTCCAGCTTGAACATTCTACATTCTAAGGGCTTTTCTAGCTCTCAGGTCGTCTATTCTCAGGACATTTTTAGCTTAAACATTCTAGATTCTAAGGTCTTTTTCAGCTCTAAGATTCATCTATCCTCCTACTGTGAAAATCCCTTTAATTCAAATTTTTCAGAAATAAGAAGAGACAAGAAACATTAAAAGGAAACTGTTGTGACTGGCCCTTCCCACCATCCATCCAATTCTGTAGATATGAAGAACTCAATTTATTTATGTGAAAATGATCAAGGAGTTAGAAGGGATGTCAAGGTACCATATGGTTCATTCAGCTTTCTTCCTCTGGGCCACTCAAAAGTATCTGAGTTGAAGGACTGCTGAACTTTTGAGGTATAGTTCAACTCCTTAAAGCCTTCTCATATTCAGCAACCTCTAGATGTATAATTCTTTTTTGTCCTTTGTCTCTTACTAGCTATGCTCGACCTTCAACCTTAAGAGGTATAAGCTGCTGGGGTTTTCTTACCTTATTGATCTATATAATTCCAGCTTCTCAAGATCATTTCCCTTCTGCACCAGTTATTGACAAGGGTTTGCAAGTAGGTCAAGGCTTTATGTGGAGGCCTTTCTCTCCTCCCGCCAAAAAAAAGAAAAGAAAAAAACTTGTATAGTCCATAAATATACCCACATTAATCATGTTGTGTAAATTTTTGGCAGCCAAAGGAACAATGCTTTAGCTCAGCCTGACTTACGGTATGCTCGTCCTGAGTCAAGTTCACATGCTTCCCTTAGGAAGATTCATTTCATAAAATCATAGAATTCAAGGAGCTGAAAGTCAAATTATTATTCATTCATTCATTCCAATTTCCTAGCAGATGGGGAAACTGAGATTCAGAAAGGAAGAGTAAGCTAATCATTAGCAATTTATAACAAGGTAAAATAAAAAGAAAATTGCATTTAGGGTCAGAGGACATACCTTCAAATCCTAGCTCTCATATATATTTCACTGGGCAAATCAATTTCTCTGGGCTCCAGTTTCAAGACTAGACTATAAATAGAAATATTAACAATTATTGTATTATCGTTAATAATAATAATTGCAATAGGTAAGACTGATTAGAGAAAAAAGTTGAAAAAATATACTCTCTTTTCTTTGTAGAAGTAGAATATTATGTACATTATCACACATGGTTGACATGCTGATTAATTATAGTGAACTTTCTTTTTTCCTTCCTTCCTTCTTCCCTTCTTCCCTCCCTTCCATTATTCCTTCCTCTCTCCTTTTCAGCCTTTCTTCCTTCTTCTTTCCTTCCCTCCATTCCTCTCCTACACCTACTACTACTCTACTCCATTCTCCTTTCCATCATTCCTTCCTCTCTCCTTTCCATCCTTTCTTCCTTCTTTTTCCCTCCCTCCATTCCTAGTCATACTCTCTCCCTTCTTTCCTTTTTTGTATGAGGAATGTCTCACTGGGTAGGAGAAAAAAGCAGAAGGAATGTACTGGAGACAACTCATAAATCTAGCGAGAGAGAATTGCTAAATTTTCAGTGCAAGCACTATGCCTCAGAATTCTGCCCATATTACAAACCAGAATTTGATTTTTTTTTGTTGGTTGATTTCTTAGAGTTAAGAAAATAGAGAAAAATTAATAATGAAGATTAAACTTTAAAATGCTATCATTTGTACATTACCTTTACCCATTCTTTCTTCCACTCCCAGTCAATTGCTAAAGATTTTCCAGCACACCTCTGGTGACGGGATATATCTTGAAGGTGATATTTAAAAAATACCAACACAATAAATGAGTTTGAATTGAGCAAAATGGTGGTGGGGGTGGAATAATGATATATGAAGTTTAAATCTCCTTTCTAATATTCCTTCCAGTGCTATCATTCTTTGTTGAGATATTTAATGCGTCAAAGTCCTTTCTTACTCTAAATAAGCCTAATTCTAAGTTCGGAATTTCATATACCAACTATTGCTAAAATAGAACACACTGCAAAACTTCTCATCAGATGGATACATTCTTATACTCCTTACAATAATTTTTGTGGACTACATGACCAATGAGATATATAATAATACGATAAAGAGCATAAGTCCTAGAATTAGTGATCTTGGGATCAAACGCCACCTCAAATAATGATTACACTTATGACTTTATGCAAGCAATTTAACTTCCTTTTGCCTTATTTTCCTCATTTTAAAAATGAGATGACACTGAGGTTTTTTCCATCATCTAAAGCTATGATCTTATGAAATTATATATTAAGCATCTACTAAACAACCAATATCATGTAAACTCCTGCAGGCCAATGGGCAACTAGGTGGTCTAGGGGCTAAATCATTAAGCCTGGAGTAAGGAAGACTCATTTTCCTGAGTTAAAATCTGACCTTAGACACTTACTAGCAGTGTGACCCTGGGTAAATCACTTATTCCCGTTTGCCTCAGTTTCCTCATGAACTGAATAAGAACACTAAAATGTCTTTGCCAGAAAAATTTAAAAAAAACAAAAACAAATGGAGTCGTGAAGAATCAGTCATGACTGAAAAGACTGAACAAAAAAATTCTTGAAAACAAGAAGTGTTTCATGTCTTTCTTTCATTTTCTAATACTACTACCACAAGTGCAATGCCTGGCTTATAATGAGCACTAAATAATTACTTGCTATTTGTAAAAGTTTGTAAAAGGAGGAATAAAAGACAAATCCTTTTTATTTCAAAATTTCCCTGAAAGTTGGTCCTAAGTGAAAATCATCACTTTGTTTAATTCCAAGAAATGATTTTCAAAAAATCTATTTTTAAATAACATCATAGTTACCAGGAACAGGAAAGCTAAGAGTTAATGTGATTGCATCCCTCAAAGGTTTCTGTCTGACTCCTAAAGTCATTGTCACCTTATGGGAATAATTCTGCCACTTCAGGGATGGCCAGATGTCAGGAATGGGGCTAGCATAAAGGTCACATTGAATATAAATATATCTGATCCAGAAAATGCAATAACTTCTGCAAGAGGACAGTCTGGCCCAATGAGACAGAAATGCCTAATTTTTTTTCTTAAACTTGTCTGAGGGGAGGACAGATACCTCTTGGACAGTATGTGGTAGAAAGATTTAGTGGCTTAAAGATTCATCTCCCAAGAGCAGGTTTTTTATCTGACACATAAGTAAAAGATTTAAACCACCCAAAGAATGTCAGCCCTAATAAAAAATCTGTATTAGGTAAAAAATTTTTGTGCCCTCCTAGCTATTATATTAGATTATATTGTATTATATGTTATATTACATTACATTATATTATATTATGTAAATCACTTTCTTCTCTAAGTTTCAGTTCCCACATTGAAGCAGCACAAAACTAGGCTCCTAAAATTAGAAGGGACCTTGGAGACCATCTATTTGAATGTTCCCATTTCACTGATAAAAAAAATTAGATCCAGATAAACTAAGTAAGTTGACTATGGTCACAAACTGGGAAGTAAAGGAGTTGAAATATAAAAAAAACTTGTTTCAAAGTCAGTGCTGTTATTATTAGATATAGTAATAATAAGTCAACAGTAGCGGCAGAACAGCAGTTAAGGAGTACAGTGGATAAAGCATGTAGCTTGGAGTCAAGGAGATTTGAATTCAATCCTGATTCAGACATTAGCTGTGCAACTCTAAGCAAATTATATAGCTCCCAGCTTCTTAGCCTGTGGTTTTCATCACTGAATGTGGGAGTCACAAAATTATGATTTATAATCAGTATTAATTTGTATATCTATTTTATTTATCTATATACCCAGTGTCACATAAAAATTCCTTGGGTGAAAAGGGGTGATGAGTGAAAAAAGTTCAAGAAGCCCTGAATATGTTTTGCAGATTTCATCATATCCCTTTTTTCTTTCTGAAGACAGGGGACTCAAAGCATGGAATATCATATAAGAATATGTATAATATTGACCAAATTAGTTGAAAATTTTAATTATCATGCTTTGTCAATGACAGCCTAGCACACTTGTACAAATAATAAGTCTTGGTGGATGAGTATACATCCTTCTGGAGAACTGAGTTCTTAAATATTGTTCTTCAACTAAACAGTCTTGTTTGCTACTTATCTCTTGATATCTCTCTACTCTACCAAAAAGAGAATTTTTCAGTCATCAACACACAGGGTTCTCTAGACAGGATGTCCCGAAACAATGAATTGCTTGAGGATGTAAAAACAAGAGGCATTATACCATTTCAGGACAGAAACAGTTCCATTAATGGTTCTCAGTCAAACTGAATTTTGTCAACAAACTAATGAGTCTAGGAAGTATCACTGCCTGACTTCTCTGACAGAAAGGAGGCAGAAAAGGTAGGATATAGGAAGAGTTTTTGGCTTTCCAAATATGACTTAGTGAAGCAAAAGGATCACTCGATTTAGGAGATTACTTAAGTACATTAAACAGATTGTTTCAGAAGGTCTTAGAACCCTACCTCCCCCATGCTACAGATGGCAGGGCAAAGGAGCCTTTTCTATTTTGGTGATTTTATTGGGTCTTCCCCCCACCCCACCTCAGGCCAAACAACAACAATGACAGCAACAACAAGAAACCCAATCTTCTTAATGGACTTCATTTATAATCTTAGTAGAACTGGTCTGTATAACCAGAGTATATTACTTTTTCTTAAACAATCAAAAACTATTAAAGGTGTATTTCTCTACTCCTGCTGTTTTTCTCCACTAGATAGAGCACAGTCTCTGAGCTCCAAATGGAAATTTCATTGAATGTCATTTCGATATTGAATGACATTTCTCAAACTTATATTTGTATATTAAGAAAAGTTCAGAAACTTTGGTCATCTCCTCTCCCCATTTCTTCCATTTATCTGGTCAGTTTCCTTAATCCCATTTGTACTATATTTTACTCCCTATTGTCAATCACAAAGAGTCTAAACTCCTATCATACATAGTTTTCTTCCCCTCAAAACCTGTCTAACCTCATTATTTGGCTTTTACCAGGCCATGTTTTGCATCCTTATCCCCAAGAGTATTCAGACCATTCCTGAAACAAATTTCCTCTTGTTTTTATCTAACCATTATAATTATTTCCCTCTAGATGATTCCTCTAAGATGACTTTTGTCACTAAACATATTCTACAATAATTATCCCATTACCTTCTTCTTCCTAAGCACTCATTTCTATTTGTTTTCTCATCATTCTTATGCATTTCTTATTTCTCCATATAAGACCCTTAAGTTCAAGAGAACCCAAGAGCTGTGAAAACTCAGAGTTGAAAGGGAATATAGAGGTCTTCTAGTACAGAGGTGACTGACAACACTTCTGAGTAATGCCAGATGAAAATTTATTTGGGAAATATTTAATAAAATAAATAAAAATACAGCAACATAGATAATGTGGTTTTCTAAGTCATTATATGAATAGTTAGATGGTATAGAGAATAAAGTTCTGGGCCTTTAGTAAGGAAGAGCTGAAGTCAAATCCAGCTTCAAGCATTGACTAGTTGTGCGACCCTGAGAAAGTCACAAAAGCCTATTTGCCTCAGTTTACTCATCTGTGAAATAAGCAGGAAAGGGAAATAGCAAATCACTTCAGCATTTCTGAAGGACATGACCTCAAAAAGGGGTCATTAAGAGTTGGAAACAACTGAAAAAATGCCTCAAAAACAAAATTTAAGTCATGGGGTCATTATTGTTTAATAACCTTCATTTGTATTTAAATTTGACCCTATGATCTAGTGTACACACATGGCATGATAAATTACAGTTCACAGGATTACGGAAAACTTATACAGGGAAGGAAGAAGGGAGGGAATAAGGAAAAAAAAGAAGGAAGGAAGGAAGAAAAGAAGGAAAGAAGGAAGAAAACAAGGTAGGAAGAAAGGAAAGAAGGAAGGAACGAAGGAACAAAGGAAGAAAGTATTTAAGAGCTTGCTAGGGACCAGGCACTGTTCTAAGAGCTAGAAAAAACCTTTGATGTCATTGACCATAACCTCCTCTTTCTAGAGTTGAGTAACTAAATCCCAGAAAATTAAAATGACTTGTCCAAGCTCACACAGATAGTAAGTAATAGAGTCAGGATTTGAACACTGTTCTGTTACCTTTTGTAACTAAGTCATCATAAATACATGTCATTTCTCTTCTATGAACCTCAGTTTCCTCATCTTTCAAAAGAGAGGTTTGGATTAGATTAACTTCTAAAGTCCCTTTTCTGGTGTAGCAGAAAATATCTTAGTATTCTATATCTGTAGCACTCCATATTCTAAAATCCCTTCCTGTTCCAATATTCTTTATTATAGTATCCTATTTAGCTCTGATATTATATGTTATAAGATTCATTTCAGTTCAAACTCCATGGTTCCATAATTCCAATCATAGACCAAGGTAAAAGAATTTTAAAGTTGAAAGGACCTTGGTAGCTATCTATACATTACTACATAGTCCTCCCCTCCTTAAAAATAAGAAAGAAAAGAAAAGAAACACACATTCCAGTGGTCATCATTCTTTTGCTCAAAGATTTCCAGTGGGGGAAAACCTACTGCCTCCTGAGGTAGTCCACTACACTTCTGGAAGGCTTTGATTACTTCACTTTCGGACCTCTGGGTCCCACATTCTCTCTTGAACCCAACAGCCCTTCTAGTATTTGAAAATAGCTATCAGGATATTACCTCCCCTTCATAATAAATCTTATTTATTTATTTTTCTAGACTAAGCACCCCAAATTTCTTTAGCAAATGCTTATATAATGGTCTCAAGGCCTTCATTCTAGTTGTCTTCCAGATAGTTAAAATATTTCAGATGGGCTCTGGCCTAGGTAGAGTACAGTAGGAATATCACCTCCTGCTTAAAATGAACACTTCCCAGTATATTGCAAGATCACATTCTCGGGGGCAGCTAGTGTGCAGTAGATAGAGCACCAGCCCTGAAGTCAGGAAGACCTGAGTTCAAATCTGATCTCAGACACTTAACACTTCCTAGCTGTGTGACCCTGGGCAAGTCACAACCCCAATTGCCTCAGGAAAAAAAATCACAGTCTCTATTACTTTGTCACTGTTAACTCACCTTGAACTTGTAGTCCAATATCCTATTCATCTCATTTTGGATTATAATTCTATCATATGATTGATAAACTATCCCATTCCAGCTTTGTATCTTCCCAACCAGTTTAATAAATGTGGAATAACTTCTTTATCCAAAGTAGAGATATCAAACACATGGCCTATAGGGAATACACTGCCCCCCAATCACATGTGGCCAAATGAAATTAAAATGTTATTGAGAAATCTTTAACAAAATAAAAATATAATAAAGCATAGTTAAGTTAAAATTGTGGTTTTCTAAGTTAATGTGCTGAGATACTTATTATGGCTTAGTAGTTACTGTTTCTATTTGAATTTGACTCCACTGATCCAAATCATTGATGAAAATGTTACACAGCATAGATCCAAGTGCCTCACACTGATGAAAAGATGGCTAACAAATATAGTCCTAGAGCTAATAGAGCCATCATTGTCAGAGGCAGCCTGCGTTCTCTGCTGGAGCGAGACAGGCACCAACCACATCGTCCCATTGTTTTAATCAAGTGACAGACCCCAGTACAGATGAGTGTCTTCCAATAGCTGCCATCCATCCTGAAGAGCAGGATCCCAACACAAACAGTCTGATTAAGGGGTCCAGAGATCCATAACCAATAGGAAAAAGTCTCACTTGGGAGTTGTCTGTATCGACAACTGAGTGGTCTAGGATTACCCAGCACCTGGCATATACTAACATTCTCTGGCCCCAATCATTTACGGCAAGAGCCCAGTGCAGCCTGCTAATCAAGATGAGGCACTGGGGAAACAAAATAAGATAAAGACATGAGGAGTGGAGGTAGACGAGGGTTTGCACAAAGAGGGAAAAATGAGAGCAAGGGAAAGGGGAGCGTGGGAGGAGAGGGAACAAGCAAATGTTCGAAGGAACCTGCATTTGTTTTGCTATCCTGGCAATTAATGCTGGAAAGTGACATTTTTAAGGGGCTCTTGTGACAGCTTTAGTGACATTACTGTTTGTGGTTTGATGACAAATCTCCGTCTATATCTTATTTTAGAGAGCGCCAAGACAGCTCTGAGGACTATTGCCTGGGGATTCCAAGCTCAGCTCTGACAAAGTCACCCTTTTTGCCTAAGCCCAGGCATTTAGAAACAATAGATATAGTATAGAAAGAAACAGGAGGGAAACCACAAGAAGGTAAAAGCTTGTAAGTAGAGCCAAGGTTTGTTGTCACTCTTGATGGGGCAATTTATTAATTAGAGCTAGATGAAATATCTTAACAATGGAAGCAAATCTTTTTCCCTTAAAGGGGAAAAAATAAAAATAAATAAATAAAAGAACCATCCCATATATGGACACTGTGTAGGCTGACCTCCAAAGCTCATTTTCATCTACCTAGATCATTTCTGGCTTCTACAATGTCTTGAGAAAGCAAAATGATAGCAAGTAAGATTTACAAAGCTACATTCAATGCAGACATTGAAAGAAGATGGCTATGAATTGCTACCCATGACATTCACTATATCTCTCATACACACAGTAGAGAGTGGAGAATGTACTTGAAACCAGAAGGTATGCCATTTTTCCTTTCTATATGGCTGATGCTAGGGATGTATGGGTGGTGATAGCAGGCAGCCTTTCTTTGGAGATTCAGAGAATTTCTCAGTGCTGTGAAGATCAAATAAAGTATTTTGCCACTGATTTGTAGCCTCTTCATGTTTCACTGGACCATGTGATTAGGGAAAAGGAAATAAACATTTACATAATACTACTATGTTCCTGGCACTATGCTAAGTGTACGACAGGTATTATCACTGTGGATCCTCAAGGATCACAGAATCATAGACAGAGAGTTGGCAGGGACATTGGATTCTAAAAGACTGTAGAACCATTTAGTCCAAACTACTTATATTATAGGTGATGAAACTGAGAGCTAAAGAAATTAAATTTCTTAAAGGCATCCCCAGGATAATACACTATGATCAAGTAGGATTTATTCCAGGCATGTAGGGCTGGTTCCATATTAGGAAAACTATTAGCATAAACAATCATATTAATAACAAACTAACAAAAACCACATGATTATCTCAATAGATGCAGAAAAAGCATCTGATAAAATACACCACCCATTCCTATTAAAAATAATAGGGAGTAGAGGAATAAATGGGTTTTTCCTTAAAATAATCAGTAGCATCTATTTAAAAACATAATCAAGCATCGTAAGTAATGGGGACAAACTAGAACCATTCCTAATAAGATCAGGAGTGAAACAAGGCTGCCCACTGTCACCATTACTATTTAATATTGTATCAGAAATGTTAGCTTTGGCAGTAAGAGAAAAAAAAGAGATTAAAGAAATCATAGTAAGTAATGAGGAAACCAAATTATCATTCTTTGCAGATGATATGATGGTATACTTAGAGGACCCTAGAGACTCAACTAAAAAACTACTAGAAACAATACACAACTTTAGCAAAGTCACAGGATACAAAATAAATCCACATAAATCATCAACATCTTTATATATTACCAACAAAGTTCAGCAGCAAGAGATACAAAAAGAAATTCCATTCTATTTTGAATATTTTGACAGTTATTTTACTGTCAATAGTATAAAATATTTGGGAATCTATCTGTCAAGGGAAAGTCAGGAACTATATAAACTAAACTACAAAACACTTTCCACACAAATAGTCAAACCTAATCAGCTGAAAAAATATCAAGTGCTCATGAATAGGCTGAGTGAATATAATAAAAATGACAATTCTACCCAAACTAATTTACTTAGTGTCATACCAATCAAAAATCCCAAGAAATTATTTTACAGATCTAGAAAAAAAAAACACTAGCAAAGTTCATCAGGAAGAACCAAAGGCAAAAAATTTCAAGGGAATTAATGAAAAAAAATGTTGATGAAGGTAGCCTAGCTGGGCCAGATCTAAAACTATATTATAAAGCAGCAGTCATTAAAACCATTTGGTATTGTCTAAGAAATAGAGTAGTCGATCAGTGGAATAGGATAGGATCACAGGGCAAACTAGGCGAGAACTATAGCAATCTTGTGTTTGACAAACCCAAAGATCCCAGCTTTTGGGATAATAACTCACTATTTGACAAAAACTGCTGGGAAAATTAGAAACTAGTATGGAAGAAATCGGAGCTTGACCTACACCTAACACCACATACTAAGATAAGATCTAAATGGGTTCATGATTCAAACACAAAAAGTGATATAAGCTAATTAGAGGAACATAGGATAATTTATCTCTCAGACCTGTGGAGAAGGAAAGAATTTATGTCCAAAGAATAACTGGAACTCTTAACTGAACATCAGATAGATAATTTTGATTACATTAAGTTAAAAAGTTTTTGTACAAACAAAACTAATGCAGACAAGATTAGGAGGGAAGCATCAAATTGGGAAATCATCTTTACATTTAAGGGTTCTGATAAAGGCCTCATTTCTTTTTTTTAAATTTTTTTTATTAAAGCTTTTTTATTTGTAGAACATATGTATGGGTAGTTCCCCAGCATTGATCTTTACAAAGCTTTCCATTACAAATTTTACCCCCAGTCCCCTCCCCTTCCCTAGATGGCAGGAAGTGCACTACATGATAATAATGTTGAAATACTTGAAAAGTTGTGCAAGAAAAATCCTGTCTACAAGAAAAAAAAAGAAAATCAGAGAAAGGAAACACAATGCAAGCAAATATCAATAGAGAGCATGAAAATGTTATGTTGTGGTCCATATTTCATATCCCTCTCTCTGGGTGTATATGGTCTTCTTCAGTCAACAATTGGAACTGGTTTGAGACAATTCTTTGTTGCAGAGAGCCATGTCCATCAGAATTGATCATCATGTAATATTGTTGTTGCTGTGTATAATGATCTCCTGGTTCTGCTTTTTTCTCTCAGCATCAGTTCATGCAAGTCTCTCCAGGCCTCTCTGAAATCGTCCTGCTGGTCGTTTCTTACAGAGCAATAATATTCCATAACATTCATATACCATAATTTATTCAGCCACTCTCCAATTGATGGGCATCCATTCAGGTTCCAGTTTCTAGCCACTACAAAAAGGGCTGCCACAAACATTCTTGTACATGTGGGTCCCTTTCCCTCCTCTAAGATCTCTTTGGGATATAGGCCCAATAGAAACACTACTGGGTCAAAGGGTATGCACAGTTTGATAACTTTTTGAGCATAGCTCTAAATTGCTCTCCAGAATGGTTGGATCCGTTCACAATTCCACCAACAATGTATTAGTGTCCCAGTTTTCCCACATCCCCTCCAACATTCATCGTTACCTTTTCCTGTCATTTTAGCCAATCTGACAGGTGTGTAGTGGTACCTCAGAGTTGTCTTAATTTGCATTTCTCTGATCAATAGTGATTTGGAGCAACTTTTCATATGACTAGAAATAGTTTTAATTTCATCATCTGAAAATTGTCTGTTCATATCCCTTGACTACTTATCTATTGAAGGGTGGCTTGAATTCTTATATATATGAGATAATTCCCTATATATTTTAGAAATGAGGCCTTTATCAGAACCATTAAATGTAAAGATGATTTCCCAATTAGATGCTTCCATCCTAATCTTGTCTGCATTAGTTTTATTTGTACAGAAACTTTTTAACTTAATATAATCAAAATTATCTATCTGGTGTTCAATTAGGAGTTCCAGATCTTCTTTGGACATAAATTTATTCCATCTCCACAGGTCTGAGAGGTAAACTATATTACATTCCTCTAGTTTGCTTACAAAATCCCTCTTTATATGTAGATCATGAACCCATTTAGATCTTATCTTGGTATGTGGTGTTAGGTATGGGTCAAGCCCTAATTTCTTCCACACTAGTTTCCAATTTTCCCAGCAGTTTTTGCCAAATAGTGAGTACTTATCCCAAAATATGGGGTCTTTGGGTTTATCAAACACTAAATTGTTAAAGTTATTGCCTAGATTATCCTGATAATCTATCCTATGCCACCGATCGACTGCTCTATTTCTTAGCCAGTACCAAATGGTTTTGATGACCACTGCTTTATAATATAGTTTTAGATCTGGTACAGCAAGGCCACCTTCATCTGCCTTTTTTTTCATTAAACCCCTTGAAATCCTTGATCTTTTATTTTTCCAAATGAACTTTGCTACTATTTTTTCTAGATCTGTAAAATAATTTCTTGGGAGTTTGATTGGTATGGCACTAAATAAGTATTGTCATTTTTATTATGTTCCCTCTGCCTACCCATGAGCACTTAATGTTTTTCCAATTGATTAGGTCTGATTTTATTTGGGTGGAAAGTGTTTTGTAGTTTAGTTTGTATAGTTTCTGACTTTTCCTTGGCAGATAGATTCCCAAATATTTTATCCTATCATCCATTATTTGGAATGGAATTTCTTTTTGTATCTCTTGCTGCTGAATTTTGTTGGTAATATATAAAAATGCTGATGACTTATGTGGATTAATTTTGAATCCTGCCACTTTGCTAAAGTTGTGAATTGTTTCTAGTAGTTTTTTAGTTGAGTCTCTAGGGTTCTCTAAGTATACCATCATGTCATCTGCAAAGAGTGATAATTTGGTTTCTTCATTACCTACTCTAATTCCTTTTATCTCTTTTTCTTCTCTTATTGCTAAAGCTAACATTTCTAATACAATATTAAATAGTAATGGTGACAGTGGGTAGCCTTGTTTCACTCCTGATCTTATTGGGAATGGTTTTAGTTTGTCTCCATTACATATGATGCTTGCTGATGGTTTTAAATAGATGCTACTGATCATTTTAAGGAAAAGCCCATTTATTCCTATACTCTCTAGTGTTTTTAATAGGAAGGGGTATTGGATTTTTTCAAATGCTTTTTCTGCATCTATTGAGATAATCATATGGTTTTTGTTCGTTTGGTTATTAATATAATTAATTATGCTGATAATTTTTCTAATTTTGAACCAGCCCTGCATCCCTGGTATAAATCCTACTTGGTCATAGTGTACTATCCTGGGGATGACTTTCTGTAATCTCATTGCTAATATCGTATTTAAAATTTTTGCATCAATATTCATTAGGGAAATTGGTCCATAGTTTTCTTTCTCTGTTTTCACCCAACCTGGTTTAGCTATCAGCACAATATCGGTCTCATAGAAGGAATTTGGCAGTATACCTTCTGTCCCTATTTTCTCAAAGAGTTTATATAGTATTGGAATTAATTGTTCTTTGAATGTTTGGTAGAATTCACATGTAAATCTATCTGGCCCTGGAGATTTTTTCTTAGGGAGTTGGTTAATAGCTTGTTCTATTTCTTTTTCTAATAAGGGGCTATTTAAATAGTTTTTATCCTCTTCTGTTAGCCTGGGCAATCTATATTTTTGTAGATATTCCTCCATTTCATTTAGATTATCAAACTTACTGACATAAAGTTGGGCAAAGTAACTCCTAATTATTGTAAAAACCTCATTTCTAAAATACATAGAGAATTGTCTCATATTTATAAGAATTCAAGCCACTCTCCAATCGATAAATGGTCAAAGGATATGAACAGACAATTTTCAGATGATGAAATTAAAACTATTTCTAGTCATATGAAAAGGTGCTCCAAATCACTACTGATCAGAGCAATGCAAATTAAGATAACTTTGAAATACCATTACACACCTGTCAGATTGGCTAAGATGACAGGAAAAGATAATAACGAATGTTGGAGGGGATGTGGGAAAACTGGAACACTGATACATTGTTGGTGGAACTGTGAATGAATTCAACCATTCTGGAGAGCAATTTGGAAGTATGCTCAAAAAGTTATCAAACTGTACATATCCTTTGACCCAACAGTGTTTCTATTAGGCCTATATCCCAAAGAGATCTTAAAGGAAGGAACAGGTCCTACATGTACAAAAATGTTTGTGGCAGTCCTTTTTGTAGTAACTAGAAACTGGAAATGAATGGATGTCCATCAGTTGGAGAATGGCTGAATAAACTATGGCATATGAATGTCATGGAATATTATTGTTCTGTAAGAAACTACCAGCAGGATGATTTCAGAGAAGCCTGGAGAGACTTACATGAACTAATGCTAAGTGAAATGAGCAGAATCAGGTGATCATTATACATGGCAACAACAAGACTATATGATGATCTATTCTGATGGACACGGTTCTCTTCAACAATGAGGTGTTTCAAACCAGTTCTAATTGTTCAGTGATAAAGAAAGCCATATACACCCAGGGAGATGCCTATGGGATCTAAGTGTGGACTACAACATAGCATTTTCACGCTCTCTGTTGATGTTGTTTGCATTTAGCTTTCCTTCTCAGGTTTTTTTTTTCCCTTGTAGATCCGATTTTCCTTGTACAGAAAGATATGTATACATATTTATAAACATGTATACATATATTCAATTTGTCAAGTATTTTAACATAATTAACGTGTTTTAGACTTCCTGCCATCTGGGGGAGGTGGTGGGGGGAAAAAGGGAAAAATTTGGAACAGAAAGCTTTACAAGGGTCAATGGTGAAAAATTATCCATGCATATGTTTTCAAATAAAAAGCTTTAATAAAAAATTTTAAAAAAAGAAATTAAGTTTCTTGCCCAAAGTAACTTGGATAGAAAAGCCAGGATATGTAGCCAGTAAAAAGAGTAATTCATTCTATATCAGGCTGCACTTTTGACTGTCGAGATTTTTTCTAATATGCCACAAAAATCTCCTGACTCTGAAAGTTCATTTAACTCCTATATTTAAAATATTGGAAATACCAACAAATCCTGGGGACTCCTGATTGATTGGCTTATTCCTCCTAGAATCTCCATTTTAAAAAGTATGCCCAGGTCAACCATCTCTTCATTTATCTCTACATCATATTTCTGCTGCTCCAGACTTTCTCTAAAATATCCTCATGCCAGATGTCCCTGTACCAATGCCCCTATACCCTTGTATCTTCATCCTCATCCATTATACTCACTTTTAAGCTTCCCTTTATAGACTATCTTCCTTGAATTGGAATTTAAGCTCTTTGAAAGCAGAAATGTCTTTTGTTCTACTTGTATTTTGTATTCCCAATGCTGAGGCACATGAGTACTTAATAAATGCTTGTTGATTCACTGACTTGTTCAGTGTTGATTGAGTTCTAGAGGTGGAGTCAAATAATTTAGATTGGAATTATGGCTATGCTACTTAAATAACTCTGTGATACTGGCCAAGTCATATCCCTTCCTATCAGGAAATAATTAATGGAAGAAGGAATACTTAAACTAGATTTTGAAGTTAAAATTAGATTTTTGATAGAGAAAATGGAAGAGGAAATTTTGGATGAAGGTATCAAAAAATTCCCATTCCTGAACATATTATATAAAGCATAATCCCCTAAAGACAATGAAGTGAGAATATTTTACACCTCCAATTGCAAAGCATGATGCTCAATACATGCTTGTTGAACTGAGAACAATGACTAGGGAGGGAGAAGACAGTAAAAGTAACAGGCTTGGAAATCAAAGCACCCAAGTCTAAAGCCCAATTTTGATGCCTACTACCTATTTGATCTCAGGCAAGTAATTTACCTTCTCTTGGCAACAGTTTGCTCAACTACAAATAAAGGGAGTTGGACTAAGGAGACTGATGTCCCTTCCAGGTTAAAATCTCTTATCCTCCAAATCCACAACTGCAGAGTTTTATGTTTTATAATCCTACTGTAGAAATATTCAACACCATTAACTTTTCAAACATATATGGATTCGGAAGTAATTCATATAAAATATATTCAAGCGTAAAGGATTAGGCCCATTGAATTGCCAAAGCAGGTCACCCTTCTGTAGGATGCTGCTTTCTCTTTTGAATGACATCTTTTAAGAAAGCTAATGTTTTTAATTCCATTTTTAAACTAAATAAAACAGGGATCAATTTGCATCCTGTTTAACATTTAATATATTGGTCTAATCTTTAGAGACCTGAATTCTAGTTCTGGTTCTGCTACTGAAATGAGATATGATCTGGTGAGAGATTGATGACAATAATACTCATCAGCACATTTCACTGGTGGTATTTTTTTCTCTCTCTACAATTTCTCATATATTTCCCCTTTCCTTCTTTCATATAACCATCATCATATTCTAGGCTCTCCTTACTTCTTGACTGATTATTGAAATAGTCTTTTGATAGACTTATATTTGATTTTTCTTTTTCAAGTCTTTCCTCATTCCATTTCATTCTCTGATACAGCTGCCAAAGTGACTTTCCTCAAATGTAGGTCTGACCTTGTCACATCTCCAATGGATCCCCATTCCTTCTAAGAACAAATTTAATAAGATCCTTTTTTGGCATTCAAAATTCATGACAACCTGGTCACTTCCTATTTTCTCAGTTTTTAATACATCATTCCCCTCCATCTACTTTATAATCTAGTCATACTGATCAAAATTACTATTTATATACACGTTGCATATGTTGTCTCTCTGGTTGCATTTAAGCTCCTTCAGGCCAACAGCTGTTTTGGCTTTTTCTTTGTCCTAGGATGGGCCTAAGACAAGTCCTGTCACAGTTTAGTTTGAACATTATGATAAATTGGAAGACTCACATTTAACAAAAGGAAATTTGCTTAGCCATGGCAGAAAAATAATCAACTAAGACAGGCAGTGTTACATATCCTGAGTTGATTCAGCTGAAAGAAGAAGCTTCTATCAGAATTAACCAGCCAAGCATGTGAAAATCTTGCTAGATCCTCCAGGGTAGCCAGTACTCAGGCTATGAAGAAAAGCAATCAGCAGTTCAGACCTTTAGCCTCAGAGTTAGGCAAGTCTCAAGGAATGTCTTAATATCATTCATGGGGAAAAATAATCAATCAACAAACAAACAAACAAACAAACAAAAGAAACTAGCCTAACCTACAATGAAGGAAGGAGTTGAGGTATTGCTCTCACTGAGAATAATGTATACTCAGAGCTTAGTTCTGTGCCTGGTACATAATAAGCAGTTAACAAATGCTTGTTCATTGATAGTTTACTAAACACTTTTCTTCACAACAACCTTGTGAGACAGGCACATCAAGTATTATAATTTCCATTTTGTAGATCTTGGGGAAAGGGATTTGGGAAATTACTTTAATATGAAGACAAAGGACATCAATAAAATGAAGTAAAATTAAGAGATTGGACTATATCAGTTATCAAAATAATTTGTCATAGAACACTTTGGAGCTTAAAATATATTATTCAAGGAACTCATAAACTGTAGTCTAGGAAGTCTGGAATAAATGAGAAGAAGGAAAAAGAGAATTGTAGAGCAAAATAAGCCCTTTGAATAGCCCTTTGAAGTCAGGGAAGTCTGGGCTATCATGCCTTAGAGAGGTGTAGTCCTCTGTCATTCTGGACTTCATGTCTGGGCGTAAGCTTCCTGGGTCAAGCTGCTCCTGAGGCCACAGCACAGTCTCTTGGGTTGGGAGAAGGATTTGTTGTGCACATTGCCTTAAACCTTAGGTACTCTTTCTGTTCTCAGGACATCTGGTATCCCCTTCCAAACCACCTGTCTCTCTGAAAGACCTTTCCCCCAAGTTTGCCACAGGCATATTTTAGAACTTTGCCTCACTGCCAGCCACTTTTCCATTCCTGGATTTATTCCAACCCTTGCTGGGTTCTCTTCAAGCTTTTCTTCTCTTGGAATCAGAGACAGAAGATCAGTATTAATTCCTTGCTTTGTATCCACTGCTGCTCCTCACCTTATGTCCTTGTCACATACTGCTTATCCTTAGATTCATGAAGAAAGAATGCCCTACGCTGTTGATTCTCCAGAAAAGTATCAAAGGCATCAAAACCTTCTCTTTTATCAGCAATGTTTCTTGGAATGGAATCTGAGAAACACTGGAGCAACCAGAGATTCTTTCTAATTCTCATAATTCTATAGTCAAACTGTGCTAAACTTAGAGCATTATATAATTGCTAACTATTTGGCTCTAACGGAACTCAAACATAAATAACTTTTTTGCAGGGCTGTGGGGGGATGTTGAGGTACAATGGGAGGTCCAACCCCCATGATTTCATTTTGTAAAAAACTCCCCATGAAATTCTTTCTAAAGTGATACAGATCAGCAGTTCACTTGTACTTCAGTTTTAAAGAGTTATCTGGATACATAGAAAGAGAGATTAGATAATATACCCATGATAACAGCTAAAATAGATTAGAGACAGGCTTTGGATGCAGACCTTCACTCCAAGGACAATTTTTACCCATTATATTTCATTCCCTTTCTTTAAAGATAGTAGGGTCATGAATTGGTAGAGATCTTAGAATTTGAATAAGAAAGATCCAAGTTCAAATGTAGCCCTAGATACTTATTAGGATTATATAACTAGGAAGTATCTAGGACTGGATTTAATATGTTACTGTGCCTATTTGAGTCTCAATTTCCTCATCAGTAAAATGAGAGGTTTAGTGATGATGGCCTTTCAGGCCCATTCTAGGTGTAAATATATGACTATCAAATCTAACCTTCTCATATTATAGATGAGGAAACTGAAGCACTAAATATGTCACATCACTGAGAGGTTAAGAAAATTGCTCAAGGTCAGAATGCTGTTATAATACTAGAGATGGGATCCAAATCCAGGTCCTCTGATTTCAAATTTAGTGTTCCTTCCACCATTATAGAGTCTTAAATATTTCAGTGTTTTAGAATCCATTAGTGTCTGTTAAAGGCAATAGGCCCCTGCTCAAAATAATATTTTTAAATGTAAATAAAACATATCTCATTACAAAGAAAACAAATTTCATAGAAACATGTATATGTACACATTCAAACTATATATATATATATATATAATATGTTTATATGCATATTTATACTTATATATTTACACATATAATGTTCAAAGAAATCAAGTTAAGAAACTCTGGAATTAGGCCATGTTGCCTATGCTCTGAAATTCTAGTCTATCTTCCCATGATTCCATACAAGGGATTAATAGGTTATATTCTCAATTCTATAATGATAGCTAACATTTATATATTACTTTATGATTTTCAAAGTACTTTATAAATGTTATTCCATTTTATCCTGATAACAAAACTGGAATGTTGGTACTATTATTATCTCCATTTTGCAGATCAGAAAACCAAGGTATACAGAAGTTAATTGACTTATTCAGGGTCACACAACTAGTGAGTTTCTGAGGCTTTATTTGATCTTCCTGACTCCTTTGGACAGCTAAGAGAAACAGTGAACAGAGTACTGGGTCTGGAGATAAGAAAAATTATCTTTCTGAGTTCAAATCTCAGACACTTACCAATTGCGTAACCTAGGACAAGCCAATTAAATCTGTTTGCCTCAGTTTCCTCATCTGTAAAATGAGCTAGAGAAATAAATGGAAATGATTACAGAATCATTGCCAAGAAAACTCCAAAAAGGGTCATGAAGAGTTCCACAGGTGTACATGACTGGAAAATGACTGAATTGATGAACTTTCTGATTCCAGGTCAAATAATCTGCCCTTTCTAGAGTACCATTTATTTATTGCTCTGAAGCAGATCCAAACTCATAGACATATTAAAAGAGTTAGCTATAAATAGCTACAAATGTATTTATGAATACAAACAGATACATAGGCACTGAGGCAATAATTTCCTGATCCTGCATACTTTTTGAAGCACTCAGAAAACCAAGTGTCTTTCCTGTAGAAGAGTCCCTTCTGGCCAATTAGTATTGGGAAATGAATACTCGGAGTGCCTTATGCATCAATTGAGAAATTGATATTACCTAGATACATCTCCCCATCTTTGTAAGAGAAGCTCTGTCCTATATATAGTTTAACTATCTTAGTTTCACAGGAATACATGTAGCCCAAGCTGGAAAATCAAAATATTTTAGTGAGTTTGCTCTTTGGAAAAAATTTACCATAATGCCCCAGTCTCTTGTAATTTCTCCTGGCTTGGTTTATATCCAATTAGAAAACTTTCATTCTGACTGAAGGAAAGCAAGAGATTCCTAAAAGCTTGTCATGCACCACAATGTCCAGTCTATTACTACAGTTATAACCCCTTTATCTTAGTTTTCTTTCTTTGCCTCTATCTCCTATATAGATTTATGAGGAGGTAAAAAAGAAGGAAAACAAACTATTTTGTATCACCTCCCAGTTTTGAGCTGAGAGAGATTAAATACCTTGCTTAAAATCTGGCAATTAGTTTTCTGTTTTTCAGGTAGTTTTCTACTTAGATCAGAGACTGATATCTCTCTGAGCCAGGAGAGTTTCAATTTCATAACCATTTAATGAGTTTTTATTATATGAAAAAATGAAGATTGTAGAGAATAACAAAGTTGGTCCTTGCCTTCAGGAAGCTAACAGTTTTCTAAAGCAGGAAGGAAAAATATTTTATTAAGGAGCAAAGGAGGAATCTAGGCTAATGTTAGGAAAGGATATCAATTCTAGCTGGGGATCTCAAAAAAGACTCTACAGAAAAGTTGAATTCTAAATCAGACTTTAAAAGAAGAGATAGATTTCAAAAGGTAGACATTAGGAGGGAGGGGTTTTGAGACAGGAAAGATGGATTTTTTTTTTTTTACTGAGGCAATTGGGATTAAGTGACTTGCCCCGGGTCACACATCTAGGACATGTTAAGTATCTGAGACCTGATCTGAACTGAGATCCTCCTGAATTCAGGGCTGGTACTCTGTCTACTGCACCACCTAGTTGTCCCAAAAGATGAATTTCAAAATTGTAGGAAAATGTAGGACAAGAAAAGAGAAAAAAACGGTCCATTTTGGCATAAAGTTCATGAAAGAAAATAAAGAAAAAAAATCAGAAAGGTAGCAGACTATCGAGGGCCCTAAACATTAGGGCAAGGACTCCACATTTTAGGCAACAGGGAACCACTGAAAGTTCTTGAGCAAAAGACTCAAATCTCTGGAAAAGGAAGATGATTCTAGATGTGAAGGATGCATTGGACAGGGGTGGGAATGCAAGCAGAAAAACCATGTAGAATCAAGAATGGAAGGATCCCTGGTCAGAAGCAGAATCCCCAGTTTTGAAGAAAGCTGTATGAGTCTGGCTGAATATCTCAGTATCAGTTTCCTTATCTATGAAATGTGAATTTGGAGTTCTAGACTTCTGAATTAAGGAGCTAATAAGCAGAAGAGAAAATGATTCCTATACAATGTTCAATTCCTAAATAGTTTGTTCTATATTAATATGAGTAATTTACATGGTACAAGACTGATGAGAAAGAATTGCTTCCCTAGAATTTTCAAGCTTTCCTTTTAAGGGGAGTCCAAACCATAAGTTAGAACTATGTCTGCAAGACTATCTTCCATCTATTGTCTATATATCTTGTATGCAGTTCATAATTTCACGATCTCTCCCCTATTAAAGTACACATTTCTTGAGGTCAGGACAGTACTTTTGCCTTCTTTTATATGCACATATCTTAGAACAATAACTAGCACATAGTAAGCCCTCAATACATCCTTGTTGATTGACTAATTATTTAGGCATTGGGTACCAGGGAGATAGGAATCACCAGAGAGGAAGGAGAGTTGTAATATTTATTTCTGGGCTATTTCTGTAATCACTTTATTTTTTGCATTTTCTTCAAAGTAAAAATAAAGGCTGCCATGTATATATTACATATGGATCTGCACATGTACACACATGTCAACATACACACATGTGTACATATGTATCCATCATGTATATACATATATATTGCAGGTGTGTGCATATATCTATGTATCAGATAGATAAGCATACACACACACCCCTATACATACTTTTAAGTGCTTCCATGGAAACCAGGACTTTTTTATCCACCTCTGTGGAGACCTAAACACAAATAATCCTTAAAATATTTGCCTAAGGTTAAAGACTTAATAGAGCCCAGATTCAAACTCATTTCTTATGACTCAGGAGTCAAAATTGCTTCCAATAACACTATTTTGTCTTTACAGAAAGAATATGTTACCAGTGGTAAGGGCACAATATTAGCATTGCCATAACTACCTTTCAATATACCTTGCCATGAGTCAGACATTTTTCTTTGTTCCTCTCAGCCAACATCCACTAGAATATCATATCACAGAAAGTAAACTCTGAATGAATAGACACCATCTAATCCAATCTAATTTTTAAAGATAAAGAAGCTAAGATTATTGAGATCAATGTACTTGCCAAGAGCCACAGAGATAATACCTGAATAGGATAGACCTCAAATCCAGATTTTGCTCTACTCCCAATGATCTTTTCCCTACAACATGTTCTCCCATCAATGAATAGGAAAAAAAAAAAGGGTCAAAGAAGGACTCACCTTTTTTCTCAAAGTCCATCTTCTCCTCACTAGCCTGCCCAAGGCTCTCTAGGGTCCGAGTCACCTGGCTCCCAAATTCATCTTCCCGAGAGACATGGTTTGTCCTCCTGGGTTGCTCCTCTTCTTCATAATCATAGTCATAGTCATCGAGGATGGGAGTCTCTCGGATGGGCATGCCGATGACAGAGTTGTGTGCCTGAAGGCGAGAGTTCCGGAAGCTCTCTCGAGCTTGGGGTCCCAGGAGCACTGATGGGATGTAGTGGATCTCATGGGTTGCTTCTGTGCTGGCACTCTTTTGGGGGACCCGCCGTCGTCTGTGCCAGCGCCGCTGGGCATAAAGTGCCACAGTGAATACCAGCAAGAGAAGAAGGAGGGCAATCAGGCCACCCTATAGGAGGGAAAACAACTCAGTGTTAATGAACTCTCATGACTGGGCTTATGACTCAAGGGTTTGGAAGAAATTTTCTAATCCAATGCCTTAATTTTACAGAGAAGATGACTGAGGACCTTAAAAGATTAGAGGTCAGCAAACATTATTTTAAGAACCTATTATATGTTGGGCATTGTTCTAGGCAGTGACAATACAAAGAAAAAAAGCAAAAAAAGATCTTGTCCTCAAGGAGCTTATATTCTAGTGGGGAAACATATAGATATATAAGTAATAAAGTAAAAACCCAGGTCATATGACTCTATATCCTAAACTATGTTGTTTTTTTGTTTGTTTGTTTGTTTGTTTTTTTAACTAAATTCAATTCAATTTCATTCAACAAAAATTTACTGAATATTTATTATGTGTAGTCCCTGGAGATACAAAAACAAAAAACATAAAGAGATCCAGAACTCAGATAATTCATTTTAAACTAAACTGTTTCACCTCCCACCCAAAATGTCACAGAAGGTATTTGTTTACCTGGCAAGTGCTAGACTAGATAACTTCAAAATTCTCATTTAGCTTGAGATCCTGTGACTCTGATAAGTGACGCAAGTATGTGTGGAAAGGGGGAAAGGCAGAGAGCAAAAGGCAGGGAAAATGGGAGGAAAAAAAAAGGAGAAGAGGAAAACCCAGAAAGAGGTCAGAGAAATGAAGAAATAAAACAACAAAAAAAGAATACTTCTAAGTCGGAGGTGAAACAATTCCTCAGGCTGCCTATTCAGGAGATAGTTCATATTTTTTATTTCTTACACAGAAAAATCACTTTTGCATTAAACAGGAGATCAATGGATGAGATAAATTAACCAATGATGCACAGCCCATCTATAAATACCAGGTGAAATGCATGACTAGAAAAGATGACTGGAGTCATCAGAACATTGGTTTTGATGAAGAGTTGTTAACAAAAGGAGCCTTTTCTCAGTCCCCCAAAGCTTAATCTAGACGGGAGCCTTCTCGTCCTTGAGCTTGCAATGCTGTATTAGGTGTCTGGTCCCAAAGATGCCAGTAGCTACTTAAGTTGGGATGGGGGACTGCTACAAAGCAAGGATGGGCCCCCTGTTTGGAGAACTACAAAGAGATGAGCTGTGCCTTTCCCCATGGTCCTTGCTTCCAATCTGCTATAGGAAACAACTCTATGAGCACAATATGGCAGCTCTCATTAGAATTCCCCCTCCTCCTTCCCTCCCCTCCTTGGTCTCATCTGTTTTCTCATTTGGTCCTGTAATTGACAGTAATGGGAAGAAGAGCTCAGGGAGGCAGTGAATACACTTCTCTTTCTCAGCTGAGCAGATGCAGGCCTGGCAAATGGCACTTCTGGGTCCAAGCAAGGCTCAGGGAGCTCCCTAGTTGGGAGAGGGGAAAGACGGCCTGCTAAGTAAAACTGGATTTGGCTTCTTGCACAGAGAGAATAAGCAAAGGCTTATTTGACATAATTCCAAAATATATAGAATTTATTGGTAAAAAAGAAGTCAGGTACCATCTAGCCTATTTTCTTTTAATTTTGCAGGGAAGCCTAATTTGCTTGATTTCATTAACTAACTTCTTTTTTAATCCTTTACTAGAGAAGGAAACTGAGGCCCCAGAGAAGGGGAAGTAACTTGTTCAATCTGATAGTATATAGAAGATTAGGTTTTGAAACCAGGTCCTTTAATTCCAAATACAATGTCCTTTATACAATGTCTTCTTTCCAAAATACCAAAAGATAACTGGCCAATATACACCAAAAGTTACAAAAAACATTTATATTTGACCTAATCTTTTCACTGTTGGAAAAATATGCTGAAAGTATCAGCAGTAAAATCAGAAGTAAAAATGAGCCTGCTTTTCAGAGATTTTCTTTGTAGTACTATATGTAATTGTTAAAAATTTAGAATTCACCAAAATATCCAGTAGTAGGCAAATAGTTAACTAAACTGCAGCACATTCATGTAATGGAATACTATAGTATCATTAAGATAAAAGACTTGTGAAGAAAACTGAATGAAAATGAAGAAAGAATCCTATTGGGGATTCAGTAGGAGCCTAAAAAATTAGTGTGATATTTGTGTACTGAAAATAATAAATTAAAACCTATACATTAAAAACAGGTTAGGTAACTTTCCATACACAAACAAATGTAATCTGCTTGAGGGCAGGAATTGTTATATTTCTGTACATTTATCTTTATAGTCTTGTATTGGGTCTGAATTGTAGAAAATGATTAATAATTACTGAATTGGTTGTACATTGATGATCAGTATTAAGTTTTCAATAAAACATTTAATTGAAATGATTTTAAAACACTACTCCTCTATGATAATACTAATCTGTCATTCTTCCTGCAATTTACTCACTAGTAATCAGTCTCATTGTATTAAGCATCTTCCTTTTTTCTTATCCTTAAAAAAAATAAATGCCCCGACTCTCCTGCCTGAGTTAGGAGAATCACATTATCTCTTTTAGTCTTAGCTTCCTCCTGTATAAAATGAGTTGGTTGGACTAGATTATTTCAAAGTTCCTTCCCAGATAGATTTTTTTTTTTTGTGGAACATGGATTCTATGAATTTATTGATCAGTTTCATTCTCAGATGCTAGAGATACTATGAGAATATAGTTGCAGGGGACAGTTGAGCTGAAAATAGGAGAAAAACATGTGTCTAAGGAAAGAATATTTTTTAAAAAGGGAAAATTGAGTTAGAAAATGAAGGGGGATATCAAATTTAAAACTGGCCCCTGGTATAGCATTAGACTGCCAATCAATGACTTGCATCATGACTCTTTTAACTCCAGATTATTGGGAATGCTTTATAGCAGTAGTTTTGCAAAACATAGGATCTTATATTATGGCAAATTAAAGAAAAAGTAAAACTTTGTTTAATGTAAATTTAACTTACCCTAGATACACAGTATGGTTAATATAGTACATACTACATATATATATATAATATACATTATACATATGCAGAATTAAATTATAATGGCTGCTGTTTTCAAAAGGAAACTTTATACAAACAAGTCCCCTATCATTCCAAGGGATGTCAACTTAAGCAATCAGTGTACCAAGATTTCTCGTGACAGAATACTGTGACATGAAAAAAAACAAACATTAGCAACAAAAATTTTAGAACAATTCTCAGTGACATAGAGTTTATGCATAGCTTCATAAGTTTTAGAGCTGGAAAAAAGCTTACAGCCTATTTGATCAAATCTTTCATTCAAATCTTGGAAAATAGACGTCTAAAATATTTCCATGACTTGTCCAAGATCACAAAAGAAATATGCATCTGAACTTCCTTCCAGCTAAATTTTAAATTACTAAATTCTAAAATTCCATTATTCTGGGGTTATTAGTTTTCTAGATCATAGCTTCTTCAAACTTGTTTCCACTTGCAGGTCCTTTTCACCTGGGAAATTTTTACATGACCTCAAGTATATAGTTATATAAAACAGATTAATAATAAATTATAATTTTCAATTATGTAACCCTATTTTCATTTACATGATCCCATAGGTTAAGAAGCTTTGCTCTAGACCAGGGGTGGGAAACCTTTTTTTTTTCTGCCAAGGGCCATTTGGATATTTATAACATCATTCCTGTGCCATATAAAATTATTAACTCATGGAACTCAAGGAATGAGACATTGTTATATCTAGCTTTCAGCTCATCATTCCCTGCTGCTACCTTAGCAAATGATTTCTCTGGTTTTACACAGCCTGAGAGCTGGATGTTCCCTACCCTTGCTCTAGACCCTGACCAATTGCACTGCCCTTAATGAATTGACCTTCTTGCTATAAGGAGAACACGTGGAGCTCTTAAAACAGGAAGGTTCCATTATCACAGAGTATTTGAATGGAGGTATCTGAGATGTGCTTTCTCCCTCTGGTTCTCTAGCTAGATGTCTCATAACAGAGTTATCATCACAGCTTGGCAGGACCACGGTGCTTCTGTCACAGGCCCTGGATTCTCAGCTCTCTGAAAGACAGCTGAGCACAGAACTGAAGAGAAAATTATTTGGATATCCCCAGGGCCTTGCCATGCGACCAGCTCCCACTTCCTCCTTGAACAGAGTAGGCGAGGAGCTCTCAGAGACTAGGATAAGGAAGTATGGTTCTTTCCCTACCTTGGCTAATCCTACCACCTGCAGTGGTACCCACCCACAATTGCCTCTCTGCATTTTCACTCCTACTCATATCTGCCTCCAGGAACGGAGGGCCAGCAAGCTGAAACACAGAATAGATGTGGGAGGAATTAATAGGGAGAGAGGTCGGGTTCATTGCACAGTGTGAGGGGTGAGTGGAGGAGGCAGAGACTTAGGGATGGACTCTGACTTTGACACAGGAAAGTTAATGAAGGGTCAATGCTAGAGAAGAATCTGCAGAGAAAGCAGAGGCAACTCTGGTTCCTTCAAAGATCTGATGCCAAATCCGATTTGTGCTGCATGCACCTAGGGGAGACCACTGTGAAATGAGGTTTGTGGAGTGTTTCGGAGTTTCCGAAAATAAGAATGCTAGTCTATTTGATTTGGCCCTATGGAGGGGGTTTGATTTCTGTGAGATTGCACAGGGCACAGACCTGAAGGTCATGAGCTGTCTCCTGAATCTGAGCAGTTCTAAAAACCATTTCACAGAGGGAGGAGGGAAGACACAAAAGGATCAACGTTTTCCACCAATGAAGCATCTTGATGTAGCAGAGGAAAAATACTGGAAGCTGGGGATCACATCTAGCACTGCTGCTTCCTATCTGTGAAACCTGAAACAAATCCATTATCTCCCTGGACCTTAGTTTCCTGATCTGTAAAATGCCTGGGTCAGGTCTAAGTTACCAACTTACACCAAACTGTTTCCTCTCCATGTTGTCTCCTCCTCCAATTAGAAATTGCTCGTTTTATATATAAAGATGTCTTCAGTCCAAAGCCAGAGAGGTAACAGGAAGGCTAACTTCCCTGAAGGAACAAGAAGAAGCTTTTCTATTTCTTATTTCCCCTGAATTATATAATGGAAAACTGCATTTTAGTTCAGAGGTCCTGAGTTCAGCTGCTAGATTCATAACTCATGGTTGTTTGACCCTGGGAAAATTTTAAAGACAAATCATGATTCTTTATATCCTTATCTGTAAAATGGGGGTGATTAGACTTAAATAAAGTACAACACTGTCCTTGTGATGACCAAGAGGGATAATGTATGCAAGTGCTTCAAAGATTTTCCTTCCTCATCATTGTCTTTTAATAGCCCCAGTTTCTTCTAAGATAGTTTAGGTTCCACTTTCTAAATAAAATGTATCCTGATATATCTGACTCCTAGTGCTACTCCTCTAAAAATTACTTGAAATTTATTTTATATATTCCTATATATGTGCATCTAGCTCCTTAAGGGAAGGTATTGATTCATTCTTGTCCTCTGAAGGGGGGAGAGTTTCATAGTGAGTAATCAGTGCTTGTTAACTGACTAAAGAGCTATAAAAATAAGAGCCATTACTATGACCTGCATTAGTAGGGAATAAAGGCATTTGCCTTTGACTTATTTGCCCCTCCAATCTATCTCCAAACTTCCTCACAATCTATGTTGGTAACCCATGGCATGGGAGCTAGTGTACTGGAAAAGTATGGAGTAGGAAATAAAGGTGTGTTGGAAAGAGTTATTTGGATTTAACGGACTTGTCTCACCATCCCAGCTTTGCCATTTTGTAGTTGCTATGTAACCTTGGTCACTACTCCCAAACTCTCTGGAATTCAATTTATTGAGATGGACTAGATGATGTCTGAAGTTTCTCCTATTTATAAATCTATGATCCCACAAACCGCAGCCTGCTTCTTTAATCCATACACTGACAACATGCCAACACATACGCAAGTGCACAGTCACACACACATACACACACAGAGATATACACACACACCTCCCCTACTGAGATCCTTCAGAAGAGTCAAACTTAGAAATCCATTCAACTCAGCCTCATTTAAATATATTTTTCATGTTAAATTATCCAGGCACGGGAGACGGAGCCAGGGAAAGGAGAGAAAAGGATAATATGAGAAATGTTTTATTTGACAATGTGTCATTCGGAAACTGATTATTTCTGTCTCAGGGCTTTTTAATATTCCCAAACAATGGCCGAGCCACAAGGGGATTTGGTATTCTAAGACTGGATTTATAATACTCTGTTCAGTGGTGATAAGAACATGGGCCTTTAATCCTCTGAGCTGTGAACATGCATATTCTCCCAAGTAATGTCCTTCTTGCCACTCATTCCCACTTCCATTCACAAGTTGGTCTGAGCAGAGCTTCCAGTCTCAGACTGCAGTTTGTGCTTCCAGCCATGACCAAAAGAGGCTCTGTGCATCCCTCCAGAACCACTGGGACTAGGAGGCAAAAGATTTTTAGGAAGATAGTGAGGGATCACTTATGTCCCACCCCCTCACTTGCTGAGCAAGATTCCATCTGCAGTATATGCTTCAGACTGATGTCATTACAAACACTCAATCATTCCATGTTTGATTTGGTATGGCCCACCTAGAATGTGGGGACCAAAGACAGGGTTCACACTGTCTGCAAATATAAGATAGATGTATTTTTTTTTCAGTGAAATAATTAAACTGAGTTCTGACTCATAAATTCCTGGAGAACCTTTAAAATAATCTCAAAAATCAAAATAATACCATGCTATGTGATTTACTTCTTTAACTCTCTAGATCTCAACTTTACCTGAAAATGAAAGGAATTAAGAGATCATAGATCTGGGAAAAAAATCCGAAAAGCTAAGGGGATCCTTCCCTTGTTTTGAACAAATGAGAAAATTTTTAAAAATGAGATTAAGTCCTGCAGGGGCTATATATCCAGAACTGAAGCAAGATTCTAAACCTCTACAACTAGTGTCCTTTCATTTACTTCCTCAAGATCTCTTAGGTTTCTTCCACTAAATGTAAGATCTTATATTTTACTTTTTACAGTGCTTTTTACTTTTCAACATTAAGTATTTAATTCTGATGCCCCAGAATACCTTATGATGTTTATTGTGGCAGGTATTGTTATGACCTTTGGAGAGATAAGGATAATGAGGTCTGGAGAGATGACATATTTAAAGTCATCTTGCTATGATATCTGCAGTTTTACTGGCAAAATAAAACAAGTCTCACTTGCTTCCTCTACAAAAAGAGGGGGCTGTACTTGATGAGCTTGATGATCTTTTCTGAATCATTCACTGTGATATAACATCCCTTCTGATTCTGAAACTCTATGTTCATGGCCCCAACATCCTTTTTTTCTCTCTAAAATCTGATGATTTTAAGATGAAGAGATTAGCATCAAAATCATGCTTGATTGACTATTTGTTTCCCAGAAATAAAATGGCACTGTACTCAGCGTTCATTACAGAATTACAAGTGACCTGTATTTGTTCTTTATTGTGGCAAAAATTCCCTTAAGTCTACTGTAGCTTCTCTAAAGCATAATCAAATGAAGCTCCATTTAACTGGGTGAATGGCTGGAATGGGATAAATGTTTAACAAATATAGAATGCAAAAAATCTGTCTTTATAAATATACTCAAATCTATTGTTAAATGTCTAGAGATAGCTATTTTTATTCCTTTGCCTCCACATAGAGGATGACCTATTTAAGTAAGACCCATTACAAAAAAGGGGATCTTTAAAAAATTAATGGGCCACTATCAACTTTTTCTTATAAAAATAAATGAAAAGGAGGTCTGGTGAAGATAATCCATAACAACAGATAATGCAAAAATGCTAGAATTTTGGCAGGAACTTTTCTAATGATTAGCACTGTCCAGCAATGAAATGGATTGACACATGATGTGATGAGCTCCTTATACCTGGAGATATTTTTTTGCAGACTGTAAGAATATTTGATAGGGAAGTAGTGGAGGTGATTTCTACTTCATATATGATTTAAATTAGCAATGGAAGGAGGGGTGAATTTGTAAACAAAGGAACTGTGTTCAAATTAGACCCCCACTATTTACACCCTTTTTAATAGTGGGACCTCTTCATCTTAAACTAGTGGTTCAGTGAAGATTTAACTCAGACAAGAAACATCTTCAATAGTTCATTCAAGTCATAGAAGGCTAGAGCTGGGTCAAGCTTCAGAGAAACTGGGACCTCAAATTAAGTGATTTTCTCAGTCATAGGCAACAGGGTATGTGATCTGAATTCATGTTCTCTATTTTAGAGTCTGCTCTTTTGACTGTAATACCATCTGGAAAGAATGGATTGAAGGAACTTTTTTTAGTTGTGGGAGAAAGAAGCATATGCCGAATCCTAGAAATGATTTTCTTGTTCTTTAGTCATTTTCAGTCATGTCTGACTCTTTAGGACCCCTTTTTAATGGGGTGGGGTGTCTTGGCAAAGATACCAGAGTAGTCTTTCATTTCCTTCTCCATCTCATTTTATAGATGAGAAAACTGAGGCAAATAGGGTTAACTGTTTTGCATGGGGTCATACAACTAGTAAGTATCTTATGATAGATTTGAACTCAGGTCTTCTTGATTTTAGGCCTGGCCCTCTATTCATTGTGCCATATAGCTGCCCCTCTATTAAGGTTAAAATATTCCAACATCATAATACAATAAAGACTCCTGAAATGTGTGTAATGGGGGCTGGGTTGGAGTCAAATCCCTTAAGATGAGAATTGTGGGTAGCTGAAAATTTCAAATCCAGTTAGTAGTAACTTTATACAAGCTACATTCCACATTTAAAAGTGAATAAAAATGGTTGTTATGGAAATCTAAGGAAACTTTCACCTGCCTTAAGTTTCTTTTGTTTGGGGGGGGTAAGGTTTGAACCTTGAAGAACAGAAAAGTAGGAAAGAGACAAGATTTATGTTCCAGGGGAAATCTGTGATCTCTCTCTCTCTACCTCCTTCCTTCCCTCCTTTTCTTGCTTCCTCTTTCCCTCCCTCCCCCCTTCCTTTTCTCGTCTCTCTTTTTCAGTCTCTGTCTCTTTCTCTGTTTGTCTCTGTCTCTATTTCTTTCTCTGTCTCTCTGTCTGTCTCTGTCTCTCTCTCTCTGTCTCTCTCTGTCTTTCTCTCTGTGACCATCTGTCTCTGTGTCTTTCTGAGTCTTTGTTTCTCTCTCTCTGTCTCTTCTCTCTGTCTCTCTGTCTCTGTATGTCTCTTTCTTTGTCTCTTTCTCTGTCTCTTCTCTCTCTGTATGTCTGTCTGTCTCTGTGTATGCGTGTCTTTCTGTGTCTCTTTGTCTCTCTGTCTCTCCCTCCTCTCTTACTCTCTCTCTCTCCATCAATGTCTCTGTCTCTGTCTGTCTCTTTCTCTGTGTGTGTCTCTTTTTGTCTCTTCTCTCTATTTGTCTCTCTGTCTCTGTGTATGTGTGTCTTTCTGTGTCTTTGTCTCTCTGTCTCTCTCTGTCTCTGTCTCTGTCTTTCTCTTTCTGTCTCTGTAAATAGGTAATAGGTAACGTAGTAATAAAAGCTGGTGACTGTGATGATGCAAGGAACTGTAGAAAAAAAAACTGTCCTTAGGAACACTGGAATAAGAAGATGTAAGAAAGGAGGAGGAGGCAACAGAGCAAGTTAAAAACAATAGTTTTTTCACTAAAGCAAAAAACAGACAAATAATAAAAGTAAACCTTATTATTTTGGCTCTTAAAATTTTATTATGTGTTTTTTGGGGGAGGCTAGGAGAAGTAAGAGAAGTGACTTACCTAAGGACACAGTTAGTAAGTGGAAGAGCTGGAATTTTAATCCTGACTCTACCATTTAGTCTCATTTTACAGATTAGGAAATTTGACTTCTGCCAGGTAACTTGGTTTGCTCAGGTCATACTGTTAATAAAGTGACAAAGCCAGGGAGATAATTTACTTTAAGTATTTGAAGGGTTTCCATGGGTAGCACAGATTCATAACAGAGGGCTTGTAGCTGGGCTTGTCCTCAGAGGCAGAATCAGGAACCTTGGTTGGGAGTTAAAGAGATCTAGATTAAGAATTGCTGAATGAAAAGCTTCCTAACACTTGGAGCTTTGCCAAAGTGAATTGGACTGCCTTTGGAGGGGGTGGGTTCCTTTTCAATGAAGAATTCAAGAAAATAGATGACAATTTTTCAGTGTGTACATAGGATTCTTGGTCACATTGGGAATAGATCTGAGATTCTATGATCATTTTCACACGATAATAATCAGAAGACTCAACGGAAAAAAACTAGATGAAAGAAAGAGTCTAGACAGAGGGTACAGATAGGGAATAGGAGATGGGGAGCAGGCACAATTGAACTTTGAGTGGGTCTAGAAGAGAAAGTAGTCCAATCTTTGCCTGAAAATAGTCATGGCTCTAGAACCACTAGAACAGGATTACTACATATCTATCTATTTTATTTTTATATGTATGTATATGTACATATATTTATGTGCATGTGTCTATGAATATACATATATGCAGACATATAATATGCATATATAGCCCTTCTGAGAAGAATCATATTTCCTCTCTATTTCTTGGTGCCCTAGAGCAAAGTTATGTTAGCCTTGTGATAACTATGGCTCTATTTTTCACAAGAATATGGTAAAGTACATAGTCCAAGAATTGTTATTTCCATTTTAGAGATGGGAAAATTGAGGATCAGATAATAAAATGCTTTGTCTATGATTACAGACCTAGTAAGTATCAGGGTTAAAAATTTGGTACAGGTTTCCCAACTCAAAGTTCAGGATTCTTTTCATTACATCATTCTACTTTTCAAAGCAAAGAGCTATAGTGAATATATAAATATCAGGAGAGTACTGATGTAGTCATTGTCTGTGTCTGCAGGGGACTGAACCAGAAATCATCAAAAGCAAATCCAGGAATTCCTTTCTCTTTGCAACTGCTATACAGACATCAAATGTCATTGAAATTCACAAAAGTCACACAAAATAGACCTTTTTCAAGAGTTTTATGACACCATTTTTCTTGAATAGCTAAGTGGGACACTAACTGAATGGGAGATATATCATGGTAACTTTTAGAAGTATCCTAAACTTGGAGCATAATCATTGAGTTGTCATAGGGAAGGTTTTAGCTACTGGTAGACAGGATGAGTAGACTTAAGTGCCTAAGAGACAAGGAACAATATTATTATTTTTTATTATTTAAAGCTTTTTATTTGCAAAACATATGCATGGATAATTTTTCAACATTGAACCTTGCAAAGCCTTCTGTTCCAAATTTTTCTCTTTCCCCCCATCCCCTCCCCTAGATGGCAGGTAGTCTAATACATATTAATTATGTTAAAATATATGACAAATTGAATATATGTATACATATTGATACAGTTGTCACTGTATAAGAAAAACTGGATCTACAAGAAAAAAGAAAACCTGAAAAGGAAAACAAAATGCAAGCAAACATCAACAGAAAGTGTGAAAATGCTATGTTGTGGTCCATACTCAGATCCCACAGGTCTCTTCCTGGGTGTATATGACTTTCTTCATCACCGAACAATTGGAACTGGTTTGAATCATCTCATTGTTGAAGAGAGCCATGTCCATCAGAATTGATCATCATATGTCTTATTGCTGTCGTGTATAATGATCTCCTGGTTCTGCTCATTTAGCTCAGCATCAGTTCATGCAAGTCTCTCCAGGCCTCTCTGAAATCCTCCTGTTGGTCATTTCTTACAGAACAATAATATTCCATAACATTCACGTACAGTAATTTGTTCAGCCATTCTCCAATTGATGGGCATCCATTCAGTTTCCAGTTTCTAGCCACTACAAAAAGGGCTGCCACAAACATTCTTGCACATGTGGGTCCCTTTCCCTGGCAAGGAACAAGAGTACATAGGACAATTTCATGGGAAGTGAAAGCTGGTACTTTAACCATAGCTTGTGCCAAGATGGGCCTCTGGGTTTATGGTAGGATGCACCCACTTTTATCAAACATACTGATGATATTTTTCAGTGAGAGGTGAAAGTATAGTGAGATTACAAGATAGTTGGAGGAGTCAGAAATATCAAAATTCAAATCCTACCTTTACATTTATTAGCTGGATGACTCTGGGCAAGGCATTTAATTTCACTTCCTTAGTTTCCTGACCTATAAAATGAGAAGGTTGGGCTCAGTAGCCTCTAAAGTCCCTTCCATCTATGAATATATGGTTATTTGATCCTAAGTATATGCCACCAAGCAAGCTAATACAATCAAGATGATAACTGGGATCCTGAATCATCCTTCCTTTGTATAAAGTCTCTATGATGCTTTATCAAATCTTTGATTGAGAAGTTGACAAGGCAGTGTATGGGGGGTGTGCGTGTGTATGTGTGTGTGCGTGTGTGTAATACGTAGTTATTTTCTTTTTTTCCTAAGACCATGAAGGTAACCAAAAGCAGAGATCTTGGCATCTCTGACACCAGAGACAGAAGCCCACAAACTCATTTTCCTCCTTTTTATCGAGGACTTCTCACAGAAGCCTCACCCTTCTTTCAATCAATGTTAAGTTGAGTAGAGATTTTATCGAGTCTATGAAATAATAGAACTAAAATTGGTCTTGTCTTTGGATACAGGTAACATTCTACTTAGAACTGAAAAGAGTCTTAGAGGTGCCATATTTTAAGGTTTCCTTTAAAGACAAAACTGCAGTCCAGAGAAGAAAGGTGACTTACCTAATACTAGAAAATCAATCAAATCAGTAATAATAGCTAGCATTTATGTAGTGCTTTAAGCAATGTATAAATATTTTTTCAACACTTTGAAGAAGGTGCTATTATGATCATCACCCCCACTTCACAGAAGAAGAAATTGATACAGATAGAAATTAAATAACTTATTCAGGGGCACACAACTATTAATTGTCTGAGGAAGGATTAGAATTTAGGTCTTATTGATAACAAGTCAGGCAAGTTTCCAAACCTAGCTACATATGCTTATTATATATCTATACTAAATATTGGATATACAATGAAAAAAAGAAGTGATACAATCCCTGCCTTCAGGGAGTTTAAACTTTAAGTCTAACAAGCCACATATTTAGGATGTTGTTTTAGGTCAGAGTTCAGTAAACTATATATAGACCAGGACTTGGTGACTCTTTATTTTGATTCAGCCAGTGAGCAAAGAATTAATTTTTTTTTAAATTTTAAAGTATGATAAAATTTTATTTTAAAGTGTTAAAACCATTCTTAGTTTGTGATCATACTAAAACAAGTATCAGATCAATGTGTTGAGTGTCTTTATTCCATTGTGTATACCTCTTGCAGCTCCCTACACAATGAGGTAAAAGGAAAGTTGCTATTATCTGTCCCTTTTTTTTTGTCCCCTGAACAAAGATTTTTGATATTTACTAGTTCACCCATTCCTGAAATTCCAACTTGAGACAGTCTTTTCTCTGTGGGGTGTTATTGTTTCCCCCCCCCACTAACATACAATTTATTCTGAAAGAAACAACACATTAGGTCATATTGGTTATTATGTGGGAAGTATTTAATCAGATATAATATTTATAAACATTAAATAATTACTATGTAAAATACACTGTGCTGTAGATTTTTTAAAAATGATTTAAAAAAAAACATATAGTAGCTGTTTTCAAAAAGCTTATGTCCTGTCCAGATACTATGAGAGAAACGGGACAGAGATCTGATCTGAGTGCAAAACTCTAAAAAGGTTGAGATGAGTATGAAATCCCAGCAAAGGAAGAAAAATGAGAACACTTATGTGCTCATTGACGATGATTATTTAGAAACAAATAGTGGAAAAACTGAATTGTTTTAATAGTTAGTTGGGAGACGGTCCAGAGAATAGCAGGTTCCTTATGAATATAGACTGACAACTCTTGTAACTTTTAATCTTGGGGAGTTGCCTGGGACTATGAGAAGTTAAGCAACTCAATAACGGTTATATAGCTAAAATGTTAGAGGTGAGACTTGTTCTCAGGTCTTCCTGCCTCCACTATAGAATATAGAATATTGGCTGTAATTTCTTATTTATTCCTTTCAGTTGTAGCTGACCCTTCTTGACTTTATTTGGAGTTTTCTTAGCAAAGATCATTGGAGTGATTTGCCATTTTCTTTACGATTCATTTGACAAATGTGGAAATTGAGACAAGTTGGGTTAAATGACTTGCCCAGGGTCACCCAACTAATAAGTATCTGAGACTGGAATTGAACTCAGGGAAATGGATTTTCCTATCTCCAGGTCTATCACTCTATTCATTGAACTACTAGATGACCACATGTAATTAGTAGCAGAGTTGAAAAAGAGATTAGATCAAAAGAAAACAAAAGAAACAATTAAGGTGTTATTGGTATTATTTTGTAAAAGTATGAATGTATAGATTGATATAAATTTATACACACACACACACACACACACACACACACACACACACACACATATATATATATATATATATATAATTTTGATTTTTAGGAGACCTCTAATTTCATCAGAAGCTCTCAGGGTATAACTCCTAACAAAACAAACCAGTATCTGACAGCCAAGTAGTAACCTGAGCCCTGAGAAATGAAATAATTTGTCCTGAGACAGACAGTAGGGGTCAGGGGCAGGATTTGAAATTAATCTTCTTTACTGCAAAGATATCGTTCTATGCACTCTATACACTATATCACATGTAGTGTATATGTATGCATGTATAAATAACATGCATATGTATGCACATGTACTTTTGAATATACTCAACTACTCATGGATCTTAATAGCATAGTTTCCATAGCTTCCTCAAAAATGGAATCAAGAACCATGCCTAGTTGCTATGGGTTCCAGTGAATAGAATCCTGGACTTGCAGGAAGACCTATGTATCAAATCTGACCCCAGATACTTACTAAGCATTTGGCTCAGAACAAATCATTTATCTTCTGTCCCAGTTTCCAGGGTTATAAGCTGGGGAACAAAATATTACCTACTTCATAGGATAGTTTTGAGTACCAAATGAAATAGTATTTTTAAAATGCTTAACAACATGCTAGGCATATAGTATGTGCTTAATAAATGCCTCTTCTATTCCTTCTTCCCATCTTATAAAACTCTTATTCATGCTCTTATAAAAATAATTCACATGGGGTCAACCCAACACCCTGGAACCCATCTTCAATTTTTCTTGAAAACATAGGAATATCAATGGAGTATCTTGTCCTATTACCTTGCTTTTATCATATGACCAGTCCATTCTGTCTTCCTTCCATTAGCAAATTATAAATGACTTGTAATATATTATTTATGAGTTTTATTGGTCAATTTATTTGCTTATTTGTATTTTTATGCTCAAACTCATTAAAAAGTATTTTTTTAAAAATGGACATTTGTTCAAGTAGGAGGGTCAGGAAGGATCTATAAAAGTAGGAGTCATGAGAATAAAGATAAGAAGCTCAAACTATTTCAAATACTCACTAGTCTTGCTCATTACCTTCTCCTGAGCTCAGTATAAGAAAAATCTTTTATCTCTAACCCAGTCTAATCCTGAGATTCCAAGTCTCCTGGTCACTGTCCTTAGACAATTATGTTGTGATTCTTCCAGCCCTCACTCCCATTAATGCTATTTTATGTCATCTTTGCTGATGGAAATTTGTTTAGACAATCACCTTTTAGACTTGGCTGAACTTGTCTCTGCCAACTGCCTGATCCTTCTAGAATCACAGGTTAGAGATAGAAGAAATTTTAGTTATCTTCTAGTTCAAGCCCCTCATTATAAAATTGAGGTCCAGAGAAACACATTGATTTTCCCAAAGTCATATGGCTAGTTAATTGCACTGCTAGAACTCAAATCCAGGCTTTCTGATTCATAGTCTAATCCTCTTTTTTTTCCCTCAGGGAAATAGGTAACAGAAGAGGAGAAAAATTAAGTAGATGTGGCCTGTGTCTTGACAATGCCAGACTCCATAGAGACACTAACAGGAAATACATGTGTTTTAGATGTTGATCAGACTGTCTGGCAACTCTGGAGTAAACAAGCAACTTGTCTTCTTTCTGTTCCTTTTTTCCCTTTTACCCCTCTGTCTGATGAATTGAGGAGACACTCTGACTCCTGACTGGGCAGTCCTTCAGGGAGAAAGATGAGCAGCTCTGGTGATAGAGTTCCAGGGTAAATTACGGCTTTGAGATGTGTTTTTTGGTGTCAAGGACTCTGCAGAAGATTGTAACGACTTTTCTAATGAGAAGCCCACTGACACAGACATGTTCAGGACTGAATCTTCTCTTTTTTTCTTCACTACTTCAAATGATAGCAGCATTTAAAGAAACAAATACCCCTCAAAAGAACACTGAATTTGAAGTCAGAATGTCCTGAGTTCAAATTCCAAATTTCTAATCATGATACTGAACAAGTTATTTCAATTTTTTAGACCTTGATTTCTTTTTTCTTTTTAAAAATAATAATAGCTTTTTGTTTTTAAAAATATATGCATTGAAAAAACTTGTATTCCAAAATTTTCTCCTCCTTCCCATCTCCCTTATTCCCTGGGCCTCAAGTAATCCAAAATGTTAAGCATGTGCAATTTTTCTAAACATATTTCTACCTTTATCATGCTGTGCAAGAAAAATCAGATAAAAAAATTAGAAAGAAAAAAAAACAAGCAAATAAACAAAAAGGTGAAAATGCTATGCTGTAAAGTACATTCAGTCTCCAGAGTCTTTCCTTTGGAAGCAAATGGCTTTTTCCATCACAAGTCTTGAAATTGGAATTGCCTTGAATTACTTTATTATTGAAAAGAGTCAAGATCATCACAAGTTGATCATCACATAATCTTGAATTTCTTTTTTCTTGTAAGAAGGAGATTGGTATGTATGATGTCTAAAGTTCCTTCTAGCTTTAAATCTATTAAATTTACATATGAGAAGATGGAAACTCAAAAAAAGAGAGGGATGTAATATCCTAGCTTTCAAAGAGGATAAATGGTAGAACAAAGCCTCCTGATATCCCCTTGCCACTCCAAACCCCCTTGTTCCACCACCACCCATAATCCACTCCAATAACAAGGTATGGCCTACTAGTGGCAAACAGAACAGAAAAAAAAAACTAAATGTATTGGGGTTTTATTGTATAGCGTCAAGAAGAGAGGTTTTGTGATCTACTGATGTGAGGAAGAGAAGCAGTGGCAGATTCCACTTGACTTTCAAATTAAAAGTGACAACCTAGCTGAGCTCAAACAGGTTAATGCTGACTGTGATCATGGAAGGACTGCCCCACTATCACTGCTTATCCTCTCTCCTAGCATGTTAATCTTCTCCAGTGACATTAAGATAGGATTGGTAGGCAGAATGGTACTGTGGGAAAGAGTTATGACTCTGGAGTCAAAAAGACTTAAATTCAAATTCAGATTCTGATATTTACTATCTCTGTGACTTTAATTAAATCAAGTTGGGGCTCGGTTTCCTTATTTGGAAAAGAAGAGAGATCATATAACCTCTGAACTTTCTAGTTCTACAACTATATTTCTCTGAGTAATGGATTTAGAGACAAAAAAAGACTTTACAAACTGACTAATTCAAAATTCTAATTTTATAAAGAAGAAAATTGAGCCACAAAGAAGGAAAATAATTTAAGGCTACAGAGCCAAGATTTAAATTGAGGTGTCCTAATTCCAATTAGTGCTCTTGCTATGTGTTATTGTACAACACTGAGAACTTGATAACCTTTCTAAACAGTTTATGAGGATTTGTAGAAGGCTTTGTGGGGTCAAAGGCTGCTCCTAAGTCACATTCCATCTTTCAAGTTTCTTTCTAATTCTTTTAGAGAGTATGGAAACTTTAAAGAAAATTCCACTTACAGGTGATTTTAAAACACTTATTCTGAGTCAGGAGAACCCTGACCATCACCTTCCAGCAGGAGAGAAACTGGAAGTTCCCCTTTCCCAGCTCTTAGCTCCTAACTCCTCTCTGCAACATTCATTAACCACATAGCAGCAGTGGCTGGCAGCTGCTCGGGGAAATGTTCTAGTCTATCGTGTAAATATGCTTAGGCAGTTTTTAAGGCACAAATAGATCAGCATAATGAATGGTCTCATGAAAAGCTGAGGCTCTGGACACGCGGGAATCATGTTTCTTGCTTAATATTGCAGTTGTTTTTCAAAGGAAGGCTATCAAGGAAAAAATGATTAGTATATATTACTGAATGATGTTCAAGCACCTTTCAGACTTTAAAATGAAATAGAAATGTCAGCCTTTCTAATTATAATTGTTATAGTTATTACTCCACTGATGGGCATCTTTTTAGGAAGAAGATAGAGGGTTATTAATCTTTCATTGAAAGCAATAGTTGACAGTAGCTTTGTTACCTTTTCCAAGTCATCTCACTTTCCTAAGCCTCAAATTCCTCATCTAGAAAGTGAAAATAGGAATTCTCACACCACCTACCTGACTGGATTAGTGTAAGGAACTCGTTTTGTTAACATCAAATCAAAATTATCGTGAGTTACTAAAAGGAAGAAAAGGGAATGAGTTGAGAAAGATTCTCAGCTAACGCACTAGAGGTAGCTTTCAAAGGGACAAGTTAGTGGGCATTGGAGGAATGTGATACCCAAGAGCTAGACTGAGTCAGGAATTTGAACAACATAATATTTACATACTTATGTGCAAAGCACTGAGGAAGACATGTTCTGGTTCTCAAAGAGAAGACAATAAAATCGAGGAGAAAAGACATGAAACTATCAAATGGGATGAATTTGGCTCTTCTCAGCATGTAGTGATCTAAGACACTTCCAATAGACTTGGGATGGAAGATGCCAACCACTTCCAGAGAAAGAATTATGGAGACTGAATGTGGATTGAAGCAAAATATTTCACCTTTTTTCTTGTTGTTTGCTTGCTTTTTCTTTATCATGTTTTTTCCCTTTTGATTTTTCTTAAACTACATGAAAAATATGAAAATATGTTTAGAAGAATTGCACATATCAGATTCCTTGCTATCTTGGAGAGGGGGAAGATGAGGAAAGGAGGGAGGAAGAAAAAAACTGGAACACAAAGATTTATAAGAATGAATATTGAAAACTATCTTTATATATATTTGGAAAAATAAAATACCATTGAGAGGGGAAAAAGAAAAGACATGCAACTACAGAAAAGTTATCTAATAATAACAGGCAGTTTATGCTAAGCACCCGTAATAATAGCTTATATTTCCATGGTGATCATTTACAAAGCACTCTTTTCATAGCATTGTGAGGTAGAAAAGTTACATTACTCTCATTTACAAATGAAGTAATTGTGACTTAGAGAAATAAAATGACTTGGTCAAGAACATACAGCTAGTTAGTTTCATAAAATGCAAGGTGAATCTGAATCTCCAAACTCAAGGTTCAATGTTTTTGCTTCAAGATGATGTTTCAAGGCTGGCAAAAATTGCAGAAAGACTTCAGAAGAGAAGATAGTAGAATAGATTAGTAAAGGAAAGTTTTAAAGGAAGACCTGGGATTTAAAGTGATTCTTGAAAGATTCTGGTAAAGCAGAAATGATTTGTTAGGTTTTGCTCTCAAACAACCTGTGTTCAAGTCTTGACACCATCAAAATGTTCCTTTTCCGCCAACTGTCTAGGTACCACACTACTCTGAGTCCTTTTTACTCTTGTAATAGCCTTAAAATTGCATTCCCTGCCTCAAGGCTCTCCATTCTCTGCGTATAATGTGCAATTCATTCTCCATATATTAAATAGCTGCTAAAGTAATTTTCCTAAAGTCCAAAACTAACCCTAACACTCCCTTACAGAATAATCTTCAGTGGCTTCCTCTTACCTCTAGGATCAAATAAAAATTATTCTATTTTAGATAACTCTTCAAAACTTGATCCTTTTCAGTTTTTGCAATCTGCTTTTATATTTCTTTCTTTCTTTCTTTCTTTCTTTCTTTCTTTCTTTCTTTCTTTTTTGCTTCCCCTACAATCTATATTGTATGCAAACTGGCTTACTTTCAGTTTTTCTCACATGATACTTCATCTCCTTTCTCTCTCCCTTTGTCTTCTGTCTGTCTTCCATATCTTGAATGATCACACTCCTTCCTTCTGCCTCTTAGAATTCCTGGCTTTTCTCAAAGCTCAGTTCAAATGCCACCTCCTACATGAGGTACCTTCCAGATTCCTTTAGCTGGCAATGACTCCCCAGTTCCAACTTATATCACATTTACTTACATATGGTATTCCAAAACCTTTGGGATCAGGAAGAGTATAATGTAAGAAGTGACTCTTAGGATTTAAGAGATACAATGTAAGAAGAGAGTGCTAGTTTCTAATCCTAGGCAGGTTACTTAACTTGGGTCTCAGTTTCCTTGTTTATAAAATGTAGTTGATTATATTTCTACTTATTTCATAAGCTTGTCATGAGAAAAAATATATATATAAATATATATATATACACATTTATATGTATATGTATGTATAATCCACATGCAACAATATTTGTTAAGCTAAACAATGAAACAAAAATTTAAATGAATCATATTATTATCCATTTTAAATATTATCTAACGAAACTGAGTCCTGAGGATCACAAATTTGTAGATTTCAAGGAAGGGACTTTAGAACAATTTCCTTTATTTCATTGAACTCCCTTCATTTTATAGATGAAGTAAGTGAAGCCCAGAGAAGTTAGATGACCTGCCCTAGGTCAAATGGTCAAAGTTTTGTGTTATCCATGATCATTCAAGGTGAGGAGTGTTTGAGAACTTTTGACATCTCACATAAACTATTGGAGGCCCCCTATTCTCATTTTGGATGAAAGACAATGCCCAAATTAAGTCATTTATATAGGATTTTGTGGGTCTTTTGGAATTCTATGGAAAGGCTACTTTCCCTTCTCAGGCAAGCCACAAAACACTTTAAGAGGAAGACATAGCTCCTGGAAAGTACGGTGCCAATGTTACTGGTGTGTCTACCCAGCCTCTGCCACAAAATTCCCAAAGTGATGGTAAAAAGTAAAAAAAAAAAAACAAACAATAAAAAACACCTATCTCACACTGTCCTAATTATGATTAGTATGCACAAGAACAAGAGTGCTTTATTGTTGTCATTGCTGTTTTACTTTTGCTTTTTTATGGACTTTATCTGATAAGCAGAATTTGAAAGAAAGGGGAGAGTGTCAAAGACTGACTGATAAAAGGTAGAGGCTCAAAGAAGCTACATTGTTTTTAACTAACAGAAGACAGAAATGTTGGGTCTTCCACTTAATTCTTTGACCTGCAATCGAACCCCTACAATCTCAGGGAGAAGGGATGCTTTGATGTAGAGAAGATCAATGGTTTTGAAAGTGATATTTCTTCTGCAAGGTTAAATAATTTTCCTTGCCAAACTGACTATTCTACTTTGTATCAAATAATGTTTTGTTTTGTTTTGTTTTACTTTTCTTTCTTGGGAGGGAAATCATAACACCTCTGATGTTTTACCTCACACCCAGCAAATTGACAAAGCTGATAAAAGACAAGAATAATCAGAGTGGAAGGAGTTGTAGAAAGAGGGGCACATTATGCATTCTTACTGGAACTATGAATTGGTCCAAACATCCTCCAAAGGAAGTTTGAATTATGTGAAAAATATGACTAATATATCCATACTCTTTGACCTGAAGATGGCACTACTAAGTAATTACCTCACAGGGCATAAAAGATAAAAAGGTAGAATATAAACCGATATAACCACATTTTTTGTAATAACAAAGAATTGGGAACAAATTGGCAACTGATTGGGGAATGATTTAATAAGTTAGGGTATGAGAATATAATGGAATACTATTGTGAAGACATGTGAACTTATTAAAAGTAAAGTAAATGGAATCAGGAAAAAACAGTATACAAAAAGACTATAACACTATAAACTGAAAGAACAATCAAAATTATATTATTCAAAACAATAGGGACCATGCTTGAACTCATAGAAAAGATAAGACTATCCCTTCCCTAGCTTCTTTGTAGAGAATTGGGATTAAGGTGTAGTGGGATACCTATAATACAGGCCCTTTTTAATGTATTGATTAGTTTCACAAGATTTTTTTCTCTTCTCTTTCTTTATTACAAGGGAGGTCTCTATGAAGAACTAAGCAAATGATACCTTGGGAAGTGTAGGTAATATAAAAATAAACTATATTAATAAATTTTATTTTTTAAAAGAATGAACCTAGAGATAATTAGTCATCTGATTGATGAAGAAAAGGGGAACCAGAGGCTCTGACAAGTTTGGTCTCGCTTTCATTTTACAGATGAAAAAATAAGGAACCTACTAGTAAGGTTCAAGGCCAAGATTTGAATTCCAGCCCTTTGGCTCTGAATTTATTGCTTTTCTACCACCCATGTTAGTTCTTGTCCAAGGTTACATATAAGTACACCATCAATTAGCAGCAAGACATTTTGTTAGAAGTTCCACCTGAAGGAAGAGAGACATCATTTTTCAGCTATCTGATACCTCAAAGAATGTGGACATATTTTTTACCACTATTTATTCCTAATATATTGTCTGGGTCTTATATGAATTGTCAGTATGAATTTCTGAGAAAAATCACATCTTAAGTTAATTCCTATATCTCAATTCATCTCAATGAAATGGAAGAGTTTGCTTTTGTCGTTTTTTTGTTTTATTTTGGGATGGGTAAATGTGGGGGGATGTGTGTTATTTGGGAGTTGAGGCATGGAAAAGACAGGGATTTGTAGGTGGGAATTTTGACTAGGACTTTATCAGAGTCTCATTTCTGTTTTCCCTTACCTTCTTCCTACTGTCTTATCCTGCTAACAACACACATTTAGCCTAGTCTCTTTAGTGCAACAATAACTTTTATTACACACACTGAGGCTTCTGTAGATCCAGACAATTTATAATTGAGGACACTCAAGTATATAGAATAAGATTGAGTCTAGCCTGAGAAACAGCTCCTCATTGTTTTCCTCCCTCAGAATCACTGAATATAAGAGCTGGAAGTGATTTGGTATCTACAAAGTGATAGCAAGAAAAAGCCTTGGTACATATAATTTTACCCTATAGAATATAGGTTGTTACAATCAGAGATTGTAAAGATCATGACTAAGAACAAGATTCTTTTTTTACAGAAATACTATAAAAACCCTATTGTCCCCAAATACCTCTCATACCAGCATGTCAAGAAACCTTCCCTTCTACCATTAGCAATTGCTTCTTTGAGGTTAAGTATTTCTTAAGTCTATTTACAGAATCATATATAATTTGAAAATTGGTAGATATACCAGCAATCATCTAGATTGATTATAATTTGTCATATACCTAACAGGCATTCATCCAGCCTATGCTCAGAGATCTATAAGAGGGTAGTGGTGGAGCATAGGAAAGAAGGTAATTTCACCTTTATACAGCTCTAATTGTTAACAAGGTATTGATGGGTGGAGCAGTGGACAGAAAGATTCATATTATTGTGTTCAAATATGGCTTCAGATACGTACTATTATGTGACCCTGGGCAAGTCACTTAACCCTGTTTGACTCAGTTTCCTCAGCTGTGAAAAGAGCCACAGAAGGGAAATGAAAAACCATTCCAGTATCTTTGCCATCTTATCAAACATATCTCTGAAGGAGGAAAAAGTATCTTGTCTATAATGGCTATAATATTATATTGTCTATCTCAAAACTGTAATTTAATCTCTAATTAAAGGAGTGGGGGATGTGAGCAGGGACCTGCTGTCTCCTTAAGCCCTAATTGAACTTTTGGATAATGCAAATTATAGAGAAAAGCTTTTTTTCTTTACATGAAGACTAAATTTGAGACTTTGAAATGAACACTGTTGTTGTTTAGTTGATTGGTTGTGTCTTATTCTTTGTGAAATAAGTTTAATTTGTCTTCAACATAAGAGGAGCTACCAAGTCTTCCCTGTATCTTCAATTCTCCAGGTAAAACATTTTCAGTTCCCTTTATCAGATACAATGAAGGTGGCACTTCCTTGTTGCCCTCTTTTTTATACCCTTTAGCTTATTAATATCCTTTAAAATGCATTGTGATTTATGTCCAATTCTACTCATGAGTTCAACACAAGAATAAAATCATTGACATACTGTATCCTTACACAATACTGTGAGCTGGATTCTATCCCTTTCTGCTGTCTTTGTTTTATCCTAAAAACATGTAAAAGTTGGCCATTGTATGTAAGTTTCCTACTTGTAGCTGGGAGCTGAGAGGTTTCTAAAAAACTGAAAGTCCTATCCTTCCTCCTGCCCCAAGCCTCTGCTGCTGCCTAAGCAGAGCAATCCAAAAGAAAGGAAGAGCTGGAATCTAACCTGTAGAAGTGTGGTAGATGGAACAGGGACTCAGGGATCATGCTGCAAAGCCAATAGAATGTGAAAAGGAGAAATGAATCCCTGACAAGAATAGAGTAAGTAGATTGACAGAATTTGCTTAACATGAAACTCCCTGATGGAAGTCAGGTAAACCATTAAAATTTAAGGTAAATTCTTCCACTTTTCACTTTATTCTCTAAGGGTTTGCTGAACCAAAACCATGATACTTTTCCTATCCCTTTTCACCATGTTTTGGGAAAACAAAAGTTGAATGATGATAGAATTAAAATAAAGTGATTATGATTCCCATTCAATGGAACCCATTACATAATAGTAAATTATCTTCCTCAATAGATAAGTAGTTCAAGATTACAGAACAAAAGAAGATTCATATAACATTAATGACAGTATGAAAGAATATTTCCAGTCACAAATAAGAGAAATATACATCAAAACATCTCTGAGGTTCTACCTCAAACCTATAAAATTGATGAAATGAATGATGTAGACAACGAACAAGGGGAGTTTGTGGAAAAATAAGAACAATGAATTGTTTATAGCACTGTGAATTCATCTAACCATTGTAGAAACCAATATGGAATTATTCCCCCCCACAAATGAATAAAATGCCCCTGCCCTTTGTTCGACCCAGAGAATTATTCCCCCCCCCAAAAAATGAATAAAATGCCCCTGCCCTTTGTTCAACCCAGAGTTTCTACTACTAGGCATATAATAAAAAGAGGTCAATAAACAATAACCAAAATAAAATAAAAAGCCACTATATGCCAAAACAGATATAGAAAGCTACAATGCTCTTTTGTGGTTGTTGTTGGTTTAGAATAACAAAGAATTGAAAACAAAGTAAATATCCACTGACTGATGGATAGTTAAATAAATTGGATTACTTCAATGAAAACAAATATTACTGTGCTATAAGAAATAATGAATATGATAGATATAGAAAAGCATGATAAGATATATTATTTGAAGCAAAATGAAGTAAGCAGAAACAGCAAGCTAATATACTTGAGTATAATACTATAAACAGAAAAAAACAAGACTACTGAACACAGCTGAATATTGTATAATCATAACAAAATTTGGCTCCAAAGATTAGTTATAGGAAATAAACCTCTTCCCCGTCCCCTTTTTTTAACTAGAGAATAGTGGTAAGTGGGAAAGGATTTAAATAAGGAATTCTTTAGATAATGTGTTGTTTTCTTTAGTTGAACTTTTTGTTTTTCTTTTAAACAATTTGTTATAAGAGATGCTTCTCTGTTAGAAGTGGAAGAATACATTGGGAAATATAGGTGTTATACAAACAAAATATATTAATGACATGCATTTAAAAAAAGTGAATTGTCTAGAATTCACATTTATGAATCCTAGGATTCAGTCCTGGTTGTTTTCTAAAATACGTTGGAGTTGCAATAATTTAGAGATTTCCATGATTTTCCTTAATGAAAGTCACATTTTATTTTGTTCTCCTTAAACTGAATGTTGAATCCAACTAATAAAGGTAACTAAGCCTGCCTAGCCACCCAGAAGGGTATAAAAGGATTCTCTTAACATAGATTTCAAAAGATCTTGATGAAGATCCTGTCTTAGCTGGGTAGATCTCCAGCTGGTGGATAATTTATGTCACACTCCCATGATGACAAATTAATTAATTAGATAAAAATCAGATTTTTTTGTAGGGCTTGCAAAAAACAAAACAAAATAAAACACCCAAAAAAAGAAAAAGAAAATCCAAACCCTTAACAACAAAGGAATAATCCAGATATAAATGGATATAGCTTCAGCAACACCAAGAAATTTACAGCTAGTATACAGCTCTAATACCACTAAAATTTAAGAGCCAGACAGAAACATAACTATCCACAATCAGATCATGGATATACATCATGGCATTTCTCTTTGTACCTCCTACAATACAGCAGTCTACTACACTATGACTTTCTTAATGTAGCCCACTATTCAATGCTTTGTCTTTCTATGATGCCATGTGATTGCCATATTTTTTTCCCCTTTGGGACCAAAGTCCCCAGCCATAGGTATAATCAGCTACATGTTTGAACACAGAAGCTGTAACCTAGATATACATCACTATCCTGGAATGGAATGAACTACATTCATGCTGGAATGAACTGAAATACAAGTCCCTTAGTAACTGATGTACTTAATCTAGAAATTGAAAAAATCAAACCAAAAAAATGAACAAAAGATAGGCTGGTGTGGATGCTATAAAGGTTTTATTGTCTCTTGTTAGAGGGAGATCACATAAGTAAAGCCATCATGCCAAACTCACAGTAATAAATGCTTTATAGCACCTTGCATGAGCACATACACGCATATGGAGCAAGACTTGTGCAGAGACCCTATCTCTTAAATGAGTATACATTAACATGGCTCTGAGGACAATTCGATGTGACATTTGCTTAGACAGCCAACTCGACTAGGCAACTGATGAGAGCTGCTCCCTAAGGGAGACCCCTCACGCAGATGCTCTGAGTCTTATTGCTTTATGTGCACAATGAAAAAAGGAACTGGAACCATGTCTACCCTGGGTAAGTTTAGTTTGCAGAATTCTCAGAGATAATAATAATAATAACAGCAGCAGCAACTACTATTTCCCTAGTGTTTTTGGTTTCGAAAATTCTTTCCCCCCCCCCCCAAACATGTGAGATAGGTAGTATAAGTATAAAGAACTCCACTGTATCGGTGATGGGAATAAGAAGTGGGAATCAGATTTGGAAAAGCTATGTGATTTAATTAAGGTAAAAAAAAAAAAAAACTACCAAATGCTAGGAGTCTTTTGCTTACAAATCCAGAGTTCTCTCTACTAGAAATACTTTGGGTTAAACCCAATTTTATTTTATATATAGATTAAGAAATGAATACCCAGAAGGATGGAAATTATCCAAGGTCACATAATGTGTTGGAGTATAATTCTGAATCCAATATAGATTTCAGATCACCTTCTTTCCCCTTATTATGCAAGGATGGAATTTTTAAATCCTCACTGGTATGTATCTCTGTAGAACTCTATCAACTGATATTCTGTCTCCTACAGAAAGTCCGAATAACTAATTATTCTCTTCCTCTGCCTTTATCTCCCCACCCTCCCTTCCTATTCCAGTGAAGGGAAATCTATGGGATGTGTTTTTTCTACAGCATTTAAAAGCAGTTGATAAGTCATCAATTCTGAAAGGAGAAAGTATTCATTTCAATTAGATGTGCCCAATACCAGGAATGAAACCAATTAATTCTTGCCATCTGAAAGCTGATTAGTTGGAATATTTTGGTAAACGGATAATAACAGGCTAATAAGGCTTCTATTCTGATGCTGCTGCATGTCTTTTTGATACAATATTGTAAATGTAATTGCAGCATCTGTGAACAGTCCCTTTGGAGTGGAACAGGCTCAGTCTGTATTCAGTAGTATTATTCAAAAAACCCCAGAAATCTTGGACTTAGGCTCTTCCATTTACTAATTGGGTGACCATGGGACAAACCATTTAATTTTGGTGAAGCTTAGTTTCTTTATCCATAAAATGGAAATAATTCTTGCCTACCTATCTTATAGAATTTTTATGATAAATACACCTTATAGGTATTATGGAACTACATATATATGAACTATTATTATCATCATCATTATCATTATTATTTACAAACATGGTTCCAGATTCCCAGAAGTAACATTACCATTACTCAATCCTCTCTTCTCCTTCAATGCATTTTTATCATTGAACACATAAAGAAATAGAGAAGCACTATGATCAAGTTGCAACAGGGGCAACAAGAGTTGCAAGGGAACATATTGGATTCTAATTATGACCACTACAAACCTTGGCTTGTGGCCATCATTAAAGCCATTTCACCTCTTGAAACTCAGTTTCCCTCAGACACTTAACATTCCCTAGCTGTGTGGGCAAGTCACTTAACGCCAATTGCCTCAGCAAAAAAGCAAAAAAAAAAAAAAAAAGAAACTCAGTTTCCTCATTTGTAAAATGAAGATAATATTTATCTTACCATCACACCTATAACAATATATTGTTATGGCCAAAAGAAATAACTTACAATTATAGGATAATAGTTCTAATATAATTCAGCCTCTTTTCTTTACCAATAAAATAACTGAATCCCAGAAAGATTAAATACATTTCCAAAGGTCGCACAGCTAATAAGCATCAATATCAGGATTTGAAACAAGGTATTCAGACTCTAAAAATAGCATTCTTTACACATTTATTAAAGCACTTTTAATGGAGTATCACACAAATACAAGTTGTTATTACAATGTTTTATAGTGCTTTACAGAATTTAAAGAACTATGTAAATGAATTGGTACTACTATTATTCCAAGAATCAGCATTTAAAAATCAACCTTCAAAGAATTTCATTCTTGTCCATTCCATTAACAGTAATGGAATTGGTTTCTTCCTCAAACAGTGTATTTAAATCCATAAATGGAAAGAGATAGATAGATAAATAGATAGATAGATAGATAGATAGATAAATAGATAGATAGATAGATACTGAATATTGAATTACAATGTCCTCATTTGATCTTATCCATGATGTTTCCTAGTACTTTGCTAGGACTTCTCATCTGGACTCATCTCATTCTCATTTGTATCAAAGTTATTTGAATTTTTGCTTCTTGACTTCATCCCTAATTGGTTTGTAAGCTCTTGGGTAGATAGTGTCACATGGATGTATGCATTGCTAGTGCTTAGTGGGACAACTTATACATAGTAGACTTGTAATAAAAGTTTATTTATTTGATGTATGGAGCAACTAGATGCTAAAGAAGTAAAGAGATTTCTCTCCCTACCACATGGACCCCAAAAACCTAATGATAAAATTATCGCCCATCTGAAAACTCCTTCTCATCAGTAATGATAAAGATTGAGGAGGCAAAATATTCAGGAGATTAGGAGGAAAAAAGGGCTAAGTCGATAAGCTTCTAAAAGTTTTAAAGTAGAAATGGAAGAGAGAAGGGAGAAAAAGAGAAAGGTTCAATAAGACACACACAGAGAAAAAGAGAGAGAAAGAGAGAGAGAGAGAGAGAGAGAGAGAGAGAGAGAGAGAGAGAGAGATGAAAAGGAGAGAGGGACAGAGGGAAAGAGGGACAGAGGACGAGAAGGAAAGAGATAGAAAGAGAGAAAGAATAGGAAACTCTACAAACATGATAATAGAAAATGAGAAGAGACTATTTAATAAAAGTGTGATAACAGAGAAGTAGAAATGACTGGTAATAATCAAGGTTCTTATCATTAAAACTATGGGATGTATATTTAGTGACTATTCCTCCCAGTACCTTTCTCAATAAGGTACACTGATCTAGCTACAGGAAGACAGGTCCTCCCATTTGATATTTCACTTACTGGTGAAAACTTTCAAAGAGGGCCCTTTCCAACCTTCCTTATTTACTTAGCCTAATTGTACCACACAAGTAAGGCAGTATAAAGACCGATTAGGTTTAATGTAAATCCCACATGTTCCAGGTGAAGTCAGTTTCAGCTTTCATGAAGAGGCATGAAAGAGCTCTGGTCAGAATAACTGTGATGCTTCTATAGCTTACAAGTTAGGTGACTGTGGGGAAGTTGTGTAATTTCTCTCAGTTTTCTTGTTTTTAATACTGGCATTTCCTACCTTACTAGGAGAAGAATTGGGGGGGGAGTTAAGGGGCAAGAGGTAATAATATAGAACTGGGATCCAGAAATCTGAGTTCAATTATTGACTCTTCCACCAATTCAAGGCAGCTAGGTGGTACAATGGTTAGAGATCTGGGCCTGGAAGCAAGATTACCTGAGTTCAAATCTGTCATTTTAAAACTTACTAGCTATGTGATTCTAAGCAAGTCACTTAACCTTTGTCAAAATTTTATCTCTAAAATGTGTATGCTTCTCATGGTTATTGTGAGGATTTGATGAGATAATATTTGTAAACCTCTTTATAAATCTTAAAGTGCTTTGTCAATGTTGTGTTATCATTTTCATCATTATTAATTAGCTGTGTAATCTTGGATAAATCATTTAACCTCTCTGGGCCTCAGCATATTCAGTTTTAGAGCAATAGTGTTGGTGATGTTGAGAATACATTGCAGTTCCAACATCCTAGAATTCCAGGACAGGGCTTGGCAATTCATGTAGGGTTCTATGATTGTGTATTATTATTTATTGTTATTATTATCTCACATTCAGTGAGTTTGAAGGCTTCTTCCCTTCAAAAATTTCACCTCATACATTATGAAAAAAAGCCCTAGGGAAATTTTGCAAATCAATTCCAAAATTCTGGTCTCATATATAATGTCTACAGTAAATACAACATCATTAGAGGGAACATGCTTCTGAGTTAAAAAGTCAATGGATATGTGATCTCATTGACGCAGGTTACTTCCTCTACTGTTGAAGATTATGATATATTCAAGTCTTCTTATCTTGTGTGACTCTTGCTCATAAATTATCCTTTATCTTCCACATTTGGGCTTTTTATATCTAGTCATTCATCTCTCATCTAATATCTTTGTATAGGTCTTGGTAATTTGCCCCCATCTGACAATGCTCACTAAATGACTTTCTACTATCCTTTAACTATTGGAAATTTTGGAAATTAAACTTTAATTCTTCAGAGACCTGAGATACTCCATGCTAGCCAGCCAGGAAAGCACTGAAAGAACGTAGGGGGAAAAGGCAATTCAGAGAGAAACCCTGTTTTATTTTCCAAATTTCCCAAATCTGATGTTTTAGGTTTCAGTATAATCTTGAAAATGGAAATATTATCACATCTCCCACTTAGTTACAGAGGGTATTAAGAGGTTCAAATGAATGTGTATGTGATGGCATTTGAATATAAATACTATATAAATTCAAAGTTCAATTACATATTGTTAGAAACATTATAATCATTATGCATAAAGTTTAATTATTATTTTCCTATGTCTGATTGTTGAAGCTTATTCTATTTCTTTTAAAGCTTATGGCAAGCTTGTCTGATAAAAAGGAATCATTTTTATAACCTAGAAATTGGTGGGTCATAAAACATACACAGAAAAATAATCGTAAAAATTTAGATTTGGAAGGACTTTAAAATGGAACATTAGGACAAAAAGCATCAGAATGTCAAATTAGAAATCATCATTAGAATATGGAAGGATATAAAATAGAAAGTAGTATCTTATAGATGGAAGGGACCTAAGAATAGAGAATATTAGAATAAAAGATGGTAGAAAGCTAAAGTTTGAGAAGAATAAAGTTTATGGAGGGAAAATGACTTCCTGGAAGTCACAAAGGTAGTACCTAAAGGCAGAATTTGCACATAGGTCCTCTTCTGTCCACTCTCTTTCTACCTCAATAAGTTGACTCCTAGTCCATCACTTTCAACAAAGGGACCTCAGAAATCATTGTCCAAACTCCCTTTTTTATGGGTCTGACCCAGAAAATGAAAGTGACTAGTATAAGATCACATAATAAGTTATGATCCAGTTGAGAGTCAAACATTCTAGGTCCCACTCTAAGTATTTCTTAAAGGAACATCTCGTTTATTTTCTTGCAATGGAACACTGCTTACTCCTGTCCCTTTTACTAGGAAATTCAAAGAGGCAGATAATGAGGATGGTTATTTCCCTCCTCTTTCTGGGAGTCCTTTACTGCTTTGGCTGGGCTGTTATGGAAAAGGCAGCAAAGTAGAAAAGAAAACCCACTGGGAGGGATCTTGAAGAGTCAATGGTCTGTCTCAGGACACAGCACCAGGGTTAATCTGTGTGTCAAAGACACTTCAGGACCTGTGAATCTGAAGGACTCCCTCAGCTCTGCCTGCATGACATTCATTATTACCCCAAGTGGAGTGAATGAGCAGTTCAGTAACTTCCCATTCCTGCAGGGAATCTAAAACTGATTAGATTATCCCCCAGGGATTAGAACTCTCTGTGCTTGAGTCTTCTCTCTAAAGGCAAAGATAAAAACACTTGAGTATCCTTTTCAGGGTGTCCTCCCAGAAAGTCCTGTATCAGCTCAGACTCAAGATCACTTAACTCTTAGCCTCTGTTATCACCTGAGGTCTTCTCCAATGCTCCAGTGGCCACTCTCTGAGCATATCAACCTTAGACAGTTAGGTACTCCCTCTCCTGTCAGGGAATCTCCATGGCATACTTGCATGCTCTGTTCTTTTGCCTTAGATTTTTTTGACTTTATAGAATATATCACTATCAGCCATGAAGTTAAACTTTGAGGGAGAAGCCTTGAACCATCTAATCATTTACCTCCCATAACAAATGTTGTTATCCAGCCACTGATAATCTGCTTGTATTCCTTTCTCAGTTACTAGCATATTTTAACCCACTGGAAATCTATTCTTTCCTAAGGATTCTGAACTCCCAGAATGGCACTGTACAATTTTCATTCCACATTCACCCCTACTTCCTTACTCTCAACCCCTTAACTCTGTCTCAGTCAATATCCCTATATCCCTACTCCAAATTGTTGTTGTTTGTCCTTCTCAAAGATGACCATGACATGCAAGTGAATTGAATTTGAGGGAGGAATGTGCAAGTTTAGCCTCATTTTACTCCAAATTTACTACCCCTTCCACTATCCTCTCTAGAATATCTAGTTAACAATTTTAAAAATCTGCTTCCACTTTAAATTTTTTTTCTTTCATTTCCTCTATCTTCTGGTTCTTTCTAAGTGTTGGCTACTTCCTGAGGCCATTACATCTTTGGCTAATTTTTCCAGTGTTGGTTGGTCTTTCATTTATATTTCCTGACTCACCAACTAGTCAAGATGGAGGAGTGAAAATATTCCTTGCTTCCCCTTATAAGTTCCAGACTCTTCCTTTACCAAAATTGATCAGTTACCTCATCTTCTTTTTGGTTTTTTAATTCAAATTCATAACCCAATCACAATTATGGTAGCTGTTTTCTATGTACTCACAGGATATCTTTCCTTCCTCAAGTTCAGGACTTTGCTCACAATCCCCACTTCCATTCCTGCTCTCATATTAGATACATATTGATATTCCCTTCAGTACCTTTATTTCTTATTTCCACAATCCACTAAATTCTCCTAGTTTTCAGCTACACATAAAGAGGGTCATATCTGTCACTACTCATAACGGCTCAAATTCAATGTTCATTAACTCTAAAACTGCTTTATCTGATCACAATTTGTTTATCCTTTCATATTTCCTTCACCTTTGTGACTCTTAATTGTACTCTTTAATTTATCATGACAGCCAATCCTACCACCCCTTAGGTCTTTCCTAAGCCTTTAAACCTGAACTAGTTACAGTATTCTCATTTTCCTATTTTTATCCCATGGTGAATTAATACAACTCTGTACTATCCACCTCATTCAAGTACCACAATCTCTTATATTATCAATAATCATGACTTGTCAAAACTCCATCCTGGATTACTTATACTATCACCTTTCCTCATATTCATGTACTGCTAAACAGAGATGAAGAAAATCACAGAACCTGACTGACTGGTTTTATTATAAATTTACATTATATAATCTTAACTGTCCATGCAGTACAGAAAAGCAATCCAGTTAAACTTCCTTAATCAATTTGCTATCTCTCTCACATAGCACATGTTTCCAAACTTTTTATCCATTCTTAAACCTCCCGTGATACCTCCAACTCCTACCTTCTTTTCGTACTTTACATTTAAAAAATGAGGATATTCAAAAAAAGCTCACTCTTTTTCCCTTTTACTCATATCACTATATTCAGATGTCTTTTTCTACTATAAAGTTTGGTCATTTCCACTTTTACAACATACTTAGAATATATCCTCTTCTTCCCTCTGACACAGATGTTACCTGATGCAAGTACTCATCTCATATCTGGGCTATTACAATAGACTTCTGATCAGTCTACCTACCCCAAGTTCAAAGTCCATCTTCTACTCAGCTTCCAGTGACCTTCCTAAAGTATAAGTCTGACCATGTTATTACTGTACTAAAACTCCAGAGGCTTCCTTCTAGAATCAAATATGAACCCCATCATTTCCTGACTTTTTCCCTTATAGATTTTGCTTGTACATAGTTGTCTTCATGTTATATCGGCTGTGAACTCCTTGAGAACAGGGACTGTTATTTATTTTTGTCTTATTTTTTAACTGTTGGCTTTTACTGATAACCACGCCCTTTGTACAGTTCCTGAAACATAGTAGACTGATAATAAATGTTTCTTGACTAGTTGAAAGAACTGGTTTGTCTTTTTGCCAAGGCTAGTCCTTCTATCTTAGGTCTTAATCATATTCTATCCATCTTCTAGAGCAAAGTATTCTGTCATCACTATTCTCTTTCTAATTTTTTCGTTTCTCTATGTCTACTGATATGTCTAACCCTGTTGTCTACAAACACGATCATTTTCTTTTTCCCTTTTTTAGCTTTTTATTTTCAAAATTTATGTATAGTTTTCAACATTCACTCTTGTAAAACCTTGTGTTCCAAATTTTTTTCTCCCTGCCTTTTCCATACTTCCTCCCTTAGACAGCAAGTAATACAATAAATGTTAAACATGTGAGATTCATCTATACATATTTCCATAATTATCATGTTGCACAAGAAAAATCAGATCAAAAAGGAAAGAAAATGCGAAAGAAAACAAAAAGCAAGCAAACCACAACAAAAGTCAAAATACTGTGTTGTAATCTACATTCAGTCTCCACAGTCTTCTTTCTGGATGCAGATGGCTCTTTCCATCCTGTTTATTGGAAGTGGCTTGAATCATCTCATTATTGAAAAGAGCCACATCCATCAGAATTGACATGTTCATATTCTTAAAAAACCTTACTTGATTATGTATATCTATATAGACATATAGATATATAGCATCCTATCCTAACACCAATAAATTGAGAAAGCCATCTTCCTCCCTTTTCACTTCCTTTTAAATTCTCTTCAATCCATCTTCTAACCTCATCATTCAACTGAAATTGCCCTCTCCACAATGACTGGTGATCTCTTAATTGCCAAATTTAATGGCTTTTTCACAATTTTTACTTTTCTTGACGTCAGCTTTTGACACTATACTTTGTTCTCTTTTCCTCAATACTATTGCCTTTTGTTGTTGCTTTTCCTGTTGATTGTATTCTTTACTGGATTACAACTTTGGTATCACTCTCTTCTCATTTACATCAACCCTACTTATCCAATCTATTACCAATCCTTGCAGTTCCTATCTTTGAAGCACTTCTCCTCTATGTTCCCTTCCTTCACAATCCCGACCTTGGTTCAGTTCCTCATCCTCTCTTTTCTTGACTACTTCTGATTGGTCTACAGATTCAAGTTTCTCCCTTTTCTAATTCATCCTCCACTTAGCTACCAAAGTTATTTTCCTAAAGAGTCACTTTTATACGCAATAGATTTTAGAAGCTCCTGTATTTTTTTTTTTGCTATTCCCTTTGTCTGAAATGTTTTCCCTTCTCTACTCCAACTACTTAACTATCTAGACTCCTTTAAGTACCAACTACCAACCTATTTTCTATGGGAAGTCTACCCTAACTCCTTTTAATTCTAGTGTCTTCACTCCATTAATTATTCCCTTTTTATCCTGTACCTATCTTGTTTTGTATATAGCTGTTTGGATGTTATCTCCCCTATTATATTGTAAGCTCATTGAAAGTAGAGACTATCCATATACATCCAGAGAGAGGCCTGTGGGAACTGAGAGTGAACAACAACACAGCATTTTAACGCTTTCTGTGAATATTTCCATGCATTTTGTTTTCCTTCTTAGGTTGTTTTTTT
>JAJPUD010001563.1:308421-341407 GCA_023553655.1 Myrmecobius fasciatus
CCTATTTAGCATGTATTAGATTACCTGTCATCTAGGGGTGGGGGGTGGGGGGAAGGAGGGGAAAAGCTTGGGGAAAAAAAAGTTTTTGCAAAGGTCAATGTTGAAAGGTCACTCGTATGTTTTGTAAATAAAAAGCTTTATATATATATATAAAAAAGTAGAGACTATCTTTTGCCTCTTTTTGTATCTTTTGTATTCAGCATAGTGCCTTACACATAGAATGTGTTTAATAATATTTATTTGATTGATTCCCTGTTATTTGCATGAATTTTAAATGTTAAGTGTCTTGCTTGGCTTTTAAATTCTCTTTCTCTTTTTGTCCTATCTTACCTTTCCACTTACTCCCCTCTATGTAGTGTGAACCAGAGACACTGAACTTCTTTCCATTTCTCACATAGGATATTACATTTCCAGACTCCCATGCCAATTCATTGAATCTTCCATGTGTTTGGAATGCTCTTCCTCCTTCCATACATTTTCTTGGTTCACTGGTTTCCTTCAAAGCTCAAGTCAAATTCCAGTTTCTATAAGAAAATTTTCCTTCTTTTTCTCACTATTCCTTCTGTGATTAACTTCCATCTCTATTACATATATCTCTTTAGGTACTTTGTTGTATATTACCTTTTTCATTAAACTATGAGCTCCTCAAAAGCAAGGACCATGCTTTCATTTTTTCTTTATATCTTTTAGCACAGTGTGCAGCACACAGCTAATCTTTAATAAATATTTGTTGCTTAATTTTAAAAATTACTAGATCTAGAATAAGAAAGACCTAAGTCTGAGGTTTACTAGCTGTGTAATCCTGGAAAAGTCCCTTTTGAACTTCAATTTAACCATTTGCAAACTAGTAATAATCATAATTGTATTACTTAACATAATGCAATTGACAGCTAAAAAGTGGTACATGAATTTTAAAACAGGAATGTACATTAATTATTTTTATCATTGTTCTTGTTTTTGTTTTATAAAGTTCAGAGAAGATTGATATCTAGCATTACTTTTTTGTTTGTTTGTTTAATGTTAGTAGACAATGACACAATGATTGTTTTTTATAATGGCCAAAAAGGTTTGGGGGTATAAACTTATTTTCTGTAGGCTTAATAAAGGGAAATTCAGGACAGTAGAACATTTCATCCTGTTTCCATGAGGTTTTAATTTCTTCTAGATCTTTATATTGAAACCTTTTTTTCAATTTTTGTAGATTGGAGTTTATTGATATTTAGTGTGATTAAATTATATTGTAAAAAAAAACTTCATTTTTTATAGATCAGTGTTATGTCCAGGATATTGTTCAAAGGAATTTTGTATGAGATGATGATGTTTTGGACCTAAAATTTTTATTTGTTGTATATCTCAATATCTCAAAGATATTTTAGAGGACAGAAACAGAAAACTATTCCCTATCCCCTGAGTGTATAGAAGTAGATTTATCATCTGTTTATGAAGAATAGTGAATTTATGGCATACATTTCTCACTGCTAGATACTGTTTTTTTAGGTATTGTGTGGCTGTTAAATTTTTCCATTAATATATTGCATGTATTCTATCTTGTCCTCAAAAAAATCTGCATTGATTAATGTCTGTACTCCTCAAGGATGACCTTTCTATAATTTCTGGTAGCAATGACATGCTCCTGTATTGCTCTATTGAGCTTTATATGAACAAAATTTTAGGACATAATCTTTTGACACTTCTGTGTTTATATATTGTTGGTTGAGTATACATGGATTTTTGTCTATGAAGAATTTTTTGTTTCCACCATTGGATCATAGCAAGAATATAGGCTCCACCCTAAGGAAAAACAATATAATTTACGTGATAAGTCCAATTCTATGTATCTGTTAGCTTTTAATTGCTCAGTGAAGTATTTTACTTCATATAGCATTAAGTCTAAGAACATTTATTAATATTCTTCCTTTTTATGAGGAAGTGTTTATCATTCTATAACTTTCTTGGGCTGATAAGCCCTATGTTTCATTAACAATGTAGGGAATTTTGTTTATATACTGTATAAATCTCTTTTCATTTATTGTACTGTTCCAAAAGCATAAGTTAGACTGATGTTTTTGGTGGAGTCAGCCCTAAAGCTGGCTTTTCTTACTGATGCTTGACTTGAGGATGCCAGAAGATCTCTTGACAATCACAGCAACAGTTATCTCTTTGATAACTTTATATTTGAAGTATTTTGTGTGGAGAAGCCCAAAGAATTTTTTATTTATGATCTTCACCTATTGTTTCTATTTGCCCACCAGATTTAAATTCAAAGTCTCAAGTCTATTATCCTTAGGATAAATTAAGAATTTTTTTAAAGCTTTTTATTTGTATAACATATGTATGGGTAGTTCCCCAGCTTTGATCTTCACAAAGCTTTCCATTACAAATTTTACCCTCAGTCCCCTCCCCTCCCCTAGATGGCAGGAAGTTCACTACATGTTAATAATGTTGAAATACTTGACAAGTTATGCAAGAAAAATCCTATCTACAAGAAAAAAAAGAAAATCAGAGAAAGGAAACACAATGCAAGCAAACATCAACAGAGATCATGAAAATGTTACGTTGTGGTCCATATTTCATATCCCTCTCTCTGGGTGTATATGGTTTTCTTCAGTGAACAATTGGAACTGGTTTGAGACAATTCTTTGTTGCAGAGAGTCATGTCCATCAGAATTGATCATCATGTAATACTGTTGTTGCTGTGTATAATGATCTCCTGGTTCTGCTCGTTTCACTCAGCGTCATTCAAGTTCATGCAAGTCTCTCCAGGCCTCTCTGAAATCATCCTGCTGGTCGTTTCTTACAGAGCAATAATATTCCATAACATTCATATACCATAATTTATTCAGCCACTCTCCAATTGATGGGCATCCCTTCAGTTCAAGTCTTACCTCTGAAACTTAGGGTCTGTGTGCTTTTAGGCAATTTACTTAATCTCTCTGAGCCTCAGTTTCTTTATCTCTATAAAATGAGGCTTGAAATGGATGCCCTATGTTATAAGGAAGAAGAAGTAGAGAAAGGCTATAAATGAAAGCAAAAACAGCAGGTTCTAGCCCTACAATTTGGAGCAAGTGATTTTATACGTTTGAATCTGAGTTTCCTTATTTCTAAAATGAGAGATTTGGGCCAGATAATGCTTACCTTTCCTCCCAGCTCTAAAATTTTATGACTGATTCCATCTTCAAGGAACATACCTAACATTTAAGGATGACAATATGTAGAACAATGCATATAGTCTCCTTCTAAACAATCCCCTGGTGACCATTTCAAACCCAGGCACTGAGGTTAATGGACCATGGAGCTGAAGTCCTTATGTTCTTCAAAAGTGGAGTGTTTATTAGTCATCCTCCAATGCCCCTTTTTTAAAATATCATAATTAAAAGGAAAAAAAAAACCAAGAGGATAGTTAAGGCATTATGACTTCAGGTCTTGGAGTTGCTAAAGCCCATCCAAGATTTCTACATACTTAGTTTTAAAAAAAGAAAGAAAGAAAAGGAGAAAAAGACAGCAAAACAGAATGAAAGTTAGGGAGTCCTGGATATGGTAATGTGGGGAGGGGAATATTTGTTATTTGTTAATTTCATTTCACAGCTACAGGGAATGTAAGTAGTTCTTTTTGCAAACTCACCTCACATTTTTCAGCCACCCTTTGCTCTCCCAACAAGCTCCTAGGATTTGGAAACTGAATTCTCATTTGCAGATTTAATGCCAGACAGAGTGCTTCTCTAGGAACTTCTAATCCCTAGGGGCCCCATATTCTTATACTGAAAATAGGAAAGAGCACTCCTCCTAGAAGACTAATACTGTTATCCCTCCCCACACCCACACCATGCTTTCTTTTTTTTTTTCCTTGATGAAGTCAACTCAGGTCCCTGCCCACGCTTTCTGCCAACTCCCCAAGTGAGACATTTTAGGCAGACATGTCAGCTTACACTTAATGTGTCAGACATATCCACTGAGCCCAGGAGTTCTCAGTTTCCAGCCACCCCCAAAATACCCTCTAAATTCATGTGGCAAGGGACTTAGCTATATTTGATCTTCTCGGTCAGTATATTCCTTAAAGAGTCATTCATAAACTCCAAATGAAATAATGATAATGATATGACATCAAATAACCCTCTATTATGCACTACGTTGTTAAAGCATATGAACATCCATTATCTTTATTTTTCACTCAGCAATGACTGTGTGGGGTAGGTAGTAAAGATATTTTTGGTTTGGATCTGTGAGTTCATCTGTATGGGTTATTCCTAGTATGGAAACTCTCTCTACCAGTGCAGGTTGAAAACTTGAGTACATATAAGTTCCTGAAGATTTAGAAAGTTTCTAAAGAAGTCCATCATATGCCAAAGGTAAGGCTTGAGTCCTAGCATCCCTGATTCCAAGGCTAACCCTCTGAGCAGAGCCATCTGCCAAGAAAATACAAGGATTAGTTTAGGTTACCTATTATTATACTTAGTCACAAAATGCTGACTCTACAAATGACCTTAAAGAATATCCTCTTATTTTGGGTAAAGCCCAAATGGCAAAGTAAAGACAGGGACTGGCCAGATCTCTCCCTCAAGCCCCTCAAATACTTGGAGTTAATGACTCTAAACAAATTTTAGAGTGTTAGGTGTGAAACAATTTTCCAGCCAAGAAAAACTTGGAAGGTTAGTGGGAAAGGTCTGTCATACCAGGGTGAGAATAGACAGTAGTCTAGCACAGGCCATGGCAGTACAGCCCCAGAAAACTTCATGATGACAGAATCAGTGGCAGCAGTGATGGTTTCCAAGCTTCTCAGCCCACAGACACCAAAGACAAATCGTAAGGTCAACAGGAAAGGTTTGTTATACATAGATGAGAGTGGAACCCAGGCTAGCACAGGCTACAGCAGCACACCCTCAGTCCCAGCAAACCAGGAGCCAGTCTTGGAAGCCACTGAATTAGCAGCAGCAGTCGTGACTTGTGGAACTCTCGGCCCACAGATGGTAAAGGCTTCAAACAACTGGTCAGGAGGAGATTATAGGGGTCTCTTTGCTAGCATTGAGATAGGACTCTTGCTTTGACCCTACTTGGATCTAGGCTGCAGTCTTGGGTTTCACTTCCAGAATGAGAAGGAGCTCTAACACACCAAAGCTAGAAGCTGCAGTGAAACAAGGACCCTCCTCACAGTTACAAGAGTATTCAAGGCCACAGACTAAAGCACAGGCCAGAAGAGGACATAAATACACATCTTATAAAATACCACCTTGGAAGCAGTGAACTTACAGATTACTAGAAGTGTCGCTGAAAACAGTTGCACAAAACTACTAAAGCCTGGGGAAATGCACCCTCCACCCTGGAAGCAGAACCCTATTTTAATAAAGATTTAAAAGTCAAAAAAATAGGCTAGGGAAATAAACAAACAACAGATGGAGGATCAAAACCCACACTCAGATTTATAGAATCAAAATTCCTACATCCAAAAACTCCAAGAAAAACATGAATTTGTATCAGACTATGGACAGCTCCAAAAGGATTCTGAAAATCAAGAAAAGAGATAGAGAAAAAAATGAAAAGAGAAATGAGAGTAATGCAAGAAAATCATGAACATTAAGTCAACATCTTAGTAAAGAAGATACAAAAATAATAAAGAAAATAACAGAAAAAACAGAGTAGGCCAAATGGGAAAGTACAAAAAAGCCAATGGGAAGAAGAATTCCTTAAAAAGTAGAATTGACCAAATAGAAAAAATCCATCGAAGAAAACAACTCTTTTAAAAGTAAATCCCAAAACAAAAGTGTTATTGACTGAATAAAAAGGAGGTACAAAGTTCACTGAAGAAAATTCCTTAAAAATAAGAATTGACCAAGTGGAAGCTAATGATTTTATGAGAAATAAATAAATAATAAAACAAAACCAAAAGAATGAAAAATAGGAAACCATGTGAAATATCTCATTGGAAAAACAACTAAGAAAATAGATCCAGCAGAGATAATTTTAAAATTATTGGACTACCAGAAAGCCATGATCAAAATAAGAACCTAGACATCATCTTTCAAGAAATTATAAAAGAAAACTGCATGGATATTCTAGAACTAGAAGGTAAAAGAGAAATTGGAAAACTCCACTAATTCTCTCCTAAAAGAGATCCCAAAATTAAAAAACCTAGGAATTTTATAACTAAATTCCAGAAGTCAAGGAGAAAATATTGCAAGCAGTCAGAAAGAAACAATTCAAATATCATGGAGCCATAATCAGGATCACCCAAGACTTAGAAGCTTCCATATTAAAGGATCAGAGGGCCTTGAATATGATATTTCAGAGGGCAAAGGAGCTATGATTACAACCAAGAATCACCTATCCATAAAACTGAGTATAATCCTTCAAAATAAAATTTTGGCATTCAACGAAAGTTTCAAGCATTTGTGATGAAAAGACTAGAGCCAAATAAAAAATTTGGCTTTTAAATGCAAGACTCTAGAGAAGTATAAAAAGATAAAAAGGCAAAAGAAATCATAAAGAATTTAATAAGGTTAAACTGTTTACATTTCTACATGGGAAGTTGACACTTATAACTAATAAGAATTTTCTCATTATTATGGCAGTTTAAAGGAGTATATATAAACGAGGGGCACAGGTGTGAGTAGAACATAAAAGAATGTTATGTAAAAATAAAATTAAAGGGTAAGAGAGAAATGTGCTGGGAGAAAAGGAAAGTGAGATATAGAATAGGATAAATTATCATGCTTGAAAGAAGCAAGAAAATGCACGATGAAGTAGATTAAGGGGACATAAGGAGGATTGAGTGATGCTTATTGTCATCTAAACTGTTTCAAAGAAGGAATAACATACATAATTTGGCACAAAAATCTATCTTATCTTCTGGATAGTAGAAGGGGAATGGGATAAGGGGTGATAGAAGGGAGGACATAACTCTTGCCCTTTTGACAAAGGGCAAGTTAAAAGGAGAGATAGAAGAGAATAAATAGGGGAAAATACAGTTATCAAGAGTAATTGTGGAAAAAAACTGAGGAAAGTATCTCTGATAAAGGCCTCATTTCTCAAATATATACAGAATTAAGTCAGATCTATAAAAATAAGAGCCATTTCCCAAATGATAAATGATCAAAATATAAGAACAGTTTTCAGATGAAATATTCAGAGCTATCTATAGTTATATGAAAAAAAACATTTTAACTCAGTATTGATTGGAGAAATGCAAACTCAAACAATTCTAAAGTATTTTCACATAAGTATTAGATTGATTAATAAGGCAGAAAAGGAAAATGATAAATGTTGGAGAATTTAGGAAAATGAGACATTAATACACTGGTAGTAGAGTTGTGAATTGATTTAACCATTCTGTTGAGAAATTTGGAACTATGCTGAAAGGGCTGTAAAAGCATGCATACCCTTTGACCTAACAATACCATTACTAGGTTTATATCCCAAAAGAAATAAAAAACCAAAAAGGAAAAGGACCTATAAAAACAAAAATATTTATAACAGCTTTTTCTGGGGATAAAGAATTGGCCATTGAGGGGATGGATGTCCATCAATTGAGGAATGGATGAATAAATTGTGGTATGTAATTATGATGGAATACTATTGTATTATAAGAATGATAACAGGATGCTCTCAGAAAAACATGAAAAGTCTTCTATGATCTCATACAAAGTGAAATGTATTGTATACAAAGAAAGAACAATATTGTAAAATGATCAGCTGTGAATGATATAACTATTCTCAGTAATACAATGATCCAAGACAACTCTGAAGGATTTATGATGAAAAATGCTATCCATACCCAGAGAAAGAACTGACAGTATCTTAATACAGATTGAAGCATACTTTTTTCTTTATTTTTCTTTTTTTAAAATTAAAGCTTTTTGTTTTTAAAACATATGCATAGATAATTTTCAACATTCCCCCTTGCAAAACCTTTAGGTTAAATTTTTTCTCCCTCCCTTACTTTCCACTGCCTCCTCTAAACAGCAAGTAATCCAATATATGTTAAACATGTGCAATTCTTCTATACATATTTCCCCAATTATCATGCTGCATAAGAAAAGTCAGATCAAAAAAGAAAAAAAAAAGAAAAACAAAATAAAATGCAAGCAAACAACAACAAAAAGTGATTGTTGCAATTCACACTCAGTCCCCACAATCCTCTGTCTGGATGCAGATGGGTTTTTTCATCACAAGACCATGAACTGGCCTGAATCATCTCATTCTTGAAAATAACCATGTTCATCAGAATTGATCATCACATAATTGTCTTGCTGTGTACAATTTTCTACTGGATCTTCTCACTTCACTCAGAATAGTTCAGGTAAGTCTCTCCAAGCCTCTCGGAAATCATCCTGTAGATCATTTCTTATATAACAATAATATTCCGCAACCTTCATATACCATAACTTATTCAGCCATTCTTCAACAGATGGGCAGCCACTCATTTTCCAGTTTCTTTCCACAACAAAAAGGGCTGCTATAAATACTTTTGTACATGTGGGTCCTTTTCCCTTTTTAAGATCTCTTTGGGATACAAATCTAGGAGAGACACTGCTGGATCAAAGGGTATACACAATTTCATAGACCTTTGAGCATAGCTATATATTATTCTTCAGAATGGCTGGATCAGTTCACAACTCCATCAACAATGTATTAGTGTCCTAAATAACAACTGTTTTTAGATGTAACTGGGTAAAATGCTAAATAAAAACAAAAATTTAAAAAACCCGTCTTATTTTATAAAGAAGAAAATCAAGGCCAACTCTCTTCCTCCCTTAGGGTCTTCTCCCTTAGTTCTTGTGAAAATTTAGTTTTTCCCTACATCTGCTTTTACTAATCTAACTTCTTCTCAGTGTCATTTGTTTGATTATCATCCATTCTTTGTTGCCTAGGTGAAGCATGAGGCTTTTTCTTGGTCCCTGTTTTTGTCTCCCTAAACACTCTTTCTTAATAAATGGATCAACACCATGACTTTCAAATATGGATATTCAGGCCGGATTCTAAACATTTCCACTTGTATGGCCAATAAGCATCTCAAGTTCAATTTGTCCAAAACAAAATTCATTATTGTTCTCCTTAAACCTAGCTTTGTTTCAAGCTTCTTTATTTCTATTGAGGGCATTATGATTTTCTAGTCATTCATTTTGCAGGCAGTCAGTCAACCAGCACTTTGCTTATTCCATGCTAGGCTTTGGGGAGAACACTAGAAGTACAAAGAAAAACAAAAATAGCTCTTCCCCCAAGCGGAATCTAGTTTACTTGGAAAGATGACTAGTTATCTACTTAGTGAATAGAATGCAATCTCAAAAAAAAAAAAAAAAAACTATAGCAGCTCAAGAGATTGGAAAAGAGTTCCTGGCAAAGGTAGGGCTTACTTTGGTTCTTGAAGGAAGCCAGGAGAACCCAAAGGCAGAGAGGATACAGCAGTGCATTCCAGACATGGGAGTCAGTCATGCTCAGAATTGAGAAATAAAATATTGTTTTTGACAAACCTCAAGAAGAATGCTATAGCTATATTGCCTAGTTCATGAAGAGGAATAAGGTATAAAAAGTCTGGAAATATAGGAAGGGGATGAGTTTTAAATGCCAAACAGTTTGTATTTAATCCTAGAGATAACAGATAGCTACTAGAATTCAATGAGCCAAAGAGGTGATGTGAGCCAACTTAACATTTTTTTTAATTACCTTGAAAACTTCGTATAAAATGGATTGAAGTAGAGAGAGACTTGAGGCAGAAACACTGATTAAAAAGAAATCTCATGCTATAGTTCAGGCCAGAGTTGATGGGGACTTCAATTTGTGATTTGTCATTCTCTGACAGGAAAGAAGTGGCATATAGGAGAGATATTATGAAGGCAGAAATAATAAGGTTTTGGAAACAGATTGGTTTATGTGGGATCAGTGAGTGTCAAAGATGATACTAAGGTGAGAAACTTAAATGACTTGTAGGATGGTGATACCTATACCAGTAATAAGGAAGTTCAGAACAAGGGAGGTTTTGGGGAAAACATACTGCGTTCTCTTTTGGACATGTTGATAGTGAGGCAGCTAATAAATATTCAAGATGTCCAAGAGACATCTGGGAACACTAATTGAAGTATTGGAAAGAAAACAGAGAAGGGGGCCCAGGCCAGAGCATTGGGATACATATATATTTAGTAGGTATAACAAGAATGAAGAAAAGAAAAAGCAGATTAAGAAGGAGTAGTCAGACAGATAGGCAGAGAACCAGGATAGAACAATGTTACAAAAACCTAGAGAAGAGAGTATTCAATAGAAGATGATCAACAGTGTTAAATGCTGAGAGATCAAGAAGGAAGAAAGGGGAAAAAAAACAACATCCTTGCCAATCTAGTTGTCTTAGAATATTGTTACTTCCTTGCCTGACCATATCAAGTTGCCAAATATTATTTAATATACCTTCATAAATCTCTCACCTCCATTCCCTGCTTTCTTCTCAAAAAACTACCACTTTAGTTAAGACTCATCACCTCTTAGCCAATGACCATTTGGTTTTTTAATGGAATTTTCAATTTACAATCTCCTTCACCAATCTCACAACTGCCAAAATAACATTTCTAAAACACAAGTAAGTCTTACCACCTAATTCTCCCACTCAAGAATCTTCACTAGTTCTTTATTGCTTCCAAAATAAAATATTATTTCCCACACTATTTTTCTGTTCCTTTTCAATCTTGATTTAGTTTCCCTTTTCATACTTATCTGATATCACCTCCTTCCCACAATTTATATTTAAGTCCAACTAGCCTCATATATTCGTTCATATATGATATAACATCTACCATCTTGTTGCACAAACTGCCTGGAACATACCTCTTCTTTTCTTCCTCATGGAATCTATAGTTTCAGTCAAGTCTCAGCTATTGGATTACTTCCTATAAGAAGATTTTCCTGATCATACAAGTTGTTAGTTTTCTCTCCTAAATTATTTTGTATATACTAATCTGTTTTCATGTTGTATCCTCCCTCACTTCTCCCTCCACAATTCAATCACAGAGATTGTATCTTGCTGAAGGAAAATCATATTTCATTTTTTGTTGTTGCTCCCATGCCTGGCACATTGTAGACCAAGCTAATGCTTGTTGGATTGGAATGGCTTAGAGTTTAAATGATAGAATAAAATCATTCACTAGTTCATCAGCAGATAATTTATTAATGCAGTTCTACCATATAGAATTTTGTTCAAGGAACTAGAGAAATACAGCACACAGGTAAATGTAATAATCTATCTTAGTGGAAATCACAATCACAATATAGTAGAAAGAAAACTCAAATACTGATAGTTAAAAAGGACACTACAGGATAAATACATTCATTATACAGTTGCAAACCAAAGCATTAATTTCTGTAAGGCATGTAAATCTAGGCTCCAAGTGCTCAGATACTCACAGAAGTACAGGATTTTAGAGTTCAAAGGCCCTAAACATTAATCAGTCCAACTTCTACCATCATCTCTCCCAATATCCTCTACAATATAGCAAAATAAAGTAGTTATCTAGCATTTGGTTGAAAACATCCCCCTAAAGAAGGACAGCTAGGCAGTATAATGAAGAGTGTACTAGACTCAAAATTAGCCTCAGAAATCTTCTCTTTGCCACTTAGTGACTGTTTGACCCTAGGCAAATCATATAACTTCTATCAACCTCAATTTTCTCAAATATGAAATGATTATAATGGTCCCTACCCCACAATGTTGTTGAGGATCAAATAAGTTAATAAATGTAAGACACTTTGCAAAACTTAAACCATTATGTAAATATTAGCCATCATTTCAGCTATTGCTTTTAAGTTGGCCTACTCTAATTTAGAACAATTCTAAAAGTCCATAATACCTTCCTTCTTTCCTTTCTTCCTTCTTTATCTCCATTCCTCCCTTTCTCCCTTTCTCTCTTTTTCGTTTTATTTCTCCCTCCTTTGTTTCTTCCCTTCCTCCCTCCTTTCTTCCTTCTTTCTTTTTTCTCCTTTTCTGTATTTTCCTAACATCAAAACAATCTTGGCAACTTCACCCTGTGCTACTTGTTCTCCTTTATGAAGACAAAACAGACTATACCACATCCCCATAAGAACTTGCCAAATAATTGGAAATGCCTAGCACAATCTTCCTGAATCTTTTTTTCTCCAGGTTAAACATCCTCAATTGTTTAAATAATCCTCAAAAGGCATTAAATCAATAACCTTCAACAATCATGACCACTTTTCTTCACTGGACATCAGCTCGTCAAAGCCTTTTCCTTAAAAGCAGAATCTGAAACTAAACAGGAGTCTTTATGTATGGTCTCACCAGTTATGCATAATATAACTATTACCTCCTTATTCCCTGAAGTCATGTCTCTTATTGCAACCCAAGATCTTTCTTCTAGCTCATGTTGCTTCCCGGAGTAACTAGCAATATCAAAATATCGTCTGCTGGCTCTTAGTTTTTTTTTTTCATTAGACAATACTTTTCTGAGTTTAAGGGAAACTATTTCAATGATCCTTCAGCTCCTAGGTAGATATAGTTAAGTAGGGGATGCAACAGTGGTTGCTAATATAAGTAGAAACCTGATGCTCTCTGGATAAAAGACAACACTTATAGAGAGTGGCTCATAATAATCAATGAATCAACAAGTGTTTAAAAAGGATATATAATGTGACAGGCAATGTGTCCATAAAAATATCTTCCATTTATATAATACTTTGCAAAGTACTTTAGAGCTATAATTTTCTTTGACCCTCCCAACTTTGTAAATTTTATTTTACAGTGACCATATTCTGAAAGACAAAACTAATTCATGATCACATAGTTAGAAAGTGGTGAAATTAATATTAGGCCCTGTATATATAGGTAGGAGTCACTTTAATCCCTTTGTTTGATGAGTAGAGGATGATGGCCAGAAGCAAGGTAGGGAGAGGATGGAAATGGGTTCCAAAATTGAATTTCTCTAGAAGGGCCCCAGAATACAACTTTCCATCTGGAGTGAGGAAGCTTGTGACTAGGAGAAGAAAATGAGTTTTCCTTTTGCTTGGTGGAGACTGGGCTGAATCCCTAAACATAAGTCTAAATGATACTGAAGTCAAACCCACACTCCTACTCCCAGACAGAGACTCTAACCTTCTCAAAGAAGAAATTCAGTGCCTAGGGAAAGAGAGAATAGGGCAAGTCTAGACAATGAATTATTTCTCTGTATATGTTGTAAAGACACACATTCCTGGCTACAATTGTACAAAATACAAGTGGAGAGAAGGAAAGAGACCCCTGTTAGTGTGCAATAATAGGAAAGACTGGGGAAGAAAATGCACACTTGTCATGGGAAGAGTCTAGGGCTTAAGGCAAGCTACACTATGGTAAAGGGTATTTCTATTTAAGCATTCATGTAGGGAAAAAAATGTGGATAAAAAGAACACCAAGGACAGCCTTGAAGAAGGAATAGAGAAGGAAATGGATGGGATGAGGGATCTGGTTGCTAGGCAGCCAGCCTATAATCTTCAAGACGAGAGGTAGGAGAGCAATAATGTCTCACATTTCTACAGCACTCAGATATATAGCTAGCAATTTTTGCAAATGGGACAAACCAAGTGAACTATCTCCCTCAATTCAATTCAGTGGGGATGATGGTGGCAGGAGCAATGAAAGCCAAGAGATGACTTTCTGGTCTTCAATACCACATCTCCTCAGCTGCCTCTCAACTCTCCCCCATGCCAACCACCATTCCCCATTCCTCCACTTTGGAAAGGTCCAAACCCCTACTGGTTCTTCTAACTTTTCAGACTTTGACACTGTCCTCCAGGCAGAGGAGGTACTTCCTTCTTACCTGTTTTTCAGCTACTTTTTTGTCTTGATTTCTCCCTTTAGAATATAAACTCCTTGTGAACTGGGACTATGGTTTTTTATTTTAGGGGGTTTTGCTTGTATTTGTAGCCCCAGCATTGAGCACAGTACTTCAAATATATTAAGCTATTTAATAAATGCTTATTGCCTGCCTGCTAGGAAGGGCTTCTATGGTAATTCAGATTCCCAGACATTGAAACAATGTTGAGGGATATAGGCAGGGGAAGGGGAAGGAGCTCCCTGGGGTTGCTACAGATGCAGAGGATGGAGGCTGTCTGGTAGCTTCCTATCTTGACCACTTGTTCTGCTTAACAAGATACTAAACTTTGTAATTTCAAAATTAGCTGGAAGGCTGCAAGTCATTTAGCAATTTCTAATCTCCATACCTTAGTTTAGTCATGAAGAACTAGACTAGGAATAAGGAAAATATAGGTTCAAATCATGCCTCAGACATTACCTATATGATCTTGGTGAATCACTAACCCTCAATTCCCCATCTGTAAATTGATGAAGTTTGATTTGATGACCTCTAAGGAAGGCTCTTTCCCAATCTAAATCTTGTGATCCTTATGCTCTGATTGCACTCCAAGATTAAAAAAAAAGAGTTTTCCCCAAAACAATTTAGTGGGGTAGGGAGGGTAAATATTACCCATTATTTACATATAAAGAAACTTAGGCTCTGAGAAAAAGAGAGAAGAAAATTTGGATTCAAAAGCCTTCTAGAACTAATTCTGCTTCCTCATTCTAACTTGAAGTAAGTCATTGGAATTCAGTGATTAGGAGACAAGAAGAACAACAATTAACATTAATATAGTGCTTATTAATGTGCTGGACACTATGCTATCCTCATAACAACCCTGGAAGATAATTGCTATTATCATCACCATTTTACAAATGAGGAATCTGAGGCAATTGAGAATTATGTAAATTTTCCAGATTCACACATTTAGTAAGTATCTGGGGTCACATTTGATTTCAGGACTCAGCTCTCTATCCACTGAACTACCCAGCTGATTGGAGTTTAACTTTTTCTATATATGTATCATAAGACACTTTGCAATCTGGGAAAACATGTGGGGCCCTCCTCATAATTATGTTTTAAAATAACTGAAGGAGTATTAAACAACAGGTAAGAGATAATTGAAAAAAGTTAATGTATTCTTTTCCCATCCAATTTCATGAACTTCTTGAAATCTATCCATGGACTCTGTGTGTGTGTGTGTGTGTGTGTGTGTGTGTGTGTGTGTGTGTGTAGTCTGGGAGGGTGGGAAAGAAAGTCATGGATGTGAGGCTATGATTCCCTGGAATACATGATTTCTAAGGTCACTTCTAGTTTTAAATATCATGATTGCCTAGAGTTACACAGTTAGGCGTTGGTACCTAGAACCAAACCCAATTCTCCGGGCTCCAAGTTGAACATGAGCCTCAAACCTCAACACCAAGTGATGATGTCACCTCCCCCTTCTCTGCAAGAAGCTGTTGCCCTGAGTCACTGCCCAACACTTGGTCTCCTCAGCATGGAGGAAAGATTAGGCATGGAGATAATAATAATAGCTCACCACATTTATATAGCACTTTAATATATTCTAAAACATTTTCTTCTTAGCAATTCAGTGAGGGAGATAGAACCAACATCATTATCCTTATTTTTCACATGACAGAAATGAAGCTCAGGGAAGGAAATAAGTGACCTATGTTCACACAATAAATGTCAAAACTGGTACCTAAATTCAGTTCTTCTTACTTCAAAATTAGTACTCTTTTGGACTTTTTTTACACCAAGAAGCCTCTTAGCATGGCTCTGAAAAGCTGAATGAGGGAGAGCTAGGGCCAAATAGAGAGAGATGGGGAGAGATAGAGACAGAAAGACAGAGACAGAGAAACAGACACACACACACAGAAACAGAGACAGAGGATAGAAAAAGGAGGGAGGGAGAGAGACAAAGAGACAGAGACAGAAAGAGAAACAAAGAAAGAAGAGAGAGGCAGAGTGGGCAGAGGCAGAATTACATGAGGACAAGATAGAAAACAGGTCTGGTTTGGAGCATGAGAAAGAACAAAGAGAGGCAAAGTGCTGGAATTCTCTCTCAGTACAAGTGTCTCTAACTTACCTGGCAAAAGCATTAGGAAACTACGGTTCCTGATTACATAGAAAGTCTCTAATAGCTTGGATAAGTTATTTCTGCCTCAGTTTTCTCTCCTATAAAATAAGAATCTTGGGCTAGTTGATCTCTAACGGCCCTTATGGCTCAAACTGGCTCTCAGTTTTATTTGTATGTCTATCAGATTTTTCATCTCGGCTCAGATTAGTCTCCTCACCTAACTTAGAACATAGTACTCTCTTCGTTTCTCTCTCACTATCTCTCCAGATCCTTCCAGCCTTGACTCAATTCTTCAGATTTTAGGATCACTTTCTCTATTGTTCCAGTCTATAATGGAACAAACCAAGGAAGAAACCAAGAAATCAAGAGATAAAGAAGTAAAGAATGAAATTTGGATTCAAAAGGTTTCTATATGAAATCTAGGTTTTGCTAGTTGTGACTTTAATCAAGTAACTGATCCTCAGTTTCCTCTGTACAAATTCATAAAGTGCATTGTTTGCACTAACATTTGTCCTTTAATGGCAAAATGCCTTTGATTCATTATTATTTGAACAGCTTTATATATATATATGCATATGTATATGTGCATATATGTATATGTATATATACATATATACACATTTAGAGAGAGCATAAAAGTACATATGAATTATATATACACACAAAGTATATAAATATAGATATACTTAACGTATATATAATATAGAATTGCTTTTATATTATACATTCTTTACATGTAATATACATTTAATATAGAACCACTTCTTATATGGTAAAAATTAATATGATACATTCTTATTTAATATATAATATATTGTATATAACATGACACATACACAAAGCTGTGTGTTTATTGTTATAATTAGACATACATATATACATACCACTAAACAATTCAAACTATTATTTTATTTTTAATTATTATTTTTTTATTTTTTTAAAGCTTTTTATTTTTATTTTTATTTTTTTGCTTTTTGCTGAGGCAATTGGGGTTAAGTGACTTGCCCACAGTCACACAGCTAGGCAATGTTAAGTGTCTGAAACCAGATTTGAACTCAGGTCTTCCTGACTTCAGGGCTGGTGCTCTAACCACTGCGCCACCTAGCTGCCCCAAAAGCTTTTTATTTTTAAAACATATACACAGATAATTTTTCAACATTGACGCTTGCATAGCCTTGTGATTCATATTTTCCTCTCCTTACCCCACCCTCTCTCCTAGATGGCAAACAATCTAATATATGTTATACATCAAATATATTATTTTAATAAATATAATACATAAGTAGTTTATTATGCATATATATGTATGTATACATACACATATATTTTTCCTTGATATCATTGCAAGTTCTTTTGAGAGCAGGTCTTTTATCTTATACTCATTCATAGACCAATCTTCTTTAACCAAATTTAATGAAGACTTGTTGAAATGATTTTCTCCACTGATTTATGTCTAATCTCAGGAATGTTTTCTCTGTTTTTGGTTGAGTTTTGAATTCCTATGTGGAAAGTAGCTTCTAAAAATTTAATGTTTCTGAAAAGAAAAAGATAAGAAAATAATCACCTTTCAATTTAAGAGTTTGGATTTGCATATCTGTAGATTGTTCTTAAAGTAAGGCATGTCAGAAATAAAACCTTTCTGTTCCTCCTCTACCCTAGATCCCTAATACTTACTAACTTCTGTCACTCTCCTGATCTCAAAAAGGAAGGGAAAATTTCTGCCTCAAATTAAGTTGGGTAGAAAATGGCAAAGGTGGTCTATTGTTAAAAACCTTTAAATCAAAGGATCTGGGTTTAAATTCCAAATTTTATTTTTAAATAATAAGGTTTTTATAATAGTATAAAATTTGCAATGTGTTTTATATATTATCTCATTTGAAATATAAAATAAACAATTTATGTATTTCCTATAGGTATTATCCCCATTTTACAAATGAGGAAGGAGAGGTTAAAAATACCTTTCCCAATATTACATTAAAATTATAGAAGGTAGATTTTGAACCCAGGCCTTTATGATTCCAAGTCAAGCACTGTAAACTAAGGCTCTGCTGTTTCTCTTCATTATTTAAAAAAAAAATCTTTTTATCCTTGGTTAGTACAGTATAGTTTAGTATAGTACAGTATAGTATAGTATTCTAGGTTCAAAAATACTTGTTGACTAATAAGTAATAATAATAGCTAATACTCATATGTGCTAGGTTTTATGTGCTTTTATATTCTAAATGTTTTACACTTATATCATTTTATCCTCATATCAACCCTAAGTTATATTATCCTCCTTTTATAGTAGAAGAAACTGAGGAAGATAGAAGTGAAATGGTTTGCCCATGATCATATAATTAGGAAGTATGTTTCTAGATTTGAATTCAAGTCAATTTCTATTCACTGGACCAACTAGCAGCCCCTTGATTAATGAATAGATACATGTTGTTACACTGAGTACCTATTGCGGGACCTAGAATCTTATGGTGACTCACAACCTCAATGAGTTTCTGTTTTCTGATTTTTATTTTCATTCATTTATTTATTTATTTTGCTGAGGCAATTGGGGTTAAGTGACTTGCCCAGGGTCACACAGCTAAAAATTGGTAAATGTCTCAGACCAGATTTGAACTTAGGTCCGCCTGACTAAAGGGCTGGTGCTCTATCCACTGCCCTACTTAGCTGCCCCAGTTTTCTCATCCTTAAATGGAGATTAGAGAGCCAGATTAAACTCCTTTCAGGAATCAACCTTTATAGGTGTTTGTTTTGTGTATTGGCAGGTATAGCAGAAGGAAAAGATGTCCTCTCCATCTGTCCTAGGAAATTCTGGCAGACTGGAAGCTGGAAACAGAACTGAAATGGGTCAAGGACACAACAAGGTCAGATCTCATTCCCTTTGCAGGCAGAACAGGTAATGCTGAAAAAAGATGAAATTGGGAGGGCTCTCATACAGATATGTCCTTAATATAGTACTTCTCTTCTTATCCTGATTTGCAAAATCCTGAAGTTAGAATCAATCAAGTAGTGACTAATCAGGTACTCACTAAGTTTGTTTGTTTGCTTTAGGCAGTTGAGACATCTTCCCTCCTCTACCCAGACAGCATAATTGAATATGCTCATTCATTGTGGTATATAAATAAAATGGAAAATTATCATGTTGCAAAAAAAAGAAAAAAAAGAATGTAGAGATTCTGGGGAAGATTTGTATGGGCTGAAACAGAGCCAAGTAGGCCAGACCAGGAGTGTGTTTTATATGATGACCACAATAATATCAAGGAAAACATCAAATTCATGTCCTCCTGACTGCATGTCCAATATAATACCTAGTTTCCATAGGGCAGAAACCATCTTTTTGCCTTTTTTTTGTATAGTCAGAATTTGTATAATCAGTCCTTGGAATACAAAAAAAATAATAAATGCTTACTGTTTTACTGCTGCACAGTTTTCTCATATATAAAATGGGAAGTTTGAAGCTTGTGATCTTTAAAATTTCTTCCTGTTACAATAATCCACAAGAAAGGGCTTTTAAAATTAGAAAGGAATAGCAAATTCAAGTCATCCATATTTTAAAAAATACTATTTATTATTTATTATTTTTCCATAATTTTCATTTACCAAAATAACCCTTTGTCTCTAACCTAGAGGTGTCCTTCTTAACAATTCATTGTTAGTTTGATTTATAGTCTTCCATAAGAGGTAGAAGCCTGTAAATTCCCATAATGACCCAGCTTCCCATCTGTGTCTAAGTTCCCTTCCCTGTTGCTGGAGAAAGTGTGGAAATAGGAACTGAAAAACAAAAATCCTTAGAACCTCACCTTTTCACACTAAAAATGTATATGCCTAGAGTCTGAAAGAACCTGGGCAAAGAGAAAAAAAAAAAAAAAAAAACTCCACCTCCCCTCCTCAGTTCAGACACACTGTCTAATCAGTTTCTGAGGGAACCAAAAAGGCTCAACACCTGTTTGCTTCAAAGAAAATTCTCTCTTGACTTCTCTAACCACAGGCCCTTTTCATCAGGAGCTCAGCTGTAAAATGGATGGCTGGAGGGCGTTTATTATGGACGCTCCAGACAATAAAAGAGCACCACAGAAGACTCCCTCTTGACTGTCCTGCTTGCTCTCCTACTTATATTCAGACTCACATCTTATTCCCCTTCAGGGGAAGGACTTCTGGGTGAGGTTCGGTTTCATAGGCCTTCTCAGGGCCAAGACTGAGACATTAGCTAATCTGGCTCACCTGACCTCCTTTCCACTTCTGGCTTGAGGAACTCTAATTAAATCAGCACTATCATTGCCTAGAGAAAGGGCGATTCAGGGGATTGCTCTCCTGTGTCACTGCTCACCATCTTTGGATTTTCCAAACCTTAACTTTCTTCTTTAGTTATATTTTCCCTTTCTGTGGTCTCACCATTAGAATAGAAAGACTTAGATGGCCCAAGGCCTTGCTTTTGTATCTGTACCTCCAGTGCTTAGCATGCTACTTGTCATATAGTAGGTGATTAATAAATGCTTTTTGATTTGCTCATTCAGTCCTGCTGGCACCAATTGTTTCAGGGCAAATTCAGGCAATAAGATTTAATGGAAAAAGCCTTGGATTTTTCTTGTTGTCTGTATGACCTTGGTCAGATTATTTTAATTTCAATGAGCCTCAACTTCTTCATCTAAAATAATAATAGCTGATATTTTTATAGTACTTTAAAGTCTGTGATGCATATTACATTTTGCACATAAAATGTATATCCACTGCAATACCCTTTTCACAAACATCTCATTCAGTCTTCAAGACTCTGTGAGGTATATAGTATGATTATCCTCATTTCAAAAGGAGGAAACAGGTTGATGACTTGCCCACAGCCACAGAATTAATAAATAAATATCCGAGATAGATTCTGAATTCAGGTGTTCCTCACTCCCAGTGTAAACTAATTATAAAATACCAGATCTTGCCTGGATGGGCTCATAGATTTAAATCTAAATCTATAATCCAGGAGAGGCTGCGATTTACCTCTGTTGGAACTACTCAATTCATGTGTCCACAATAGTCTAGACTACAGGAATGCATTTCTTTTGTAGTATATTATATATTGCATTGTACTTTTATTTTCTCAATGTGCCATTCTATTATTCCCAGGTAGAATATAAATTCCATGAGAAGAGCAACCATATATGATCTTTATTTGTATCTCCTAATATGCCAATATGTAGCTAGATGGTACAATGAATAGATAGCCAAGTGGAATTTGTGAGTTCAAATATGGCTTCAGACATTATTAGCTGAATAAGTTACTTCACTCTGCTTACCTCAGTTTCCTCATCGATAAAAGGAGCTGGAGAAAGAAATGGCAAAGTGTTCCAGTATCTTTACCAAGAAATTCCCAAACAGGATCACAAAGAGTCAAAAAGATGACTGGCCAAGTCAAAAAATTGTGCCAGGTCCAGTGAGAGGGGCACAAAGTAAATGTTTCAAACACAAGTCATGTTGGCTCATCTTGAAAACACACTGTGATTGGTGGCTGTTCTAGCATCATATGGCCCAGACTGCACTTATTTGTTACTTTTTCTTACTTTTTGGAGAACTGATAATATCAGATCCTGAAACAGGGGGATGAGTCCTTTAATGCTGGACCTAAAATGATACCAAGTAGTTTACCAGTGCGGACTTACCCCTGTGTCCCTGGATAGTAATTCCAGAAGTAAAGCAAAATACGGATGGATTTAATATTCCTGGAATTACCTGAGGGGTCCCTCTGCTCACTCTGCTCAAGACAGTCTCAGAGAGGGCAGAGCTGATCTGTGAGGTTACCACAGGCAATTCGATGTAATAGTCCCAGGCAGTGAGAGAATGAGGACAAACTGTTCTAAGAACGCCAGGTGAGAATCAACTCAGCCAAGACTTCCCCTTCCCTCCTTCCCCCACCTCTTCATCTCTGATGGGTTCTCTAACACTCTCCTAACACTACCCTGCCACCCCAGGGGACCAGAGAAAAGGTGGAAGTATCCTGCCAATTAGTATGTAAGGACTACAGAAAAAAATGTGGCTGAGTAAAATGTAAAAACTTTTAAAAATATGACTGGGAAAAATGTAACAAAAAAGCTTGGATAAAATATAATTGGCAGCTAGGTGACTCGATGGATAGAGTGGTGGATCTGGAGTGAAGAAGTGAGTTCCTGACCTCAGACCCATATTAGCTATTCCATCCCTAGAGAAGTCACTTAATCCCTATTTATTTTAATCCACTGAAGAAGGAAATGGCAAAGTGTTCTAGTATCTTTGCCAAGAAAAATTCATAGAAAATTAAAACCATCTCTAGTCATATGAAAAGTTGCTCCAAATCACTATTGATCAGAGAAATGCAAATTAAGACAACTCTGAGATACCACTACACACCTGTCACATTGGCTAAAATGACAGGAAAAGATAACGATGAATGTTGGAGGGGATGTGGGAAAACTGGGACACTAATACATTGTTGGTGGAACTGTGAACGGATCCAACCATTCTGGAGAGCAATTTGGAACTATACCCCAAAAGTTGTCAAACTGTGCATACCCTTTGACCCAGCAGTGTTTCTACTGGGCCTATACCCCAAAGAGATCTTAGAGGAGGGAAAGGGCCCCACATGTGCAAGAATGTTTGTGGCGGCCCTTTTTGTAGTGGCTAGAAACGGGGAACTGAAGGGATGCCCATCAATTGGAGAGTGGCTGAATAAATTATGGTATATGAATGTTATGGAATATTATTGCTCTGTAAGAAACGACCAGCAGGACAATTTCAGAGAGGCCTGGAGAGACTTGCATGAACTGATACTGAGTGAAACGAGCAGAACCAGGAGATCATCATACACAGCAACAACAGTATTACATGATGATCAATTCTGATGGACATGGCTCTCTGCAATAAAGAATTGTCTCAAACCAGTTCCAATTGTTCACTGAAGAAAACCATATACACCCAGAGAGAGGGAAATGAAATATGGACCACAACGTAACATTTTCATGATCTCTATTGACATTTGTTTGCATTGTGTTGCCTTTCTCTGATTCTTTTTTTTTTTTCTTGTAGATAGGATTTTTCTTGCATAACTTCTAAAGCATTTCAACATTATTAGCATGTAGCGAACTTCCTGCCATCTAGGGGAGGGGAGGGGACTGGGGGTAAAATCTGTAATGGAAAGCTTTGTAAAGATCAATGTTGGGGAACTACCCATACATATGTTATACAAATAAAAAGCTTTAATAAAAAAAAAAAGAAAAAGAAAAATTCATAGACAATATAGTCCATGGAGTCAAAAAATGTCAGATGAGAGTGAAGGTGGGCAACAACAAAATGCTATCAGCCCATGTTTAGAAATGAAAGCAACCTGAGAGTAATCTAATCTCACACTGAACAAGAACAATATAACCCCAAAACTGGTTGATGATCTATGTTGGAAGGCTTCCAGTGAGGGGTAATTTAATGCATTCTAGAGCAGAGAACTTTACTTTAAGATAGTTCTAATTATTAGGACGTTCTCCCTTATAGATAATCTAAAATCTACCTTCCTGTAACTTCAGCATTGTGATCCTGCTTCTACTCCCCAGAGCTAAGTACAATAAAAAGAGCAATAATTAATATATTGCTTTGTGAAGCAGTTTGCTTTGGGGAGCTTATTTCAGACTCACAACAACCCCTGGACGTAGGTGCCATTATGATGTCCATTTTGCTGATGGGAAAAAAGGTTAAATAATTTGCTCCTGGACCAGCAACGAAATAAATGCCTGAGACAGACATAAAATTCAGGTCTTCATGACTGTCAGCATAACTTTCTACCTACTTCCCTTCAATGCTTCCACCCAGTGAGTTTAATCATTCTTTCATAAGACAGTTCCTCAAATACCTGATGACAACTATCATTTTCCCTCTACTCCGTCCCATCCTCTTCACATCCAAGCTTTCTCTTCTTCAGGTTAGATGTTGCTTCCCTTTCTTCTCATTTCTCCTTTGCTGTCCTGATCGTAATGTCTTTATCATTGTGGTTACCCTCCTCTGGACAGTCTCCATGTTGTTATTCTTTTCCTAAAATATGACATCCTCTACTCTGTTCTAGATTGGCCAAGGCAGAGTATAGTCACACTAGCCCCTCCTCATCATAGAAGACAAGGTAGTCACCGGCACATGTGAAAATTTGGGATTGGTGCACTGGGACTAGGGACCATGATCCTCTGGTTATCTCTGCTACCTAAGAACATTAAAGTTGTTTCTCTGGTCCTATAGAATTGCTGACTTATCTAGACTTCAGAGTGCATTAATATCCCAGAACTTTTTCAGCCAAAGTATCATCTAGAACTTTTTCTCTATCTTTTGCTTGTAAAATTAATTTAACACTAGCATGATATTACATTTTTCCTTTGAATTTCATCTTATTATCTTCAGTTCAATATTCTAAGTTGCCAGTATCATTTTAGCACCCTAAGATGACAAAGATAGAGCTGGAAAGGACATTACACATCATCATGTTCAAACCCCACATTTCATAGAAGAAACTGAAGCACAAAATGGCTAAAAAACTTGCTCGGAATCACATAATTTCCTGTGCATTTATCTCACTATCTCTTAGATTACTGTATATATATATATACATACACAAACACATGTGTGTATATATATATACATATACATATAAAATTCCATATTGCATATATGTGTATATGTGTAAAATTCCTTATTGTATATATATGTGTGTGTGTGTAAAACTCCTTATCACATATATATGTGTAAAATTCTTTATCACAAAGATGTGTATAAAATTCCTTATCCATATAAATATGTGTAAAATTTCTTATGACATATACATATATATAATTCCTTATTACACATATATGTATGCAATTTCTCATAGCATATTTATGTGTAAAATTCCTCATCACATATATGTGTTTGTAAAATTCCTTATCACATATATATGCATAAAATTCCTTATCACATATATACGTGTAAAATTCTTTATCACATATGTGTATAAAATTCCTTATCCATATAAATATGTGTAAAATTTATTATGACATATATATATATATATACATATATAATTCCTTATTACATATATATGTATGCAACTTCTCATAGCATATTTATGTGTAAAATTCCTCATCACATGTATAATGTGTCTGTAAAATTCCTTATCACATATATATATGTGTAAAATTCCTTATCATGTGTGTGTATATGTGTGTGTGTTCTTACAAGGCCTTTCTCACATTAAGAGACTGTCTACTAATACCCACTATAGAGTCTTTCTAAGTACCTACTTAAAAATTGAAGTCTCATTTAGGCTCAGGGCTAGGAACAGAGATTTATAGGATCTTGGAGTTGAAAAGAATGTTAGATATCTTGACTTCCCTATATGCTACTCTTGGTGAGAACTGCAAAGAAACATATTACATAGGACTGATGTTCTGGCAAACATTTCTCTGGACCCAACATGACATGGTAGAAAGAATCCTTGTCTTGATTTGTGGAGACTTGCGTTCAAGATCTAGATTCATACTTATATCATGTAGCCTTTTAACCAATGACTTGATTTTGATGAACTTCAATTTCTACATTTCAATAAATAGGGAAAACTAGGCTTGTACTGTACAACTCCTTGGATTACTGAGAGTAAAGTATTTTATAAATGTTAAAGCATCATCGATCAAGGATTTATAAAATACCTGCTTTGTAGAAAATATTGTGGTAGGGACTGGGGATACAAATACAAAAGTACAACAGACCTGCCTTCAAGGAACTTACATTCTCTGTGGCAATAGACAAGTACATATGCAGTTATATATACAATAGATACATAAAGATTTGAGGCTTGGTACTAATAACTATAGAGATAAAGAAAGATTTAATATTGAGATAGCAGTTGAATATAGTCTTTAGGGGATCTAGGAATTTGAAGAGACGAGAGTAAGGGAAGATTGCATACTAGCCAAAGGTTGGGGGCAGGGCAGGCAGTGTAAAAGCAGAGACAGAAAATGGACTTCCATGTAAAATGTCCTGATTGAGCCATAGGTATATTAAAGAAAAATGCATGTAACAAAGCTAGAAAAATAAATTGGGACCAGGTTGTGAAAAGTTTGAAATGCCAAACAGAAACATTTATATTTGATCTGTAAATTGATAGGAACCACTAGAGTTGATTGAGTATGGCAGTGACATGATCAGACCAGTGCTTTAGGAAAATCATTTTGGTCACTGTTTTAATGATAGATGGAACTGAGGAATGTCTTGAAATAAAAATATCAATTAGGTAGACTTTATTACAATACTCTAGGGTAAGGTGCTAAGAGCTTAAACTAAGGTATGGGCTATGTGAGCATAGAGAAGAGGATGTATCTTGAGAATTTTTGTGAAGAAACTGAGATTTGAAATATCTCATTCAATAAAGAGGGTTCTTTTCAACATATGTACCCCATATGTTCATTTCTGAAGGAGACAGAAATTGGGAAGAGAAAACCATGGCATGATCCCCTGAAAATTCTACCTAGTTCTTTGCCACAGTGCAATGATCTGTTCCTTCACTGGTCTGCTTTACCCTCTTCCACACTCACAATTTCTAATCATTTTTCTCTTCCATGGCCTTCAATATGCATGAGATTGCACCAAGAAGCATTTCTGTGTAGCTAGTCAGGTTGAGTAGCACTAGGCCCTTTGGGAAATGATTTGAAGCTGGAACAAACAGTCTTTATAGAGGCCTGAAGTGATTTCTTCTTCTATTTCCACAGGGGAAGGTGTTGATGACTTCTTTCCACTGGGCTATGAGCACAGCAAGCAAGTGAGGAAAGGAGGAAGAGAGGAGAGAAAAAGAGAGATTGTGGCTTACCAATATATTCAAATAGGGAGCAAACTCTTGTGAGGGCAGAGTCTGGACCATGTCACTGAAGATATTGCCTGCTCCATCTCCTCAAGTACCCCATTCTCTAGATTTAAATATACAGAGTCCTGTGTTGTTCTTTAAGAGGAGATAGCCTGACATAGTGGAAAGGGAATGGAAGATAGAAAATCTGGAATATTTGCTATTTTTTTACTGTGTCACTCTAGAAATATTTATCGTGCCCTTGGTTGTCTCCTCTGTAAAATAAAGTGGTTACACTAGCTGGTCTCTAAGGACCCTTATAGATCCAAAATTATAAGCTTTCAGATCACTTCTTGTTTTAAAATTCTTTGCCACTTGCAAGGTAGATATATTTCAATAACAATGTTGTCTTAAAGGAGACTGAGCTCCATGTGAAGAGGAAGTGGACTATCATCCTTGTAGCAGCTGTCATGCTCCCCAGACTGACCACATAAAGCTCAGTCAGGCATCAGGTAGAATGACCCAGTTGCTCAACAGAATTGGTTAAGTGGTGACATTGTCATCAACCATTTCCTGAGATCTCCACTTCCTCTGGAGAGCTAGGATAAATAGCACTGATTGCCACACTTCAGTCAGCATTTCAGAGATTAAATTCATGCTCTCTTCCTGTACTTACTCCTCCCACCCACATATTCCCTCAAAGCATGTTTTCTTAGAGTCTGGCAGAGACTATAAGATGGTTGGACTCTTTCATCATTCCAAGCTTTCAGCTTGATGGTAGCTAGAAGATTAAAACTGTAGCTGAAGTCAGGAGGTCCTTAGGGACTGAGACTGTTCCCACTATTCCACTCTCACATTATTTGTTTTCAGGAATTGCCTATCTCATCTTTCTTGGCCCTTTTCCCCTTTCTAGCAGTCAGTGTCATGGAAAGAACCTTGAATGGAAATCACATGTCACAAGACCTGGGTCCTAGACTGTTTTGCTGTATTATCTGACCCTGAAAATATCACTTTGCTTCTCCTGAGGCTCCCCTGCTTTTTATCGCAGTCAGATTAGGTATCCTCTGAGAAGCTTCTGAGCTCTAAGTCTATGTTCTTTACTCTAGAACTCAGAGGGATCTCAGAAGCTACCTAGTTCAACTCCTTCATTTTACAGCTAGGAAAAAAGGCTCGTGGGGATATTATTTATTTGAAAACATGGAGTCAATACATTTAAGAAGAGAGATTTGAACCCAGGTTCTTTGACAATGTTCTTTTCACTGTATGTTCTGTTTTAAAGTTCCCCTAACAATCTATATTCTGAAATTCCATCTAATTCCAATGATCAGAGGGCTGTGACTTAATAGTCTATGAATTAAAATCATACTTCACAATTTTCCCTTTTTACTGCTCCAGCTTCCATCTCTCCTATTCCCATCCTCTCTCCCCTCCCCGAGGTTTCTTGCCCTAACTTCAGGGATTTTCTCTTTGTTCTGCTCTCTTGCTATGCCAGTTCAGTAGTTGGACAGAGAAGGAGAGCAATGAGGGGGAGGGGAGGAAGCCGCCCTACTGCTTGAAGGATCACTGTGGCTCTAGGATGGCCTTGTGCTGACTTACAGAGTCTCATCCCATCGAGCTCATGGGTCATGAAGTTTAATTCATTAATTTTGGTGGTGGAGAGAGCTTGACAAGCCCAGTGCTGACATGAATAATGATGGATCTCCGGGAGAGGGCCAGGCAGAATCCGCAGCTTAATCAGACCCAGAGAATCTCTTTGGGCATTAATATAGGCCAAGTGCTTTCCATCCAATCATATACCATTTCAATTTAATGCTGCAAATTGTTTCCACGCAGTACCATCCCTCGACACTCAACTTAGACCCAAACACTGTTACTCATAGGTTTACTTTTGTCTTCTAGTTAGCAGGAGCCTGTCAGTTAATGCAGATTTCATAGTTTCAAGCCAACCCATTGGTATTTGCATTTCTGTAACTGGAGATCTAGTTCCCCTGTTAATGCCTAAGGTCCTTGTGGGAGAAGGGGTACAAGGAGAGAATTAAGGGAATTAGTGATGGTCACAAACCCAGAAACTACTTAGATGAAAACACAGGGGAAGGCCATGCATGTAAGCCAAAGAAGTAGGCATTATGAGGGAATCTGAAAAGGTAGCTAGAGAGTAACTGAAGTAGGCCAAAAGGTAATAGATAGGCAGGGACCAGCATTAATGAGCTCTAAAAATAAGCAGCACTGGATGTTCTGGTGACTGGACTCATCACCACAGTTTTTGGAGGACAGACAACAGGTCAGAGACCCAGGTAGGTAAACATCAGAGAGATCTGGCAGGAAGGAGATGAGAGCAAGCCATAGAGCCTCATAGTTTGGAAGCTGGAAGGGACCTTGGAGATCATTAATTTTAACATGCTCATTTTACACGAGTAATCTGGGATGCTGAGAAGTTAAATAATTTGTAATGGGTCTCACAGTTAGTAAGATTACAAGGAACAGCTTTAAACCCAAATCTTGTCTCCAAGTTCATTGTTGTACTTCTACAACATGCACTACTCCATGCTACTTCAAATACATCCCCTGGTTACTAAGGATGAGACAAGACCTCAATCCAAACAAGCTAAAGGACAAAAAAGCCAGTGAAGCAAGAGGTATGTCCTTTACTTACAGGGATAGGACAAGAGCTCTAGGAGCATGTTCTAAATTGAGATTCTTGTCTACTATAACAGTTGTTGTTATTGTTGCTGTTGTGAGTTATGTTTGACTCTTTATAACCCAATTTGGGGTTTTCTTGATACAGATACTGGAGTAGTTTGTCATTTCCTTCTCCAATTCATTTTACAGATGAGGAAACTCCAATTCATTTTACAGATGAGGAAACTGAGATTAGCAGGGTTAAGTGACTTTGCCCAGAATCACAGGCTGGTAGGTTTCTGAGGCTGGATTTGAACTTTGTTCCTCCTGACTCCATGCCAAGAACTCTAACCACTGAGCAACCTAGTGTCTATTACAACAGTACATGTTTTATATTCTGGTTAGCTATGTGGTATAATGACTACAGTGTTATACTTGCAATGAGGACAAAGTGAGATAATATTTGTAAAATGCTTTGCAAACCTTAAGCTGCTATATAAATGCTAAATAATATTATTAGAAATTATTACTGAATAAACAAGAATTCAAGAAAATAGTGATATGGCATAATAGGGAGAGCTGGATTTAAAATCAGAAGATCTGACTCAGATCTATTGGATTATAGATTCAGAACTGGAAGGGACTGCCCTTATTTTGAAAATAAAATAATTGAGGCCCAGGAAGGTCACAAGTAATAATTGTAAATTCAGAATTTGCAAATCCAACCCTTTTCCTACTTTACCAAATCTGCTCTTAAATAGACAATAATTTCACTTTTTCCAGACAGGTCAAGTTACTGATGCTACCTCAACTTCCACTTCTTTTAGACTAGGGCTTCTTAAACTTTTCCCATTCATGAACCTTTTCATTAGAGAAAGTTTTATGTGAACCTGGGTAAATAGGTTATATAAAATAGATGTACAAATCAAAAATTTACTTATACTAAATAATAATTTTATAACCCCCATATTCAGTAATAAGAGCTTATATAAGATCATGACCCATAATTTAAGAAGTTAGACCTATATATATTGTGAAGAAAATGCCCACCATCCCTCTCACCAGCAGTACCACCCCCAATCAATTGGTACCTATAAGCAGATAAGAACAAGAGCCTCAAGAATAGTAATGCCCCCAAGGCTTATCAACTGCCTTTGCAGGTGCTACACTTCCCAATCTCCTCAGCAGCCAGAGTTACTAGAGACCTATAAAATAAAGTTCTTATCACTATTGGTGGTTGGCACTACTGAATGATTCAACATCAGAAACAAATAGGTCTTTATTCATGAAAATGACATTAAAGAATGATGAATTACCATCTACTTTGCTATTTTACCTTAAGAATCTCTGATTTTTCCATCTGACTTGCAGCTAAAATCTCTTCATGTTATAGCCCTCATTTAAGTATGTACTCAGAGGAACTATTGACTTGCTTTTTTATTTATGCTTCTGTACTGAGCATTGAGAAGCAGAAAGCTGGGGGAAATGTTTATAGCCAATGTTTTTGATAAAGGTCTCATTTCTAAAATATATAAAGAACTGTGTCAAGTTTGTAAGAATACAAATCATTTCACAATTGATAAATAGTCAAAGGATATGAACAGGCAAGTTTCAGATAAAGAAATTAAAGCCATCTATAGTCATGTGAAAAAATGCTATAAATGTCTATTACTAAGAGAAATGCAAATCAAAACAACTCTGAGGTACCATCTCACACCTATCAGCTTGACTATGATGACAGGAAAAGATCATGCTGAATGTTGGAGGGGATGTGGAAAAACTGAGACACATACCTTGTGGTAAAGTTGTGGACTGATCCAATCTTTCTGGAGAGCAATTTGAAACCATGTCCCCAAAGATATAAAACTGTGTATATCTTTTGATCCAGCAGTGTCACTACTAGATCTGTATCCCAAAGAAATCATAAAATAAGGGGAAAGGACCCACATGTGCAAAAATGTTTGCAGCAGCTCTTTTTGTGGTAGCAAAGAACTGGAAAATGTGTAGATATTTATCAATTGGGGGAATGAATAAGTTATAGTAAATGAAAGCAATGAAATATTACTGTTCTACAAAAAGTGATAAGCAGGCTGTTTTTACAAAAGTTTAGAAAGATTTACATGAACTGATGCTGAATGAAACAAGCAGCACCAGGTAAACATTGTACACAGCAACAGATAGATTATACAATGATCTACTCTGACAGACTTGATTCTTCTCAGTGTTTCAGTGCTCCAAGGCAATCCCAATAAACTTTGGATGGAAAATGTCAAATGCATCTAGATAGAGAGCTATGGAGCCTTAATGTAAATCAATATGCTACATTCACTTTCTTTTCTTGTCATTTTTCCCCCTTTTTTCTGATTTTTCTCTCCCAAAATTATTTATATGGAAATACATAAAAAACAAATGTATATAAATAAAAACGTTGTTTTACATATAATTGGGGAAATTTTTTTTAAATTAAAAAAACATATATACTCCATCTCTCCCTCGTTCCCTCCTTTCTTGCCTCCTTCTATCTTTTCTTCCTTCCTTCCTTCCTTCTTTTCTCTTTGAAGTAGATAATACTTGCCTCATCTATTTTAATGAAAATATTTTATGTCTTAAAGTCTTACATACCCGGGCTGTGTGAGCTTAGACAAGTCACTTCCTTTTTCAATGCCCTGGGCAACTCTTTTTCTAGCACAATAAATTACAGAGCAAATATGGATCTGCACTAGTAGTGAGTCTTTCTTCCTCAAGAATCCCTTATAAGCAATAAAATCAAAGGTCCAGTAAAACAACAAACAAAGCCCAAATTATTTATAATACCATGATTTAATGCTATTATTATAAGTATGGGGACATCATGATACCTGCATGGTAGATCAAGATATGTAAAGGAAGAACTGGAGTGTGCTGAATATGCTCAATATTTCTTTGAAAAACCTGACATATAAACACAAAGAGATGGAGTTATTATTAATTAAGGGAATTGGGAATCCCAGCTATTCTGATTCCAAATACCCAGAGCAGAAACCCAGACTCAGCATAATATTTTTTTCTTTCCCAGAAAAAAAAATGTAATGAAACTGTGTCTTCCTTCTTTCCCCCTCCCCCCTCTTTTTTCCCAACATTAATATCCATTATCAGGGAGACAGATTTTATTTAATTCAAGTGAATTAACATTTTATAAGTACCTACTATGTGCCGGGCTTAGTATTTACAGCTTAGAGATAGAGATGAAAAAATTTGGTCCCTATTCAAGGAACTTTTTTTTAAATAAAGCTTTTTATTTACAAAACATATGAGTGATTTTTCTACATTGACCTTTGCAAAAACTTTTTTTTTACCAAGCTTTTCCCCTCCTTCCCCCCACCCCCCATCCCTAGATGACAGGTAATCTAATACATGCTAAATAGGATAAATTATATGACAAATACAATACATGTATACATATCTATACAGTTATCTTACTGCACAAGAAACATCAGATCTAGAAAGAGAAGAAGAAAAAACAACCTAAGAAAGAAAACAAAATGCATGGAGATATACACAGAAAGCATTAAAATGCTTTGTTGTGGTTCACACTCAGTTCCCACAGGCCTCTCTCTGGATGTATATGACTATCTTCATCGCTGAACAATAGGAACTGGTTTGAATCACATAATTATTGAAGAG
>JAJPUD010001563.1:341417-360853 GCA_023553655.1 Myrmecobius fasciatus
TCTCCAATTGATGGGCATCCTTTCAATTTCCAGTTTCTTGCCACTACAAAAAGGGCTGCCACAAACATTTTGGCACATGTGGGTCCCTTTCCCTCCTTTAAAATCTCTTTGGGATATAGGCCCAGTAGAAACACTGCTGGGTCAAATGGTATGCATAGTTTGATAACTTTTTGAGCATAGTTCCAAATTGCTCTCCAGCCTATTCAAGGAACTTGAGAGATAACCTCTACCAAAGCCCTCCAGTGATCAGAGGTGACCTGAGGTTCTTGAAGTTTATGCCAGTCTAGTAACAGATCTATTAAGTATTAACACACTGAAAATGCAATAGGCTAGATAGGGGCAGGTAGGTGGTCCAGTGGATAGACTGCTGGGCCTGAAGTCAGGAAACTCATCTTTATGACTTAAAATCCAGCTTCAGATACTTACTAGCTGTGTCACAATGGGCAAGCCATTTGACCCTGTTTACCTCAGCTTCTTCATATGTAAAATGATCTGGAGAAGAAAATGTTCAGCCAATCCAGTTTCTCTGCCAAGATAAACCCAAATGGGATCACAAAAGTCATACATGACTGAAATGACTAAGCAACAAGAACCATCTATGACTCAAAACATGTATAACTATATTCTGAGAAACTGGCTATCAGAAACTTAATTGTGGAAGTATTGCAACCTGTTTCAGTGGAGGGACAACTCATAGATAAAATGATGAATATTCTGAAGTCATATAATATAAATGCTTTAAAAAGGTGCAAAGGGACATTTGAAAATTTTGGGTCCTGCTTCCTATATGAGGCTTACTTTCTTAATCTCCCAGATATTCTCTCCTCTGTTCGCCTCTCCTCTCCTCTTCCCTCTTCTCCTTTCTCCCTCTCTTCCCCTTCCCTTCCTCCCTCCTCTCCTCTTCTCCTTCTCTATTTTCTTCTATTTTCTTCTCTTCTCCCCTCTTCTTCTCTTCTTTTCTCCCCTCTTCTTCTCTTCTCTTCTCCCCTCTTCTTTCTTCTCTTCTCTTCTCCCCTCTTCTTTCTTCTCTTCTCCCCTCTTCTTTCTTCTCTTCTCCCCCCTCTCTTTCTCCTCCTCCCCTACATTATTTTACTTTGTATATATTTGACATAATGGGTACACAACTGGCTTCTGAGTCAAAAAGACTTGGGTTCAAGTCATATCTATTACACATACTGGCTGTGTGATCCTGGGAGTCACTTACCTTCTCAAAGCTCTAGGTAACTCTAAGTTTCAGAGAAAAGAAAAAAATCCACATTGGTGGAGAATGTCTCTACATCTGAGAATTACTCTTAATAATGAAATCACAGATCTATCACATCTTCATCCATATAGTTTGTATACATCTACTTGACTTCTTGTTTTATCCATTGTTCCATCCAGCAGAATGCAATCCCTTCAAAATCAAGAACTCTTATTTTTTTTTGTCTTGGTATTCCAAGCAACTAGTTTAGTGTCTTGTACACAATAATCAATTACTGAATATTTATTGGACTAAACTGAATTTGAGGTTTGAGCAGAAGAAACCTCAGTTAGTATACACTTGGAAGGCACGGGGTAAAGGAAGCATTTTTAGGAAGATGGACTTTAAGCATGGTGCAATGGAAAGAATGCTTGATTTTGAATCCATTTTTGGATTCAAATTAAGTGCTGTCATTTACTGCTTTTATGATTGAGAAAAATCACTTAACCTCAATTCATCTATTTCTCCTCTGTAAAACAAATGTAAATTAAGTTGAAGACCTGCTTACTTAAATCTTTTACAAGGATCTCCCCAATCCTGGGGTTTTGTGACCCTGAGTTGAACTTTAAAGGTGAAGTAAGAATTTAATGAATAATAACAGCTAAGTAGCTCAGTAGATAGAGCATCGAGTCCTGGAGTCAGGCGAACCTGAGTTCAAATCCATCCTCAGATACTTGACAGTTACTAGCTATGTCACTTAACCCTGATTAACTCCCCCCAGCAAACACACACACACACACACACACACACACACACACACAAATTCAATAAGTGGATGAGTCAGGAGAGAGAGTCCTGGTATAAAGAATGATGGAAGCAAAGGTATGAATATTTAAAAAGTCTGATGTTTATCAGGGGAAAGTAAATAATTCAGTTTCATTACATCATAGTAGGGTGCTTTCAGTGTTTTTGCATGAGTAGGGAGCTACCAGGTTGTTAAGGACCTTGAATGCTGGACTAAGGGTTTTAAAATTTACTAGGCAAACACTGGAAACCACTGATGAGTTTTGGTGAGAATGGTAACATGATTACGTCTAGATATAAGGAAGATATTTCTGTAAATAATATTAAAGATGCATAGGGTAAGAGAGGCTGCAGGTAGAGAGTACAGAGAAATGGTCTTGTTATCAACTTTTGCAAGAAACCAGGTGAGTGGAACCCATAAGAGAATATGGCAATGGGAACAGAGGAAGGAATAGAGGAAAATAAAACTTCAGAGGTATAATCAATATAACTAACCTAACTGATTAGATACAAGAACAGACCTTTTTCTTGAAGCATGATCATAAAATAAAAGTTTCGTCAAAAATCACATATGAATTGAGCATATGCATTCTGACTGGGGCCAAATTAATCAGGGTATAATTATGTTGTAGATAGGCTGGTGATGCCCTGGAGAGTGGGAGTGGAGGAAGGTTGGGAAACCGCCAGGAACTTTGAAAGAAAGTGTAGAGTCTAAATGAAGAGAGCAGAAGGGCTGTTCTTAGAGTTTTATCCTGAGTTTTGGAGAAAGAGGGGAGAGGGGAGAAGGGAAGAGGAAGAGGAAAAGGGAGATGGAATAGCTCATGGTTTATGGGCTTCTACCAAATTACTCCAGCATCTCCTTATTTTCTGGTTATGATCTTGGTTCTGGAAGGTCATACTCAGATGACCAATTTCTGGAAGCTCCAATCAAGCTGGAAGATACTGGGAATGGGTTTGGATATTGTGTGTGTTTGTCATCTGAAAAATGTCTCAATAGAGTAACTCTTAGCTGGAAGGCTAACCACCCAGGAATTAATTTCTTTTCTTAAGATTCTCTTGAGTATGGCTTACAATACATAGCTATTCAACCTCTCCAAGTAGAAATTTTTGTGATTCTTTTGTCAAAACTAATTCATGAAACTCTCTGCTAAGGTGAAGAAGGACTATAATCACTGTGGAAGGAACAACAGCAACAGAAACAGTGATGAACTATTCTATTGTTTTATGAGTCACTTCCAGGGCAGAGCTTCAATATAGTGTCTTTGAGCCCTGGTCTGTGGATAGATTGCAGGCCGATTGTGTACTTGGAAAGGGAAAAATACAGCTTTATTTTCACTTACTTTTAACTTAAATATTAAATTTTCTTCAATTGTGAATATAGGCAATAAAGCATGATTCCGACAAAGTGTCAATAGGCTTCATCAGCCTAAAAATGAGCTCCATAAAGGTTAAAGATCCCTGTTCTAGGGACATGCTATTAACAAATCAAGACTGTAAGCAGAGCTCAAGAATTAAAGTGGTTCCTTCATCCATATTAATGAGAGTAGAAGGATATCACATAGAACCTTAAGAACTAGAAGTGATCATCTAGTCTAACACATACCTAAACAAGAATTTCCTAAACATACTTTACAAATTAAATTCCAGCCTTTGCAAGAAGGGCTACAATTAAGGGGAAACTATTAAGGATTTAATCAAGGATTTTTCCCCTGACTTAATTCTTTGCAACTTCAACTCATCATTCCTACTTCTGTCCTTTGAATAGCCCAACATGCTAATATCTAAGAGGCGAGAATAACCTAAATCTCAATATATCTCTTTCACAGGTATTGTATATTTTTCAGATCATTCATTTTCCCCTCTATCCAGAATTATTATTTCAATGGTTTAAAGAATTTCCTATAAATAATTTCCTCTACCAATAAATGAAATTTTCAGGGATTTTTTTTATTATTTTGTTTGTTTCCTTTTGTTTATTATTTCACCCAGGCTAGAAATCTTAGTTAAAGTTCTATTTTCTACAAGAAACCATGGCTAGTTCTTTTTAATATTAATGCCTTTTCACTGAGATCATCTCTGGTGCATACTGTATATATCTTGTTTGTACATAATTATTTGCATGCTGTCCCTTTCTTTACTCTGTGAACTCCTTGAAAGCAGGGACTACCTTTTTTCCTTTTTTTTTGTATCTTCCACTTTTACCACAGTATATGCCACATAGTAGACTCTTAATAAATGCTAGTTAACTGATTGACTGAAAATACAGCTGTCATTCACAGATCCAAATACGTATGTACATACATATATATGCAGATATGCATATAGATATACATAAATATAGATATGTAGATATACATAGATACATTGATATATAGATAGACATGGAAGCTCTATTTCCTGCTAAGGCTAGCTCATTTCTCTTTAGCCAGGCCAGTTGTCCTCTGTGCTCACAGGCTGATAATGCTAGCCTTAGTTTAGATACACAATCAATTTTAGCCCTGATATAGCTCAGAACTCTGTAACTCGGGTGATATACCAGCTCAGCCTAATGGATAATAGGGATCACATACAGATGACTCCATCCCAAGGCAACTTAAAAAGTTAGCTTGGGCATCTACAAATTAAATAATTTGCCTAACATCATAATTGTTATGTGTATTGAACCCAGGTTTTCCTGATATGAAGGCCTTCTCTCTATGATCACATGGTGCTTTTCCAGATATAGTTCTAAATTACAAGATGTCAGAGACCTGAGAGGCAGTGTAGCATAAAGTAAGGATGTAGGTGTAGATTTAGGAGGAAGACTTAGGTTAAAATCTTATCTCAGTTACTTCTTAGCTCTATGATCTTAATCAAATCACTTGATCTTTGGATAGCTTCCATTCCTTATTTATAAAATGATGGAACTGGACTTGAACTACAAGGATCTTTCCAAGCTTTAAATATATAGTCTCATATTTAGTCCAAAAAACTCATCATACTGGCATCTTCTTCTTTGGGATTTTCTAACATCCTAAGATGTTTGATATTTTGGGCTAGATGATCTATTTTTAAAAAGTAAGTTCTAGCTATCCAAAAGGTACTTCTTCACATATTGTATAAGTTAATGTTTAACACCCAGGCCTCTGGAAAAATTGCAATACAAAATGCTTTCAGGTATCATCTACATAAACAGAATTTTTTTCACACCTTTTCCATTACTTTTCCTGCAAAATCCAGTCCTTATTCTGGCAGTTAAAGCTTAGGAATCCAGGAAAGGAAACAGAAGTCCAACTGGTATTTTTAAAGTCTTGGTGCTTGTCTTCATAGAATAATCCCGGAAAGCTCCTTTTCCCCCACAATTATCTCATCCTTATCTCCAAGTGAGGTGGAAACTGCCTACCTAGCAGTAATTACCCCAAAAGTGCTTGTTATTCTTTTTCACCATATTTTTTTTTCCTTCAAGACTGTCCCTTTTTCTTTTAAAACATCTATGCTGTTTCTATTGGGCTTATATCCCAAAGAAATCATAAAGGAAGGAAAAGGCCCCACATGTGCAAGAATGTTTGTGGCAGCCCTTTTTGTAGTGGCTAGAAACTGGAAATTGAATAGATGCCCTTCAATTGGAGAATGGCTGAATAAATTATGGTATATGAATATTATGGAATATTATTGTTCTATAAGAAATGACCAACAAGATGATTTCAGAGAGGCCTGGAGAGACTTACATGAACTGATGCTGAGTGAAATGAGCAGAACCAGGAGATCATTATACACGGCAACAACAGTACTATATGACAATTAATTCTGATGGACATGGCTCTCTTCAACAATGAAATGTTTCAAACCACCTCCAATTGTTCACTGAAGAAAGCCATATACACCCAGAGAGAGGGATGTGAAATGTGGACCACAACATAACATTCTCATACTTCTTGATTGATGTTTGCTTACATTGTGTTTCCTTTATCTGATATATCGTTTGTGTAGATAAGATTTTTCTTGCACAACAATGATAAGTTTGGAAATATGTATACATATATTCGATTTGCCAATATTTTAACATAATTAACATGTAGTGGATATCCTGCCATCTAGGGGAGGGGTGGGGAGTTGGGGGGAAAATTTGTAACGGAAAGCTATGTAAGGGTTATTGTTGAAGAATTACCCACACATATGTTATGCAAATAAAATAAAATTTAAAAAAAAATAAAAAAATAAAACATCTATGCTGTATACAAGGTAAGTGAATGGATAAGACATGCTTTTTCTACGTTTGAACCATTTAGAGATGGCTAATCATTATTACAGAAACAGGAATCTCAATATAGTCCAACTAACACTTGTTCAGTCATGCCAGTCATGCCCAACTTTTCACGGTGCCCTTTGGGGTTTTCTTGGCAAAGGTACTAAAGTGATTTGCTATTTCCTTCTCTAATTCATTTTATCTGAGTTAAACAGAGTTCAAGTGACTTGCCCAGGTGACAGCCAGTGATGAGACCAGATTTGAACTCAGGAAGATCAGTCTTCCTGACCCAGGCCTGGTATTCTATACACTCCCAATTTAAATATTCTTGTGATAAGTAGCATTTGATGAAGTAAGAAAGCTAGGGTCTGTGGCTCAAGACAAAGTAGTTAAACAACATGAGCCTGGGTTTCTACATTTGTGAAATGTGAATAGTAATCCTAATGCTGTCCCATCTCATAGGATGGTTGTGAAGAAAACATTTTTGTACTAGCAAAATAAAAGTAAGGTAAAAAGGAAAAAAAAATTAAAAAAGAAAATGATATATCCTAAACTCTACAAAGGTGTACAACACTGGAAGCCCCTTTGACTTGTTTCCTGTTTCTGCCCCCTCACTCTGCCCCCCCTTCATAGTCCAGCCAATGTCTAAAGAGTTGAATTGGACAGTTGTATGGAAATCATCACTAAAAGTACCTATTGTGGAGTGAAATTGACTAGGATTTCATGGTCCCCTTCAATTTTACTTAGCAGCAATTGACATGAGGATAAATGCTTGACTGAGCAGCCCCAAATATTCCCATCTCCTCCCAGATAAAGAGAAAGGACTTTGTTTTCTAGATATCCCATTCAAATTTGTCTTCCCAAAGGCCCCTAGGAGGATTTCATGATATAACCCAAAACATTTGTAAATGGCCTTTTTTAGGAGGAAAAATTGAATAATCTGTCTTTTTATTTCTCCATTTTTAATTATTCAAAACTTTTTCTAGTGGTTAGCAATCCACATTGTGTTAGCACCCTCTAAGGCCCCATAATATCTAAAAAGCAATTAAATGAGATAGTAAATCTAAGAATATGAAATCCTATGGCATTGTCCAATAACAGATCAGTCACTTTATACCAATAAGATAGCAACATGCTCCTGCCCTCTGCTCCTTAACAACCAACTAATGTGAGAAAGATTTTCCCAGATGAAATTGGTCAATGTCTCTAATTTCATATTATTCTACCCCTAAATAAAGATGTGGATATCTAAGCAAAAAGGGAGGAAAAGAAGGCTAAGATCTGATTGAATGGTCTGGAATGGTCCATGGACCATATTATGCCCATGCTTACAAAAAAGGAAGCTCTTTTGGAACATGGAATTTATTCATTCAAAAATATTTTCTGGCCACCTCAATTTCCTCATTTATAAGAGGAGAGCTACATTATATGATTTCTAAGATCCCTTAAAAATCTTATTTTTGTCTAGTCCTGTGCAAAGCACTATGGGGGAAACAAAGATGAACAACATCCAGTTCCTTCTCCTAAGTACTAGTGAGATGAAGCTTCCTTTTTTTGAAAGAGACATAGGACAAATAAAAAGGAGCCATACTTTAAATGGATGATAGCACATGGATAGCCTTCATCACTCCAAAAGATAGTAATGGTTGAAAAAAAAACAAGTAAGTTATCAATAGAGGATCTTAATAATGAGTGGAAAAAATGAAAAAAAAATGAAAAAAGCAAAACAAAGCAAAAAACAGAGTTCAGTTATTTATGGTTTATTTTTCTCCCTAACAATGTACTCCAAATTACATTTCTGTTAGCCTCCACTATACTCTCCCTTTCTCTATTTTGATTGGAATAGCCTTTCACAAAAAGACCAACACCTCTATTGGGATTATTAATTCTTTGACAATTCTCCCCTCCATCTTCATAATTTTGAATCCCTCATTATTCACTGACTCCTTTCCTATTACTTATGCACATGTTCAGATCTCCACCATTGTTTAAATCAAACTCCATTGGATCACACTACTCATGCAAGTTATCTTCCTAAAGTCTTCCTTTGTTGCCCACAGCCTGACACTAACTTTATTTCTCCTCAGATTTCTTCTCTTCTTAGCCTGATTGTTTCAATTACAATATCTGCACTCCCTTTAATAAGTTGGTATGGATACCCAGAGCACAGCCACATTTCTGCTACACTCAGGATTCTAGGATATTTGGTTTAATCCTTGTGGTTGGTATTTCCATCAACATTTTTTAGCTATAAGCCCACATTTAATTAGTTTTTTTTTTTTTTTTAGCTTTTTGCTGAGGCAATTGAGGTTAAGTGACTAGCCCAGGGTCACACAGCTAGGGAATGTTAAGTGTCTGAGATGAGATTTGAACTCAGGTCCTCCTGACTTCAGGGCTGGTTCTCTATCCACTGCGCCACCTAGCTGCCCCTACATTTAATTAGTCTTAACCAGAATAGTACCTGAAAAAGCAAAGTAAATATGGTTTACCTAATACTACATCATAAAGCTCAATTACAATTTTCAAATGTACAGTCTATATGAAGAGTGAGTATATAACTAAAATCTAAAGAAATACAATACATATACAGGGAACACATATGGGCAGGGGAATTCAACTCTGGAACTTTAGACTTTGAGGTTCTCTTTCTGGTTCAAGAATAGTCTTTTAAAAATGATAAATGCAGATTCTGTATTAAGTATATGCTACAAAGCTTTGGTAAGCTGTTTGACATTCTTTTTAATTACCACCTAATTGGTCATATTTCAGCCACAGTGCTTCTCTGATGTTTTGCTTCAAAATTGTTCTTTTCTTCAGGTAGGCTTACTATGTAATAGCAAATATAGTATGTTTTTTCTAGGTGTAGTTTTGGCTAATACCTTCAACTAACTGATATCATTCATTTTTTAGGAGAGGAAACTATTTTTGCCCTAAAATTGAAACAGATTCTCCAATTCTGTTTCCTTACAGAGTTCTTCTCTTTCCCTTCCTTTTCTCAGCAACAAAGACTAAGGAAAGAACTAACTTTTGATTTCTTTTATAATTTTCCATTTATTATTTTCAGTAGTCAATAATAATAGGTAGTAGATAATGTTTTCTCCACACTATCTTCTTGGCAGAAGATATAATAGAGAACAGAGATTATTTTCTCTACTCTTCGGAATAAAATCAAAATAGAGAATAGCATATATTATTTCTATTCCTTCTCCTTAGAAATAGAAGTACAGAATATTCCTGCTTGTCACAGGCCAATCAAATGCCCAGCAACAAGAAACAATGCAGAGAAGGCATGTGATGGTATCTCTTTGATGTAATTCTGAAGTCTATTATTTTACTTTTCCCTCTTATATCCTTTTTTCTTGCAATTTTTAGGTTCTCTTTGTGAATGATTCCATCTTAGCTCATGGTTAGTAAGCACATTTGACCTTCTATCTATAATTATGTAATTTAAATCTATCACACAATAATAAAATAGTTATAGCACCCGCATTTCCTTCTTTCATTTAATTTTAATTTTTTTCAACAACATTCAAACAAAATTTTTTACACATTTGTTCTTTACAACTTTTGAACTCCAAATTTCCTCCCTCTCTCTGTTCCCCCCATATCCATATTTCTGCAAACATTAACCTAAAAGTTCTCCATTTCTTCAATTCTTCATATGCAAATCACTGAAGCAAGTTATGTTCTTTATTTTCTCCACTTTTCTATAATTTTCCATATTAAAATGAGCAAGTACTCTCTCAGAATAGAACTTGGAGAAAACTTAACTCAGCAATCGCTTCTCTTAGAACTCTGATCAGACATTGCCCCAGACAAGTGAACTCACGAAGATAACCCCCTTAAACATTCACAGACAAAAGTCCTAGAAAAATACGTCTACAATCACAGCCTCCAATTTTCACTATGCATTCAATCCTCAGCTCCTTATAATGAGGCATCCAAACTCATCACCCAACTAGAACCGCTTTTTGTGAAATTGCTACCATTATATTTGGCAGCTCTAATATCCTTTTCTTAGTCTTTTCATTTGGCAGGGAGGCAATTGAAATTAAGTGATTTACTGAGGTCACACAGCAAGGAAATGACTGGAGCAAGATTTGAATTCAGGTCCTCCTTGCATCAGGGCCAGTACTCTATCCACTGTATCACCTAGCTGCTCCCAGTCCTTGTTACTTTTGACCTCTAGCTTTTAATACTGATAGTACTCCCTCCTCCTTGTCCCTGTTTTTGTGCTCACTCTTGATTTTCCTCCTACCTCTCTGGCTGCTTCTTCTAGGTCTCCATTGTTGTATCAGCATCTCTGCTCAATTATGTGAATGTATTCCAAGGTTTTTTCTTTAGCACTCACATGGGTTCAGTTATTATTACACCTACAGATAGTTCTCAAATTTAAATATTCACCCTTAGGTCCTTTCTTAACTATTAGTCCCAAATCAATAGTTGCATCCTGAATATTTCCAACTGGATGTCCCAACAGCATCTCAAATTCAACATCTCTAAATCAGATCTCATCATCTGTCTGTGCCTTTTTCCAATCTCTCCTTTCTGCATCACTACCATCTTTCTGTTGAGGGCACTACTATTATCCCATTCCTTCACTTTTTTCAACCTTGGGGAGTCATCCTTGAGACTTTATTCTCCTTAATATTTCATATACAATTAGTTGCCTAATCTTGTTTATTGTACCTTTTCCATATATCTTCCAACCATCTCCTTCTCTCTATTCACAGGGCCATCGCCCAACTTGAGGGCTTTTTCTATGTCAATTAAATTATTACTAATTGGTTTACTAGGCTCCAATCCTTCTCTTACCCAAGCTATCCTGCACACAGCTAACAAAATTATATTCCCAAGGCACAAGTAAGGTCATATCACTCCCTTAGAAAGGAAGCTTTAATAATTCCCTCTTACTTTAAAATCAAACAAACTCCATTGTTTGATATTTAAATCTCTTCATAATCTAACTCATATATGTATTGAACATTATTTTCCTTCATCAGTCTGCTTCATACAAATTACTCTACTTAGTGTTGCTTGTGCTTGATATTTCATTTCTTGTATTTATGCCTTTCTTCAGGCTCTTCCCCACACCTGAATATACTCCCTCATCACTTCCACAATGTATAATTTCTCCTTCATTAAAATTGCTTCTTACTTGCTACCTTCTAGAGAGAGTTTATCATGATTCCTCTAGTTATTACAGGAAGTGTCTGGATAGAGATACAGATATGATTCAAATAAATGTAGTCCATATGTATACATATTACATATTTGTGTTTTACATTGAATTTTCTATGTATTTGATTCTTGCCCATAGTTTATGAAATTGTTAGTGTCAGGAAATATTTTATTCACAATTTTATGTCCCAGAAACCATATCTGACACATAGTAGGTAGTTAATAAACAATTGCTTTTAGGGAAAAGGGATAAAGAAATTTCCAAGGTTACAGATAAGCATTATTTTGTATAAAATCCTAAAATAGGTATGTTCTGGGATGGTATCAGGAAAAAATGAACAGGTTGTGCCCTCCTATCTTCCTGTCACATCAAATATTCCCTAATAGATTCAAAAAAGTCTCTCTCCACAGTAACTTCTGACCAACCTGCTACCATTGCCATGACAATGTCAATTAAGAGAACCAGCTCTCTAGATTAGGTCAACTTGAATGACCCAGAAGTCACTATCTTTTCTAGCTGATACACTCAACCCTAGACCCAAGCCTGGCTTCAATATTCTACCAATAAAACAGTTTTGATTTTTTTTTTCTAATTGATACCTTGGAACATAGAAAGTTAGAGCTGGAAGAAAAGCCTAGAGATCATACACTTCAACCTTTTTATTTGACATTTGAGACAGAAGGTTTCTTGTCCTATTTCATATAGCCAGGACTTGATTCCCATTTCTCCTGACTCAAGTCATTGATTTTTCCACTGTGCCATATCTTCTCCCTATAGGGTGGCCATCTAGAATATGAGTCCCAAAGGAAGCAGGTGGTTCATTACGAAGGCTAAATTGAGAATTCAAGGTGAATATATTTGAAAGAGAGGGGGAAAATACTTAGCTACTGAGTGCTACATGGGGTATAATGTATTCACAGTAGCTCTGCAAAGAAAACATCAAGGCCTCCAGTAGAGAGACTAACGCACAGTCATTAGCATAACAGGTGTCTTTGTTACAAAAATGACACTTAAAAGACAAATCCAAAAAATGTTTTCCCTGAATGCAGTAATACATACTTAATTAAACTTAATGCCAGTTTTCCCTTATCATTATTCTAAGCAATACAACATCACCCCCAAAACAAAACTGGGGAGTTATTTATGAAAATGGCTGAGAAGTGAACTCAAGTACCAGGCACATTGCCCAAGCCATAAAGTGAAATGCTATTGTTGTGGATGTGGGGATGACAGATATTTACAGATATTCAGATGTTACTGAGATACACCTGGACTTGAACAGAAATTCTTTCAATAGCACCCTTGGCAAAATGGCTGTATAATTTCTGCCTAAAGACTTAAAGTTATGAAAGAACTCTCTACTTCCTGAGGTAGCAAATTCTGTTAATGAAAGGTTATATTGGCTTGAGAGACATTATAATATGGAGCATAGACTGACCATTTTCATCTCTGTTTATATATTTTTGTACATATAAGTAATTTTCTTTTTCTCTGACCTATTTGGGATATAGAGCTGGTACTAGTATTGCTTGCTCAAAGGATATACTCAGTTTTGTACTCCTTTAGTGTTGGGCAAGTTCACTACTCTACCAGCAATTCATTAGTGTAACTATTTTTTCCTCCTCCCCTCCAGCATTTGGAGGACAATGTTAGGAGGATTCAGCTGGATGATTGCCTCTAATCTGACACCTTGGTTCTTCCTCATTCCATGTTCTGAAGGACCTTCTATCTCTATAGTCATGGATGTTGACTCATGCAACAACTCTCTTTATTCCACAATTCATCATCTCTATCACAATTCCCCCAAAGCCTCTCTAGAAAGCACAGGGGTTCTCAGATTCAGTTAGATTCCACTTTGAGACTGACATGGACTCAAGATGCAATATTTATATAAAAAGAAAACATTCCTTATTGACAATTAACTCTCAGGGCAACTTTAAAAATAGTCCATAGATGGTTCATGAAAATATAAATATTTCTCCCTTGGAGAGTCTTTAATATTATAAGAATATTTCTTTGAAATATTTCAATTCTCCTTTATAGAAATGTTCTAAGGAATTATCCCTCCCATCTTAATATGTGGAAATGGAAGAATTTAATAATGATTCACAGATGGGGGGCATTTTGTAACCCAAAAGTGAAAGAAATGTGTCTAAAGTTACGAAAAAAAATGGAATGAAAATTGGATTCATATCTACTCTTTTTTCTGTTCCATTTTCTGGGTGCTTACACTTCTTGCTCACCCTCATTACCCACCCCAGGAAAAGCAACAAGTCAGTCAATTCCCAGTGGTGTCCTTTAAGAGATGGTAAAAGAGTGTAGAAAGTATTTGTTTAAAATCCATCTGGTTTTTAAAGCTCTATGAGACTATAATCTGCCAGAGCAGCAATCTTTTCCCTTTCCTAATTAATTCCTAAACAAAGCTGTGCCTGCCAGACACATGGTTTATGAATCTAGTTGACCTCCTGGTACAGAAATGATGACACAGATGCCATTCCCTCTTCATTATCTCATTTTTATGTGATACCATCGAGGAAGCCAAAAAAGATGCTCTATAAGGGGCACAAAGTTTTCTCAACAGATTAGTCTAAACTATTGGCTATCAGCCAGAATGGTTAAAGAGTATCCCTGATGACCATCAAGGATGAGCTGCTTCAGTTCAATGCAGGGAAGGATGGAGCTATATCTGGGGAAACCAGAGCAAGCCAAGCTTGATTCAAAGGCTCACTAAAAACCATGTGACCTGTTTAGCCTAACTCTTGGAAAAGCAGTTCAGCCATCTCTTTAAGATGCATGCATTAATTTACTGAGCTCTAGAAGCAATTCTTCCAAAGTTTCTCTGATTTGTTTTTGTTTGTTGCTTTATAGAATACAATATTCTATTTATGAATCACAATACAATCAGTCATATACCAATTGATGGGCACACATTTTATTTCTAATCATTTGCTGCACAAAAGTGCTACTTACTAATATTAGTCTACATATGTGACTTTTCCCTCTTCTTTCAGTATATATATATATATATATATGTACATATATATATATATATAGAGAGAGAGAGAGAGAGAGTAATATTTTTGAGTTAAAGATATGTATAGTTTAGTGATTTGGGTAATAAATTTCCACATCATTTTCTAGATTAGTTGGCATTATCATTTGCCATTTTTTCTTTTGTTGCTGCCAATCCAATAGATATTAAATTAAAGCCTCTGGGTTGCCTTAATTTGAATTTTTCTTATTAATAGCAAAATTGTTTAGGTTTTTTCCCCATTTTTAAGACTTTATGATTAATGTCAAAAAATCTACATATAAATTAGGAAAGACAAGATGGTGCATGCAACTTTAATCTATTATATACAGCTTGCTTCCCCCAACCTTTGGTTATTTTGAACCAGAAACTGACCTCTATAACTTCAGTCCATTGGTCCTAATTCCACCCTCTGAATTTAGAATAAGTGTACTTGTCTATATTACAGTTCTTTGAATGTTTACAAGAAGCAATTAGTGCTTCCTTCAAGTCACCTCATTTTCAAGTAAATATCCCCAAGTCTTTCAAATGTTTTTCAGTGATTCCAGTTAACATCACCCCCATGGTCAACTAACCTCGATTGTACTTTTTTTTTTACTATCCTCTGAAAAAAATGATGACCAAAATTGCACCTAATGTAGTCTGTATAGAGTTAAGTATAGGGAAACTAACTTCTTTCTTGTTCTGCAGAATAGACTTTTATCCTTCTAGTTGAATATTGATTTAGCTGGTTTTTGTTTTGATTTTTTTTAATTAGCTACCTCATAGAGTTAGCTCATAGCAAACTGCCTTTTCAGACTTGTGTCAGCCTGAGGCAATCATTTGCCAAACTTCAAAGTTCCCTATTCTGAGTTTTTGGCCTCAGGGAGCTTGGGCAGGCAGCTAGTTCCCTAAATCAGGGCTTCTTAAACTTTTTCCACTCACAACCCCTTTTTGCCTGAGAAATTTTTGTATGATGACAGACATATAGGTATATAAAATAGGTATACACATTAAACATTTGCTGATACTAAATTATAATTTCATGACCCCCACATTCAACTATGAGATCCCATAAGGGGCCTGTGATCCACAGTTTAAGAAGCTGGGCCTTAGATCACCTTTCTAACTAAAGCAGAATACCTAAGTAATAAGTCAAGCTTCATTCAAGAAACTCTTTAAAGTTTGGTTTTTCCCATTCCTTCCCTGGTGAATCTCTCCATGGTGTTCTTTTATAGCAATCAGCTGAATCCCCTGCTACCCATCTCTGAAGCAATCCTGCCACTTCCCCACTGTCTTCTTTGAGCAGGAATGAAGTGACAGAATCCACATGGATACATTATCATTGAATGTTAAATTCTTAACTACTAGAAAAGGTCCTGGGAACATCTTATATTCAAATATAATATATCTTCCTTGGTTTGGTGATGGGTTGGAGACCCAGACATGCAGAGATTCTGAATATTATAAGAAAGCCAAACTAGCAAATCATGGGTTACAGTAGACCAGGATTTTAGAGTTAGAGGGTCCTTAGAATTCATTCACTCTAACTAGTTTATTGTCTAAATGAATATTCAAGTGAAAAAGGAGAAAGAGCAGACTACACTTTGAAATAACACTTTCTCTATATCACTGAAAAAGAATCCCACAGAATTGCAGAATTGTAGGGAACCATAAAACTGACACCCTGAGGAAGCATATGCCAGGTGAGTCAAAGCACTACCACCTCCACCATGACCACCATCTCCCCTTAGACCAAGAAGGAAGTCAGTCAGAATCTTTAACCTAAGCATCTTAGGAATAGCAGAGATCTACCCATTCACTCATACCCAAAACACCAAACCTGCTCACAGCCCAGCATTCATAACCATCATTGAGGGAGAAATCATTGTGAAGAAAGGACCCACTTTCCTCACAAACAACAGCAACAACTATTTGCCAACTACTACCAACAAGCATACAAGTAGAGACTTAGGAGGAGCAGTACCTCTCCTCCCACTCAAAATCACAGTTCCCACTTCCAGGTCAGCCCCAAATTGATGATTCAGGAAAATTTGAGGAGAATGGAAAGATTGTTCCCTCCAACTGGTAACTTCATCCATATACCTTGCAAGCCAGCCTAGCTGAAATATCAAGACTCCCTAAGGGAGAGAGAGGAAGCAGCGTGTGCCAGGCAAAGCAAATCACCATTATCACTTTGATCCAGATCTTGATAGCCCCAAACTCTGAACATTGCTTCCAGACCAGGGCACTCAGCCATCATCCTGGAAAGCAGTCCCTGTAAAGATGCAGCCAGGCAACTGCTCCTGAAGGTGCTACCAAGAATGCAGAAAAAAATGTTCTTGCCACCAAAGTTCTTGATACCATCAAATAGTTCAACATCAACATGATTTTTCTTGGAAATGCCACTACACTAGAAGTACTATCATCTACTTTATGGCACTCTTAAGGACAATGAGACTTTCCCACCTTACTTTCCATATTACACATTCATTAGAATGTGAGCCCTCCAGAGTAGAGACTGACTTTTTTGCATATAATAAGTACTTCATAATTTTTTTTCATCCACTCATTTCATTCAACCCTTAGTAGACCATGTATTCTAGTCCAACCTATACAACAAAGAAATTCCCAGTATAACTATACCAGAGAAGTGACCACCCAGATTCTACTGGAAAAATTCTAGGCACTGAGGCACTCATTATTTTATGGAATGTTTCTGGATAGCTGGCAGTGCTTTTTGTGAAAAGGATACTAGATGTGGAGTCAAAAGCCCCAAGTTAAAATCTGAAGTTTTATATTTTGTGTGTGACTTTGGGGAATCATTTAATCTGATTGGATTTCAATTCCTCTGTGTGAATTGGCATAGCCTAGATGATTTCTATATCTTATTATTCTAATTGTTAGTTAGAAAACATCTCCTTTCTTAAGGAGTTCTTTTTTCTGAAATTTTCATACATTATTAATATTTCTACCTGGGGAAAGAGGTAGGCTAAAAATGAAATAAAAGCCAGTTACTTCTTGCTTATTACAAACTTTGTAATGCTTGATACCAGATTAAGATAATATTTTCTTCTCTAAACTAAATATGCATAATTTCCTCAACTGTACTGCTTAGTCTCTATTCTCATAATCCTTTCTGCCCTCTTCTGGATTCAATCTAATTTGTATCCCTCCAGAAATTTTCTATCTAGAATATTTTTAAAATGTTCTGGCTATATACGAGTATAGAGGTCTATCACCTTCCTTGTTTTGGTCATTATCTATATTACCTTCCATGTTACACTGTTAACTTTTCTTTTTTTAATAGTATTTTTTCCAATTACATGTAAAGACAATTTTTAACATTCATTTTTTAATAAATTTTGAATTCCAAATTCTCTCTCTCCCTCTTTCCTTTCCCCCCAGAATGTAAGCAATTTGATATAGGTTATATCTGTGTAATCATGTAAAACATAGTTTATATGAGTCATGTTATAAAAGAATAGAACAAAAGGAAAAATAGTAAAAAAAAATTTAAAAAGTTATAATAGTATACTTTGATATGACTCCTTTAGTTCTTTCTCTGGATGTGGACAATATTTTCCAGATGAGTCTTTTGGAATTGTCTTAGATCAGGCTACTGATGAGAAGATCTAAGTAAATTTAAAGTTGATCATCACACAATGTTGCTATTATTGTGTATAATGTTCTTCTAGTTCTGAAAACTTCATTTTACATCATGCAAGTCATTCCAGTTTTCCATGACCTCATTATTTTTTATAGCACTATAATATTCCATTACATTCATATGCCACAACTTGTTCAGCCATTCCTCATTTAATTGGCCATCTCCTCAATGTCCAATTTTTTGCCAACACAAGAAGAGCTGCTATAAATATTTTTGTACATGTAAGTTTTTTTTTCTCTTTTGAATTATCTCTTTGGAATACAGACCTAGGAGAGGTATTGCTGGATCAAAAAGTATGAACAGTTTGATTACCCTTTAGGCATAGTTCCAAATCACTCTCCAGAATGGCTGGAACAATTCACAACTTTACCAACTATTAACTCTTTTTAAGCTTGTCTTAGATGTAACAGGGTTCCCAATGAACTGATTATTTTTGGGTGGTTAATGAATATATCCAACCAATTGCAATCCAGAGACATATGCCCCATCACATTTCCCTAGACATATATTCTATTTTCACTTGTCATAGGTCAACTGCGCTAGGAAGACTAGTCTCTTTGATATTTTCCACCATACTTGTCTTTCTCCTCTTCTCTTTTGTTCAAATTGTTTTCCCCCATCACCTGCACCCTAATCACAACTCATACTTCTAAAGCACTTTCAGGTCTGTAAGCTTGATTCCTGTAGGTTGGCAGATTGTTTTCCTTCATTCTCGAAGAGGACAAAAATCACTATGTTAGTAGGTAATTATTAGGTAGCATCCTTATTTAATGGGAGAGAAAATTGAGATTCAAAAGGTTAGATAATTTTCCCATGCTGTTGACTTCAATTCAAATTTTTGGACCTAAGGACCAAGTTTTTGCTTTTTTGTTTGTTTTACTATAGAATAAAGAATGTCCTTGTGTCATCTTCTCAGCCAAATCTTATGGAATAAGTCCTACTTCTCTTGCAAAGTCTTCCCCATCTCCTCTTCTCAGGATAATCTCTACTTTTGGACAATCCTATGTCCAACAACCATTATTACATAATTCTAACTGTTCTGTTACTTTCTATAATATGTACATGTGAATAAAAATTGTGCAATCAAAGTTTGAGGCATTTGAGGGTCAGGAAAGGATCTTATATATAATATTGATTCCCCCTTTCTATTTTTGACCCAGACCTGTGAATGTTAGTGTTGGAAACTCCAAGTGGGGATACTCCCTTTATCAAATGAAACTGTCAACACTTCAATAACATATGATTTTTTAGAGTTGCCTAGAGAAGGGGGGAGGGAGGTAAGAAAACTTGGGAGTTAAATGACTTACCCAGGGTCACATATCTCATATATATATATATATATATATATATATATATATATAT
>JAJPUD010001563.1:371724-382873 GCA_023553655.1 Myrmecobius fasciatus
TATATATATATATATATATATATATATATATATATATAATGCTAGAGCACCAAGACTAAACAATAAGCTCAATGACGACAGAGACTGTGTCCTTTCAACCTTTCATTCCTCATAGTATTCTGTACATAGTGCATATTTAATACTTATAGAATTGAATCCCTGTTTTACAGATGAAATAAAGGAAATTCTAAAAGATGAAGTGACTAGTCTGGGCCCACACAACTCAAAAACAGGAGTCCAATGGGAACTTACAATCTAAGAAATTAAATAAAATGATTATACTTGTTTAAATGAACACATTTTTTATCCAACTAAGAAGGTTGGGGTTTTTGTTTGTTTTGTTTTGTTTTTTAATAGTTGACTTGGTGAGCTATTATCCTTATTTCTCTCAATATCAGTATTACATTTGTGCAAAATTCTTCTTTTCACTATACATGGGAAGTGGCAGAACAGGATCTGAAATATAAACTCTTAACACTTCCAATTGACCCAATTGTACTAAAAATTAACAAGAATAAAAAATAATAAAGTGCTTGAATAGTTTTATAGAAAGACATCTTAATGAAACATCAATATTAAATAATAATTACTATTTAAAAGATCTCTGACTTCAGGGGTTGCCAGATTTCTTTTAGAATTGCTTTAGTATTGTATTAATTTGTGCTATTAGTATTCTTTTGGCATCACTTCATAGGCTATTAAAATATCATCAATGAAACTATGGGTCATATGCTGACATTCCTTAGATCTGGGTTCTAGGTCAGAGTCTGTCACCACATTTGCCTTCCTTGGAAATGTCATTTGTTCTCTCTGTTTCTCTTTCTCTGTCTGCAAAATGAAGAGTGGGATGGGTGCCCTAGATAATGCCTAAGGTTCATTCTATAGCTAAAATCCTTTTATTCAGAATTTAAAAGGTCAGCGATTTTATTGGTATTGATATTGCTTTCACCTATGTAAAGTACAGTTTCTCTTCAGCATGGTAAACAGTATTTGAAAATGTTTATCATCCAAACAAAACAAAACATAAAAAAGGTATCACAGGATAATAGATGTAGAACTGAAAAGGATTTCAGAAGTTATCTGATATTCCACAATCATTTTACAGATGAGAAGATTAAAGCCCCAAAATTTTCAAAGACAAAGATATATAGTCAGAAAAACAAAAACAAACAAACAAAAAAAAAAAAAACAAACCAACAAATAAAAAACATTGGCACAGGTTTTGAATCTAAGTTGGCTAAGTGAAGAGAGCACAGGACCTGGAATAAAGAAGATCTGAGTTCAAATCCAGCCTCACTTATTAGTTATTTTATCCTAAGCAAGTCATTTTACTTTGTTTGCCTCAGTTTTTTCCTCTGTAAAATGAGCTGAAGAAAGAAATGACAAACTGCTCTAGTATCTTTACCAAGAAACCCCCAAATGGGATTATAAAGAGTTGGACATGTCTTAAACAACCAAATAACAAACACCAAAACCTGTGAATCCAGAGCAACTGCTCTTTCTTTTAATATCATCCTGTAGCTAACCTGGTATGAAACCCATTGAAATTTAATTACACTGGTTTTCAGACAAGAGGATTCAAAACCTTTCTTACTGGAAGTTATTCTCTGCTGGCAAAAGTTCTATGAAACCAGGGTTGGGTCACATCTATGCTGCAAGTAGATACTGAAGGGGAATTAAGGTAGAAAACAACCTATATTTTAATATTATTTATTCTAAAGGTACTATCCAGTTCTAACATTTTTTGTTGTAAATTTCCTACATTATTAGAAAAAAATAATGAATACATTATTATCTTCAAAAAGACATTTGAAAGAAAACTACATACTATGAAGTTATTAATCAAAATAAAGCTTATAATAGTCCCAGAGTATTTTTTTTACTTTATAGTATATATAGTAGTTTGTTGACTGGTGTTTCTAGAGATGCAAACATTTTGCAAACATTTTGATGAAATTTTTAGCTTAATTGGAGTAAATTTGAAAATAAAAGATCCACATTTAAATAATGAAATGCATTCAGGAAACAAGTATTCAGTTAATTATCTTTTGACTAAGAAACTGCATGTTCAGAAAGAAAGAAAATTATAGCACATTATTTTAGAGACCTGCATAATAGAAGTTATGAAAGAGCCAGCAGGTAGCAGAAACCTGCATAAAATCACAATAATAATCAATATACCAAGAGGTGTACTATGAAATGAGTTACTCTTCACAAAATTATTGGCTATAGATTTTCTGTTTAAAAAATACAGGAACATGGCATAGCAGATATGGCAGTAGATCTAGAGGCTAAGAAATCTGCATTAAAATCTTACCACAAATACTTGCTAGCTGTGGAAGCTTAGGTAAGTTATTTACCTTCTATATGAGTGTTTATCAATCTATATAATGAGTCAGCTATATTTGATGTCTTCTAAAAACCTTTCCAGTATAACTATGATCCTGCAAGTTTTTGTATTACAAAAATGTTCAATATGTGATTTCTTTTAAGGTCCTGAAGGAATCATATGAGATTAATGAGTTATATGAATTTATTAAAATATTATGAAGTTAATGATATTCAATATCAAAAATATTTCTATGGGTCTTCCAATTCTAGGAAAATCTAACTGATAAAAATTTATTCTATTAGCATGTGCTTTAAATAAAACTAAGAGAAAATGTAGTGGAAAGAAAGTTTATGTTAGTGCTTCCTGTCCCTACCCCACATTGAAATAAATTTTCCTGACTGCCCAGCCAAGAGCTCTTAACCTTTACATTAATGAAGTTTTATTTGTACAATAACTTTCTAGAAGGTATTCAGGGCTCTGATCTTTCACTATTTAGGGAAGGTAGAATTAATCCCACCTAATGTTAAGGATATGAGGACACAAGGAGATTTTTGTGACTTATATAAGATGCTTGAGTTCTAAGTTTAGAGTGACAACATTTACTTTTCCAGGCCCAGCAGAGAAAGTTCCCTAATAGGTATGCATGGGAAAACAACAACAACAACATCCTATAAGTTTTAGTTTTACCATTTGCTATCTTTTTAAATTCTTGGGCCATCAGTTTCCCCATCTGTAAAATGGAGAGAGAAGAGTTGAAATTGATGGTTTCTAAGCCCTTTGTATCTCTAATAGTCTCAGAGTTACAACTGGAGTGGATTTGGAATAAAAGAATATGGTACTTAAAACACATTACCAGCTACCTAAAACCCATGTGACCTGGATGAGACACTTTACCCATCTGGGCTTTGTTTCTTTATCTGGGATTTGGAATCAATATTTTGTAATTGAAGCTGGGTGATATTATAAATAGAGAATTGGAGTCATACCTGGAGTTCAAATATAACCTTGAACAGTCATTTAATCTCTGTTTACCTCAGTTTTCTCAACTGTAAAATGGAAATAATAACAGCACCTTCCTTGAAGAGTTATATTGAGGGTCAAAAGAGATAATACTTGAAAAACATTTTGTACAATGCCAGGCATATAGTAGGCATTATACCAAAATCTATATCCTTTCCTCTCCCCTCCTCATTCTGAGGTGACTTCTTGTTCTAAAAATATGATCCTACAAATAGGATGGGGGGAAAATTAGGCTGGATTACTCTGGGGGAAATGCATACTGTTTGATTCTAAGGTGTTTCCTAGAGGGAAGGGAAGGAGAATACACACACACACACACACACACACACACACACACACACACAAACCTAGATATACAGATATAAATTATATAGACACACACACATATATATTTACACAAATATTTTTCCAGTAATGTTGTATTACTATGAATTTTTCATTCTTCTAAAATGTGTGTGACCTATAGGACTAAGTAGAGAGATTCATAAAGATCGCAAACAGGGAATAGCATATATCCAGTGATAGTCTATGTTCACAACTTGGCTTAAGAAATTTCACTGAAGAAGTGAATGCTCCCAAAAAAGATGGCGGGCTAGTCATTTGGAGAAAAAGAGGGATAATAGATCCCAAATGCTATAGAGATACCCATGAAAAAGGCCCCGATGAAGGCTCTAGCACAGCAGATTTAAGAACAAGGATGTATGGACAAGAATCATATAGGATAAAAACCATGGATAGGTTATAATCTACCCTGCAAATCTACATTGATGAGTTCACAGATCCATTGATATAGAAGTAGGTCCTCTTCAGCTTCCATGTTGGTTTTGATTCTTAGGCTTCCTTCAATTCTGACATTCTATGTTCTTGATATTGACTAAGATCTCTTCTAACTCTAAAATTCTAGGCCTCCGTGATTCCCCTGCCAACTATGTTTTGCATCTGACTGTAAAGTGTTTTAAAAGGGTCACAGCTCTGTAGGTTCAGTGGGCCTCACATAAGCTGCTTTCCTCTTCACTCAGAGCCCCAGTCAATCAGCTCCCTATTGCCCTGGTTATATGTTAAGCCCTGAGGCTGTGTCCCAGCAAGAAGCAAGGCTAGGCCATTAAGGTAAACTTCCTTGCTCAGCACCCAGCTAATTATTCTATCAATCTATGGAAGGCAATGGCAGGAGTCACTGAGAGCCAGCTGGGGAGGGGCTCTGCTGGCAGACACAGAGGGGAATATGCTCCCTGGATTGACCTAAGCAGAGTTTCCAACTCCAGATCCCTGGGAGTGGAGGAACAGAGAGTGAGAATTCCCCAGCACATCCAGCCTCATCTGTGGATGGCCAGAGAAAGCAACTAAAATGATTTGAGGTATGGTAAAACTTCCCTACATGTCATGATCAACTTCCACTGGGATGCAGCTCATTCAACCCCATCCCACTCTCTCCCCTTCTTATGACAGATATTTCCTGATAGAGACTCATCTCTTAAGGTTAAATGGGGGCCATTGCCTGCTTTATTCTCCTTTTTAAGATATTAGTATTTTTCCTAGGTATTAACTCTATGAAATGAATATGCTTATAGACATACAGAATTTTTGAGTTATAAGAGATTTTAGGACATAGACTAATGGAACATAAAACATAAGATATAAGAGCTGGAAAGAACCTTATTGAGTGAGAAGTTCAGCTCCTCCCCCTGTAGTTTACATATGAAAATACCCAGTAGCCCATATAGAGGAAATGATTTATTCACAATAATTTAATGGCAAAGACATTAAATTGGCATTAAGGTAGGACTTTTTTATCTAGCCCAGAATTATAAGGTTAACCAAAGGGTAACTAGTGAATCAGGAAAGGATCTCCTTGAGATTTGCATTTTAGAAAACACTCAGTTCTGGCAAATGTCAAAGGTAAATAACTATGAACATAGTGAATATGAATATTGAATCAACACAATGTTTTAGGACTCTCTTTCCAGTTTGGAAAAACTCTTTTTCAGAGAAAGAAAATATCTAATGGCCCCAAAGTAAGGAATCTTCCTGAAATGCAGCAGAGGTCCTTGTCTAGATAATCTAGCCCTTCATCCATTAAAAAAAAAAAAAAAAAAAAGGTCAAAGAGATAGTGAATGTAAGAGAAAGGCCAGACCCAGATTTCCCGCTGATTGATTTTCCAATTGCATTTTCTCTTTTATATTTCTTCATTCGTTACATATAAACATTTCATTGAAGTCTTCAAGTCATATTACAATCAAACTTGAAGCAAAGGGGGACTAAACGCATTTGGTCGGGAACCAAGACGATTCCCATAAAAGCAGATTATGCTGACATGATGAATATAAAATGAAACAGCAGATATTAAAGTTGGAGAATTGTTACTCCATGCCTTCCGGCTCCATGCTGACTACAGTCTCTGCTTCACTCCCACCCCCATCCTTTGTTTGACTGAAGTCATAAAGAAACACAGTGATGGCCTTTTTGCATCTTATTGTTTCCCCCAGTAGGCTATACCTCTTGAAATATTCAGCAAGCTCAAATCCCCTCAAACTTCCTATCCACGATCTCCTCCAGGTCTAAAATTTTATACAATTATATGGATAGGTGGTCTCCAAGGCCCCTTCTATTTCTAATAATTTTTATGTTCTAAGGTCTCTACCAGTTTTAACATTCAAGGTTTGTATGATGCTAAGACTAGCAAGAAGATTCAGACTATATCAATAATTCTAGACAAGGAAATATGCTTCTTTATTTGTAATGGATGGCTGCTTTCCCCTGCTAAAATCAATTATGCTATTCTTTTTAATGTATCTGTTTTTTCCTAATCTATGAAGTTTATATTTTAATTTAATTTCTGAAGGTCATTATAAACCATTTTGCTCAAACTAAGCCATCTTGGTAACACCTCCTATATGAATAACTATTATTAAATGGTGTTTGGGAAAACATGTTGATTCTCCAGTGGATGGTTTGCAAAAGGCCAAAGAAACTTCATAAAGAGAACTTGAATGAGATATAACATCACTTTAGATGTGAGGGGTGTCATGAAACATGCTTTGAAAGAGTCTGAGAAATAATAAAAAGAGGTAGAGGGGAACAACCATAACTCTTATTCCCTTCCCTATACAAAATTATTTGTCAAGTATTATTGATTTTACCTCTTCAGAATTTCTCACATTTATTTCCTTCTTTATGCTTACCCTGAAAACAGCCTACTTCAGACCTTTATCATACTTCACATGGCCATGGCTACAGTTGGCCAGCAAACGTTTCTTAAATGCTTTCAAATTATCTAACTGATTCAAGTGTTTTTACTATCCAAATTCTTCCCCCCACATGCTAGAGTGAAATTCCTAAGCAGAGGTCTGACTTTGTGACTCTCCAGCTCAATGAATGAAAAGAATCAATGAAGCCCTTGTGATATATTAAAAATTGTACTAAACCACAGTGATGCAACACAAAAGCAAAGACAATCCCTCACCTCAAGAAGCTTTTATCCCAAGTGGAAAAAAAAAACTTGGGTGGGGTGGTCAGGGAAAGGCCCTTTGTTCTAGAATCTGTACAGATAGGCAGATGACAATGGGACAAAATAGATTAACACGTCCAATTAAAAAGAAATAGTGGGATTGATTTGATGGTTTATGGAGGGAGCTGGGTGATAGAAAAGCCATGAGAAATTGTTTAAAAAAAAACTTCTAGAAAGGAAGGAGTAAAGTGAAACATAGTTAGGGCTTTCTTCAAATAGTGTTAAAAAATCTCTTGAGGCTCCCCTACACCTTCCTACTATCTTTGCAGGGTGATTGCATTCAATCTCCAGTCAAACTAACTCTCTTACTTCCCCTCCTTAGGTTTTGAATGACAATAGGCTACTTTCATGTGGTAAAGCATCAGGTGCTTATTGTATTCCAACTGAGATTTCCAAGATGATGGGTCCATTGCTCATACAAAAGCTGACTGAAAATTTCCAGATTGCACATCAAGAAGTTATGCCCCAGGAGTTCAAGGATGCCTCTATTATCCATCTTTATAATGATAAAAGGAATAGATCCTCCTGTCCCAATGACAAAGAGGTCTCTCTTAATCATTGCTAGCAAGATTCTTGACAGGATCTTGCTAAATAGGCTGACTTTATACCTAGGGAAGAAAGTCATCTACCTGAGAGCCAATGTGGCTTCAGAAGGAGCTGAGGAACAGCTCAATATGGTGTTTGACAACTCAAGAAAAATTCCAGTAGCAGAACAGAGATCTGTATACAACATTTGTAGACCTGACTTAGGCCTTTGACACATTCAGTCACAAGCCTTACGGAAAATTATATCCAAATTTGGTTGCCCAGAGAAGTTCATCAGTATTGTATATCAATTGGGTTCTGGACAATGGGCTTTGAGCTTTCCCATCACCATGGAACACAACAGGGCTGCTTGCTCTCATGGTTTTTATCAGGATGATTTTAGCAATGTTGTCAAATACCTTCAATGAGAACAAACATGAAATCAAAGTCAGCTTCTGCACTGATTCTTCAACTTGAAAACATTACAAGCCAAAACTAAAGTGGAGGAGTGCTGGTGCAAGAGAAGGTGCTGTGCTCTACGAAAAAATCAGAATTGAATTAGTCCAGAAGAAACATGAGATATGCAAAATTAGAGATGCTACTCCAAATGTTCACATAGACTCTTTGTGTCTGACCTATAGCAGAACACTCTGAGGTCATATTGGTCTGATCAGCCACAGTCAGACACACATAGTGATGCCATTTTGGTCCTCTTCAAGAACAAAGGACAACAACCGACTAACTAACATTCCATCTCCCAGGTCTATGTTTTTATAGAATCTGTCCCCACACTTAGAGATTTTTCCCTCCTCCCATCCACCTTCTAAATACTTAAAGGCTCAAATCAAATGTCATATCCTTCAAGATTCCTAAAATGTGAGTCCTTCACATTTTAGCACTTTATCATTCCCCAAATCTCATTGTATTTACTTTCTATATAACCCATATTTACTTATCTGTGAGCATGTTGTACCAGGGTTTATTCTAGTAAATGTTTAAGGATTGATTCTCTAAGAAAAAATAAGATATCCACAACACCTTTTTTTCATTTTAATTCTCATTATTAAAATTTTCTCCACCACTTTCTTAAGTCTTGACAACTGACAAAATAATAAATCAAATCCTAATTTGAAATTTTTGATGATTTTCAAGATATAAATTTTCACAATGAAAATTTATCAATCAGCTCTCAGATCTTTGATCTCACTACAGCTCCTTGTAATTAGGAATACTAGCTCCTTGATGTTAGGAAACTTTTGTAGCAGTATTCCTGAAACTTTGCAAAGTGCCTGTCTCATAGAAAAAATATACATACATACATATATGCATATGTATACATGGTTTTGTTTTTCTATTTACAAGTTAAATTTTTTAAAAATGGATTTAAGTGAATACATACATATGTATACATTTATGTATATAAATATGTATGTGTATATGTGTATATAAAAACCTATATCAATATCTCTCTCTCCCTCTTCCTCATAACAAATAATAAAGGGGGTAGGGCAATAAAACTAACATATCAATTTGGCATTATATGCAATGTTCCATACTTTCAGTCTTTCACCTCAGCAAAGAAGCATTGGGGTGATTTATATTCTTATATCTCTCATTTAGAAACAAGTTTTGCTCTTTTAATTTCATGACATTCAGTTTTGACTGTTTAATTGTTTGATTTCCATTTGTATTTTTGTAGTCATTGTATAGTTTCACTAGTTCTACTTATTTTGATTAATATCAGTTTTATCATTTCTTATAAAATAGTAATATTTCATGACATTCATATACCATAACTTTGTTGGCTATTCCCTTAATCCTTGGACATCTTTGTTTCTTATTCTTTTCTAGTACATTCAAAACCAAAATGCTTTCTTAAATATTTTGGTGTTTATGGGTCCTTTAAAAATCATATACATCTAGTAGCTGAATCTTTGGGTGAAAGGATATAAAAATTTTAGCTTCTTTGGGGGGTATAACTCCAAATTATTTTTCAATATAGTTAAACCAATTCAAAATTCTACTAGCCTAAACTATTCTCATTTTTCATTCTATTTCCAGTCTTCCAGTTACAAGTGAAACTTGAGTTATTATCAACTATTTGCATCATTATTTCATATGATAATATCTGCTTGTTAATTGAAGGATTGAACAGGGGGAGTAGGTTGATGCACTGCGATCTCTGCAACTAACCGTTCTGTGACCCTAGTATAATTACTTCACATCAGCAATTGGTCTAAAGATTCCCATTTAAATAGGAATGCAGAATCTTCAACAGATTTAGAGAAAAAAGGTGGCAAGTCAAAATTTCACAGTTCAATTGATTCAATTCAACCAATCAACAAACATTAGGTTTGCAACACATCAAGTCTGTGACTTTAGGGAAATTACTTCCTTTTGGCCACAAGTTCCTCATTCAATAATGAATAATTATCAGGTTTTCTATCTGACACTTTTATAATTTTATGTAAGCTATTTTTTTTCTGGGTCTTCTCATCTAGAAAATGAGGAATATTAGATGACTCAAGACCTTTAAGGGCATCTTTAACTCTAAATTTATAAATTGACATTTATTGAATAATGGGTTAGATGCTTTGAAGGATTAAAAAATAGAAGATATGGTCCCTGACTTCAAAAATCTTATATTTTATGTATTCAAAATTATTAAGTATGTATAATAGAAACATTTGAACTAAGAGGTACAAAGAAGTATCGTACTCCTGGAAAAGCAAAGGTCTTACTTTGGACAAAGGAATCAATGAAAGATTTCTTAGAAGGGGTCACACTTAAACTGGACATTTAAAGAATTAAGCAGAAGAAGTTGAGTGTATGGATGAGAGAGAAGAGTCCATATGTAAGACATGACTAAGAAACAGGTTAAATACTAGAATTGGTAAAGTAAAAAGAAGAGGAAAAGAGCTATGAAGCTGTCCTGACAGGGACAGAAGAAGTTTTTTGTCTAATATCTCAACATGAGGTAATTTTAGATGGAGATTAAAAGTATACGACTGGAAGAATGTTTGATTTGAAATTAAGGAACCTGAATATGAATTCCAATTCTCTCGCCTAATAGTTCTTTGTTAAGAATTTATTTCACCTCACTGACTTATATCTTCTGATCTGAGAAATTGAAATCACACTTTTTTTTACCATAAAATTTCTTGAGTCAAAAGGACTCATTTTTATGAGTTCAAATCTGTCTTAAAACATTTAGTAATTCTGTGATCCTGAGCAAGTCACGTAATCTTCTTTGCCTAAATTTTCTCATCTATAAAATGAGTTGGAGAAGTAAATGAAAAACCACTCCTGTATCTTGTCAAGAAAATCTTAAAAGGGGGGCGGAGCCAAGATGGCGAACTGCGAACAGCTTTCTCTCTGAACTCCCTCCGACATTCCCCCAACCCAGACAAAGTAAGCTTTAAAACTGGTTTCCGAGTGAGGTCCTCGCCAAGCATTTGGACTACAACGCACTTCTATAAAAGATCTACCTTGAAAGAACTCCGGAGAAGGTTAGCCTCAGGGGAAATCGGCCGCTGGTCGCGATCGGACTCCAGCCGCGGCGGAAGTCAGGGCTGTGATAGAGGGGCGGATTTTGGGCACCCAGGAAGCCCCTGGGAGACGCCTGGGCCACTTTGCTCTGCTTGCGGGCAGGTGCTTTGACAGATCTGCCTTTGGTAAAGGGTGGATCTAGAGAAACTGAAAACGTGGTCTAGCCCCACCAGCCTCAGACCGGAAGTCAACTCGGCAAACTGCCCCAGGGCAAATA
>JAJPUD010001563.1:387873-410275 GCA_023553655.1 Myrmecobius fasciatus
TGTGAGGTCTGTTTAGGGCAAAGGTGGGACAGCTGCTTTAATTTGCCTTGGGGCAGTTCTGCTGATTGAGTTATTTCAGGAACTGGGCAGCTCTGCTGATTGAATTATTTCTGGTGCTGATCAGTCCTGCTGATTGATTGATTGCCCTAGGGTGTTGTGTAATGGCAGCTAGGTCCGATGCTCATCAGGCGTTCAGTGGTTCACAATCTACCCCCCACAAAAGGCAGACCCTCCAAACCACCTGCCCACAATCAGGACAGATTGGTCCAAGAGGCCCGCAGAAGACTACCAGGTGTGTGAAAAGCACAACGCTCCCACTCCTGATCCGACTCCTCTTCTAGCTCCCTGCTCCAGCTCCCTGCCCCGGTGTCCCTGCATTGCAGTCTGGATTCAGCAGACCACCCCCCTGCCCAATTAAAACAGACCTGTTTTGAAGTTCTTCCAGAGTATCTTCTTCTAGAATCGTGTTGTCCTCCAGATATTGTGGATTTTTTTGCTTCAAAATCAGTCTAGAGGCTTCATATGTTGTTGGTTTGAGGGAAGGTTAGAGGAGGTTACAGAGACTCCTGTCTGATCTCCGCCACCATGGCTCCACCCCCAGAAGTGATGCCAGTTCTTTTTTCAAAATCTTGACTTTTTTAAGATAAGGTCTTGAACAGGTCTCACTTTCACAGAGGTAATACCTTAGAACATAGAATGCAAGGACTGAAAGGGAGTTTAGAATGGAAAGAACTGGGGTAGGGAAAGAGAAGGAGCCTTTGCCCAGAGTTAATCAAGATAGTTGTAGAAATGTAATAAATTGCTACAAAAAAGAATAAAGTATAGAATATTTGTGCCTCTGACACTAAATCACTAAGAGACCTTGGACAAATTCATTCCTTCCCCATTGTAGTTCTAGTTTCTATGTATAATAAAATGATGGGGTTAGATTAGATATTCTATTAGTCTCTCAGCGAACCTATTCTAATGCCTTCTTCTATTACCAATTTTTCTTTCTTTCTTTTGTACAAATAGGGTTTTATTTTTTTCCCAATTACATGTCAAGATAATTTTTAGTGTTCAATTTTATGAAATTTTGAGCTCCAAATTTTTCTTCCTATTTCACTTGCCTCCTTTATTTTTAAATGGTAGGTTCTTTAACTATTTATCAATTGAGGAATGACTTGTATTCTTATAAATTTGGCTTTATTTTCCACATGTTTGAAATATGAAACCTCTAGTAGATGCACTTGCTGTAACAATTGCTTCCCAACTTTGTTTTCCTTCTAATTTGGTTTGTTTGTACAAAAGCTTTTTAATTTAATATAATCAAAATTATATGTTTTACATTTGCAATGCTCTCTATCTTTTGTTTGGTTTATGAACCTGTAACTTATTTAGCTTCTTTTTAAAGAATTTGGATGCTATATAACCTGATGCATATATGTTTAGTATTTATATTGTTTGATTGTCTATGGTACCTTTTAGCAAAATATGTTTTTCCTTTATTTTAATTAGGTATATTTTTGCTTTTGCTTTGTCTGAGGTCAAGATTGTTATCACTGCTTTTTTGTTTTACTTCAGCTGAAATATAATAGATTTTTGCCCCCACTAGTTGGTTACTCTGTGCATATCTCTCTTAAGTGTATTTTTTGTAAACAATATATTGTAAGATTCTGTTTTTTAATCTACTCTGCTATCTGATTCCATTTTATGACAAAATTCATTCCATTCATGTTCACAGTTAAGATTACTGACTTCCCCTCATCCTATTTTTCCTCGTGTTTATCCTCTTTCTCCTTTCCCTTCTTGAATATGTTTTGTTTCTGGTTACTGCCTCTTCTTGATTCCCCTCTCTTCAGATAGTTCTTCCTCCCCCTTTGTTTGTTCTCTTCTTCCACTCCTTTCCTTTCTGGTAAGGTGCATTTCTACAGTCAACTGATTGTGTATATTACCATTGCGTATATCCATCAGAACATGAGGATTCAAAATATATAACAATGCTTCTACTTCAAGAAAGTATATGTAATAATAGAGCACATTGTATTTAGATCTTCCGTCTTTTTTATATAGTTTTTTTTTGTCCTCTGGTGTTTACTTTTTTCTTTTTTTTCTTTTTTCCCTTTCTGTCTTCCTACCTTCACCAAGCAGATATATGTATTTGAACACAAATATATGTATATATGTATGTATGTATATATACACCCACATACATATGTACACATGCACATATAATAAACATGTAAACATAAATACAAACAATATTAACATGGCTGATAAATAATGTAGATTTCTGTCTTTTGATTGAATCTTTTTAAACTTTGAGATCAATGATTAGTACTCCTCCTTTTTTCTAATAAATTCTGCTCCTGATCATTACTATTGTATTTGTGAATATCTCTTGTTTCCTACCCCTGCTAACTCTTCTACTTTACTTCTGCTCCCTAGTTTTTCTTGCTATTACTTAACTTCCACATCCATCCTCATCAAAGATCCTTCTTTCATCCTTTCTTCCTCCCCTTTCTCTCCTTACTTATCCCATTCCCATTAATCTACACACTTTATCCCACTCCTGTTAAGCTATACACCCTTCTGTACCCAAGTTATTCTATTCCCTCCCCTCTTATTTCTTTGTAAATTTGGGGGAGTTTTCTGCTTTTCTAAATATATATACATCATTCCTTCTTTAACTCATTCCCAATATCAGTAGGATTTCAGAACTACCAGCCCTCCTTCCTGATCTAATTCTCTGTGCCAATTCTTGTTCTTGCATTTCATTTGTCATAATTACCTTTTTTACTTTTTCCTACAGTTTTGCTTTTTAGAATCACATGATAATTTTACCCTAATCTTTCTTTTGATTACCAAATTACTAATGAAAATCTTATACATATGGTTTATATTTTCACATATAAAACATAGTTTGTTCTTATTGAGTGCCTTGAAATTAGTCTTTGATATTGACTTTAATATGTCAAATTTTCTATTAAGTTCAGATTTATTTGCAGCAAAATTCTGAAATTCTGGCAATTTCTTGAAAGTTCATTTAAGAAATTCAGTATTATATTTAATTTTGCTAGATAAATATTTTGGCTGCAAACTTAGTTATTTTGATCTTTGATATGTAGTATTCCAAGTCTTGAAGTTTTTTATTGTAGCTGATGATGGGTTTTGTTTGATTCTAATTGTGGTTCCAATGCATTTGAATTGTTTTTGTTGTTGTTATTGTTGTTGCTGCTTTCAAAATTTTGTCTTTGATCTGGGAGTTTCAAAATTTTAGCAGCTATGTTCCTGTAGTTTTTCCTCTTCACTTTCAAGTGGGAATAGGTGGATTTTTTTCTATTTCTACTTTTCCCTCTTTTTCTAACACTTCAGAACATTTTTCTTTAATTATTTCTTGTATTATTGTATCCAGTTTCTTTTTTGGTCATACTTTTCAGGCAATACAATTATTTTTATGTTTTCTTTTCTTGATTTGTTCTACAGATGTATTCAAAATTTTTTCATTCTTTATATTTTTTATTATTTCTTGATCTTTTAGAATATCACTGGTTTCCCCTTGCTCAATTCTAACTTTCAAAAAGTTATTTTCTGCTCTAAGACTGTGTATCTCCTTTTAGTTTGTTGACTTTCTTTTCATAATCTTCTTTCTGTTCTTGAGTGGTTCGTATTCTTTTTTAAAGTTTTTCCTTAATCTCCATCATTTGATTTTTAAACTTTTTTTTTACTTCTAAAATTCTTTTTAGCAGGTAACTATTTAACATTACTCTTTGGGGTAGAAGATACTCTCTGAAGATAAAGTTCATTCTTTCTATTCCCATAGTAACTTTATATGGTTGGGTACTTTCTCCTTTGCCTGTTTTTATTTACAGACACAGACACACACACACACACACACGCGCACACACACACAAAAGAGATCGTTAGTGTAATCACTTATTGAATTGTGGATAGTAGATGGAAAGGGAAAAAAAAAGGATGATACATCTGACCTCAGGTCTTCCTTCAGTTCCCCCTCTGGCCTGGAACCTGAAACTTAGCACTCTATCCTTCTGTAAGTGCCTGCAGTTGTCAGCATTTCTGCCTTACTAATTCTGTACTCATCAAGCACATACCCAGGATTGCTTCTCCATAGCACTGATGGGTGTTCCTTATCAGCAGAGTTTTCCTCAATTTTCATGGATCAGATATTGGACTCCCAACACTATATGAGAAGTGAAAGTTCCTGTGGTGAGGACCCAGGATACTCCCAATCCAACTAATTCCAGGGTTTGCTGCTTGTAGTTGCAGTAGAATTATCCTGAAGGTGTTTACACTTTAGTAGGCTAATGCTCCTAGTATCTTTCTTATCTTATTTTGGCGAGAAGTCAATAGGAAATTCTGACTTACTCTGCATTCTTCCCAGAATCCTTTCCCTTTATTATTTTTTTACATAATTCCCTCAAATTCACCTTATATTAATACTGTCTATGTAAATTTCTTCTAGCTGTATTATTAGTGATATAATTTTTTAAGAATTACAGATAGCTAGGTAGTGCAGTAGATAGAGCACCAGCCCTGAAGTCAGGAGGACCTGAGTTCAAATTTGGTCTCAGACACTTAATACTTCCTAGCTGTGTGACCCTGAGCAAATCACTTAACCCCAATTGCCTCAGGGAAAAAAAAGAATTACAAATATTATTTTTTTTCCATTTAGGGATTTAATAGTTTAGCTCAATTGAATCCCTTATATTTTCCTTCACCCTTTTCCCTTCTTGGGCTTCTTTCAGTCTTGATATTAGAGATTATTTTGTTGTTGTTGAATTCTAGTAATCCTATAAAGCTTGAAATCCTTCTATTTCATTGAATGACCATTTCCCCCATTTGAAGTATTATGCTTAATTTTACTAGATAGATGATTCTTCATTATGGTCCTAGATTCTTTGCCTTCCAGAATATTATGTCCCATGATTTCTGATCTTTTAATGTTGCAGCTGCAACTTGAGTGATCCTAACTGTGGCTTTCTAATATTTTAATTGTTTCAATTTGGTCACTTGCAGTATTTTTGCCTTGATCTGATAGTTCCATAATTTGTTTAGGTTGTTCCTTGGAGTTTTAACGTGGGGATCCCTTTACTGAGGTGATTGGTAGTTTATTTCCATTTTTGTCCTCTGGTTCCAGAATATCAAGGCAGTTTTCTTTGATAATTTCTTGACAAATTCTATTTAAGTCCTCCTTTTGATTATGGCTTTCAGGTAGTCAGAGGCCTGACTTTGTCTCTCTTGGATCTATTATCCAAGTTGGCTGGGTTTTTTTGAATTTATTTGATTGATTTTTGATGTTTCATAGAGTCCTTAGCTTCTACTTGTTCAATTCTAACTTTTAAGGAGCTGTTTTCCTCATTTAGCTCTGATACTTTCTTTTCCATTTGGCCAGTTTGTACTATTTAAGAAGTTGTTTTCTTCAGTGGATTTTTATATCTTCTTTTCCATTTAGGTAATTCTACTTCTTTAAGTTATTGCTTTATATTTCTAAACTTTATTTTTCTAAATTTCTATTATTATTTTCTGGCTCTTTCCACTATCATTTTCTTGCATCACTATAATTTCTTTCCCCAATTTTTCCTCTAATTCTTATGATTTTAAACTCCCTTTTGATCTCTTCCATGAGTTCTTTCTGGACTTAAGACCATTTTCTGTTTTTCTTTGGGGTTTTGCCCATAGGTGTTTTGGCATGTTTGTCCTTTTCTGAGTTCCCTATCATCATAATAATTTTCTATCGTCAGATTTTGTTGTTGTTGTTTGTTGCTCATCTTTTATGAGTTTTTTTCATTTCTTTTATATTTGAACTCTGCTCCCACGGTGAAAGGGTCACTGTCTTGGTATTCCTTTGCCAGGGGCTACAAACCCTGGCTATTTTTCTGGTGCTGCATTGATGTTCCCTTGAATCCTATAGGGTTCAAGGTCAGACACATGTCTAATGCTGCACTGTGGGGGTACGATGGAGATGCTAGAGATTGTAGGGATCTGGCAGCTTAGGTACTGCTGAACAGGGGTCTCGTGGTGATGTCTGGTATATGCTGAGGCTAGTGGAGTGTTTCTGCATTTCTCCAGAACTATACTAAAGCATGTAGTAGTAGGGATAGAAGTGTGTGGGGGTGTTGCTGCCTGTTTGCTTAGGTATTGGTAGAATTGCTGTCTACTTGTTTGTCCAGAGCTATGATGCAACAAGTAGCAGTTCTCAGAACTGGAGTCTGTTCATTTCCTTGGATATGTTGAAGTACATTAGGGGTCCTGGTGTTAGGGTCTGGCTGCTCCATCACACTCAGGCTCAGATGCTGAAGTGGGTCTTTCTGGGATTTTTCCTGTTCTGGACTGTGTTTCTCTTTTACCCAATGAGACAGATCTTTATTGCTAATCTTCCAAGTTTCTTGGGCTAAATAATTATTTCACTCTGTCTTTTTGCTGGTTTTGATATTTTGTGGCATGGTTTGATTTTTATTTGGAGGTGAATATGTGAGAGTTATGAAAATTTACTGCTTACTCTTCCATCTTGTCTCCTGGAAGTCCCACGTTTATTTAATACTAACTTTTAAAATATATGTTTATTTTATTTTTTGTTGGTTTTGCATTTCAGTTCCAACTTGTTTCCTTTCTTCCTTTCCAAACTCACACTTGAGAAGGCCAACATTTGACCAAGATATATATGTGTATGTGTGTGTGTGTACTGAGATATGGTATGCATACATACACACATATATTATGTTTACATACATACACACACACATAAAATATATATGCCATGTCTCAGTACATAATATTACAAATGTGAAATTACATAATATATAATTCAATATATCAGTTCTTTTTCTGGAGGTAGTAAACATCTTCCTTCCTTTGAAGTTTATTTGAATATTCATATAACTCAAAAGAACTTAGTCATCCACAGTTACTCTTTGAATAATATTGTATTGCTTTCTACAGTGTTCTCTTGGTTCTGCTCAGTTTCACTCTTCTTTTTTTTTTTCTTCATTCTGTAATCTGTCATTTCCTATTCTCAAGATTCTTCTTGTCCTAATATTCTAACGTGCTATTTACATCTAAATTTACAATTAAAAACCCAAATGATAGTAATAGGAGAAGAAAATCAGAGTTTATGAGTTATTGTTTTGTTTGTATTCTGTGTAGGAGAAGTTAAGGAAATCTCATCTCTGTTCTTTGAGCAACTATAATCATACATGGACAATGAAAATAGGCTGAGTAATTTAAACTTGATGGACATTCTTGAACAAATGAATTGAAAAAGAATTCTCATTATTGTGCATTCAGGGGGATGGTGGCTAAAGAGTTATAGGACTTGCATGTTCTGGGAAATCAATGTCATTCTTCCATAAACTGGTTCATTCTAATTCAATTTCACAGTTGTTAAGCTCCTCCTATATGCATAGCACTGTTGGAAGGTGCTGGTGGATTAGTCCCTGAATACAACATGTAAATAAATTATAACAGAAAGACTGAAAGGAGCTACAACCCACCCCCCAAAATAATATTTTAAAATATAGGGAAGACAAGAAGAATAAGGGAAGGCATGGAATCATAGATAAAACCATCTAGTCCAACCCTTTCATTTTACAGATGACAAACCCTGAGGCTTGCAAGGTTGACTTGCTCAAGGTCACATAGACAAAAATTATCAACAGTGAGATTTACCCTAGATTCTCTGGCTGTAGAGTTCAGAGTTAGCCACTATATAACAATGCTTCAAGGGTAGGTAAAATCTGTGTTGTACTGTGAAGAAATGTGAGAGAATACATTCCAAGCTTAGGGAAAGACTTGTACACATGTACTGAGACATGATATGTAGTGTTGGGTTTGGGAAAACAACTCAAAAGTATGTTTGCCTATGTATAGAACAGTGGAATCAAACTAGAAGCAAAAGCTAGCAATTGATACATAAGAATGTCCATGGACCATACACATATTGACTGAGTTTCACATTCAATGTTTTCTATGCTTTATTTTATTTTAATTATGCTGTTAAATATTTTCCAGTTGCATTTTAATCTGGTTCCAGTAGTGCTTAGGAGTGTTGTGGGCCACAAATGATGGATTACCTTATATATAGAAATTGTGTAGATAAGTTAAGTCTAAAGTCAGTTAGCTAATATGAGGCAGAACACGGTCATGCTTCCTGTCACCCAGTCCAGTTCACTCTACCACATTACCCCTGTACAAAGAGAAACAATTAGTTCAGCCTAGTTGGGTAAGTTTAACATTCAAGGTCTGGGAAGGACAGAGCCACTAAAATACTACATAAGGATATTATGCAGAATGTACTTTGGCTTGGTACCTTTGGCCCATGGAGGTTGCCCTGTCTTTACTGTGATAGATTTAATGTTTCTATCCCACAAAAAGAAGCTGAGGATCAATGAGTTAAAATGCCTGATTTTTAAATAGATAAGGGGGAACCATCTCAGTCCTAGATTGATGATCTCTTTCCATATTGTGTGACCTCTTCCAACTAAAAAAAAGCAAAATTTCTTCACTTCTTTATAAGTTCATTTATATTATTATCCAAAGGCAAAAGATATAAAAGGTTAGCTATAGTGAATATAGAAAAAAAAGGATATTTTGATGGTTCTTTTTCAATATTTCCTCCTTAGGCAAGATCACATAATGGAAAGAACACATGACTGCCAGTCAGGAAAATCTAAATTCATGTCCCAACTCAGATTGTCATAAGGATTAAAAAAGATGATGTATATAAAGTCTCTTATAAAACTTAAATCACTACATAAATGCAGACTGTTAATAATAGCTAACATTTATATAGTACTTGATGTTTGCAAAATGCTTTCCATGTGTTACCTTGTTTTATCCTCCCAGCACCTTTGTGAGGTAGATGCTACTATTATTCCAATTTTAAAAGTGAGGAAACAGGTTAGAAGAGGTTAAGTATTTGTGTAAAGTCATACAGCTATTCAGTGTCTGAGGCAGAATTTGAATTCAGGTCTTCTTTATTCTAAACCCCCAAGCTCTATCCACTATATGAGAAGTGCTTTGGTAAATTTATCATGTAGCACATTAGATGGTGGCACCTAAAAACAGTGGAGTTGGAAGGAATGTTGAAAGTCATAAAGCACATCCCTCTCACTTTATAGCTTGAGGACACTATGAGCCAGAGAGGAATATTGATTTGTTGAAACTCACAGAACTGATTGGGAGCACAAGATTTCCAAAGTTGTTGGGAAAGGGGCAATCAAATGCACACCTTTGGAAAACAAATAATAGTTATTGAACATCATCTCTGTGCAAAGCATGATGCTTGGTATTACAGGAAATGTAAGGTTGGAATAAGACTTTTCATCATGGAACTCATGATCTATTTATAATAAGCAATTCACATGGTAAGAGCACTTCAAAACTTGTATAAAATATTTTCTTCACAGCAAAACAGTGTGGTATATAGTACATGATTAATTTCATTTCATAGATAGGAAAACCAAGGCTCAATGGTGTATTTGTAAATATCACATACCTAGCAAGCACACGAACCAATATTTAAACTTAAATCTCCTGATTCCAAACCCATTATACTTTTTTATCTATTGTTATATGTAAGATAAGTAATGAATTCAATTTTTTATGATAAATGACAAATGGGTATGCAGTTTTATGTCAAGGCCATTGATGAAGGATAAGGAGACCTGAATTTGAGCCCCAGCTTAACATTAACTAGCCTCTGACATTATTTCTCTATGCCTCAGTTTCCCTTTCTCTAAAATATTGGTGATAGATTAGCTAGTCTTCCAGGACCAGTTCTACAACTATAGACACAGAAATATAGGAGTTCAGAGGGAGAATGGCATCACAGTGCCTTGGGAAGTATCAGGGAAGATTTCAGGGATTAAATAGGATTGGAACTGAGCCTTAAAGAATAAGTAAGATTTCAAATAAAGGGAAATGTATGAAGTAGAAAAGCATCAGACATAATCAGGGAGATAGTGAATAGGATCTAGTTGGATCAGACAGTGCTCATAAGAGAATAAAGGGATAAAAATCTAGAAAAGCAGGTGGAGACCAGATTACAGAATGGTTTGAATGCCAGTCTAAAGGAGTTTGGATTTTATCCTACAGGCTAATCTATGTTTGTCTTAAATTTAGATCTCTAATCTATTTGTGTTTGTTTATGTCACTAATCTATTTGTATTACTAGCCAGTTCTTTGCTTCTTTCCATAAAGACTTATTAATCTGATTGCACATTCTTCTGAACAAAGGGATAAACGGCATTATAATATCCCTGGGAAGTTGGTATGTGTGCTGCAGATTGAAGATTTGTGTATTAGAAAATGGAGATTGTTTTTAGAGCAGAGGAGTGCTGCTAAGGTATAGCAAACTGGTTTTCTTTTAATTTGGCCAGTTTGATTACTCTTGAGAGCTCTCAGTCTAACTCTCTATCTTGGTCTCTTGAGATCAAATGATGATCTAGGAAGGTTTCTGTCTACCTCCAGCTTGGGATGGAAGGTTATGATCAACCCTTGTGCCTCCCACAGAAACCTTCTTTTGCCCATATAAATGGGATTGAATGGCATGGAATTGCAAGTCAAAAGGGCCCTATAATCATTTCACAGCCTTCTAAGGGCTCTGTGCTCAAAGCACTGGGATATAAATAAGGGTAATGTACTAGAGACTGAATTACAATCAGAGCAGCCCTAAGAGCTCAGAATCAGCACTGTGCTTATTTAAAGTATATAAAGGCAACTTATGATCTGCAGGCAGTACAGAACAGGCAAGTCAATACTCAGTCAAATCTTAGCTGAGGCAACTTTTTTTTTGAGGAGGGGACAGATATGATATAACCCTATTTAAATGCAACTCATTATTCCACAACTTAGTGAATTGGAAAGAGCTTTTGATTTGGGGATCAAACTCATGGGTTTGATTTATGGTTCCCACATTTACTGTGTTTGTGGGCAAGTCACTTTCTGTTCTCTGAATATCATTTTGTCAACTATAACATTAGGACAATAATATTCTTTACACCTCAAAGGAATATGGGGATGAAAATGTTCTGAAGATTTTTAAAGGGTTATAGAAATGCCAATTGTTGCTTCTGAAAGCCTGGATAGGTCACTGAATTCATTAAGTGACTGACAACAAGTGCCATGGACTCCGCTGTTTTCACAAGTTCATCAAGAGATTCTTCATACAAGAATGAGAGCAAAGGCCTTTGGTTCCAGGGAAAGAACCTTGGATTTGGATGAATCTAGCCTGCCTTTTAACTGGCTATGTTATCATGGAGCACCTGGAGCTTGGGGGCCTCATTTCTGTAGTATAGACCTGAGATAAATATCCCAGTGGACTCTTAGCTCTACGATTTTGTGATTCTTAGTTTTTAGTGAAGGACCCAACAATCTAAATTTGTTTCATCTTGGCTTAACATCAGTGACTGGGGTGGGGAGTGGGGACATTTTTTAATGTGCACTAGTCATTCTATCTGTAAAATAAATAAAAGGCAACTGTCCTACTTAGCGTGGCCTTCCTCTCCTAGGGCTAATATTCAATCAATACATATTTACTGGCCATATACTTATGATAGGTGATGGACGAGACTGAGAATACAACACCTGTCCTTAAGTAAGGTTATAATGTAGCTGAGAAAATGAAAAAAAAAGTTCATGGGCACCAAGAGAAAGAGATAGTAATGGGAGGCAAAATGCTACAAAAAGGCCTATAGACATTAATTGCATCAGGAGCTTAGAGGGAGAATTTGCACTGGGATCTGGGATCTGGAATCTTAGCCTTCTAGGAGGGAGATGTGCAATCTTGCAGTCAGAAAATCTAGTTTTAAATTCCAGGTCTGCTATTAATTTGTCATGTGACTCTAAGTGAGTTACTTTTACTCCCTTGACCTCAGTTTTTTTCTTTGTCAAATGAGAAAGTGGGACAGGTTGATGCACAAGGTTCGTTCCACCTCTAATTGTCTACGAACTTGTGGTTAAGTAGAGAAGAAAGGAACTAGAAACATTTTGAATGGGAAGAAATTCTGTGAGTAAAGGATCAAAGTACCTTTATATGCAGTTAAAATAGGAAAATAATAAAAAGACAAAAAAGGAGTAATTCACCTTGCAGACCCCAACTTTGAAGTTTTAAGTGCATTTTGCAGAGATGGAGAAAATGTGGACCTGGAAAGTGGAAGGAATATTTATCTTAACATTCAACCCTGAAAAATAAAAATTCCTAATTCTCTCACTTTATAAATAATAACTTTTTTAGGGGTAGTGATCTCCTGAGGTCTAGTCCCTTCATTTTTATTCTACTGTCTTCCTTCCAATTCCCCACCCCAACAGATAAATACTTAGGTATCATGTGCTAATAAAATCAAACAAGACCTTAAAGATCACTTAGTGCAATTCTCATTTTACAGAAAAGGAAACTAAGACCTTAGGAGACAACTTAATCAGGCTTTATCTTGATGCAATATAAAGAATCTTGCATTTGTAATTAATTGGAAGACTTAGTCCAAATCCATGTTCTGCTGTGAGCTATCCAGATGTTCTTAGAAATCATGTAACCTGCTTAACCCTCAAGTTTCCTCAATTCTAAAGTAAGAACTTTGGCCTAGATGATCTCTAATAGTCTTCTAGCCTCTAATTTTGCAATCATTTGATTAAAGACAGCAGAGGTATTAAATAATGGAGCCTAGATCACAGCTAGGACTACTTACTCTTAGATCCAGTTATCTCTCAAACCCAATGTGCTGTTTTATCATCTCATTTCCAAGTTGAAGATGCTAGAATTTTATATTTTATAATATGGATATGCCTCAGTCTTTAAACCTTTTCATCCATGTCTAATTCTCTTATGAGACCTCTCTTTTCTTCATGCTCTCAGCTGAGAATGCTGCCCCATACCTCACCAAAATAAATAAATAAATAAAATAAAATTGTCTTTCTCTCTCTAGCTACTAGCTACTCTTCCACTTTATAAAAAATACTTCATTTCTATTAAAACAAAGTGAACAAAAAAATCTCTTTTGTTCTTACCATTACCTATTACTGTAATCCTCTATCTTTTTTCTCTTTTGTAGTTAAACTTGAGAAAACTGGTCATAATTGGTGATTCAGATTCCTGTCCTCTGATTACCATCTAAAGTCTATTTTTATGAAGCATTTTACATCCCAAACTTTTCTCTCCAAATCTACAAGCAATCTCTTAATTGTCAGATCACATGGCCTTTTCTCAGCTTTCATCCTTCTTGACCCATCTACAGTGTTTCACATTGTCAATCACCCTCTTTTCCTGGATGTTTTTCCGCTCTGAATTTTTGTGATACTACCATGTTCCAGTTCTCTATCTGTCTGGCTACTCTTCCATCTCCTTTACTAGATCTTTCTCCAGGTCACATTTAGTAAAAGTGGGTATCCTCCAAATTTCTGTCCTCTCCCTTCTGTCTCTCCTATGTGTTTGAGTTATATTATCATACTCTCTGGACTTCATTATAATTTCTATCGATAGATTCTCAGATTCATTTATTTAATCCTAACATATTTCCTGACCTCTAGTTTCTTATATGAAGCAGTATGTCCCATAGGCTCTCAGGCTCAATATATACAGAGGGCATTACCTTATATCCCCAGCACTTAAAGTGCCCAAAACATTAGTAAGCTTTCAATAAATGCTTGCTGACTTCTTGGCCCACCCACACCAATAAGATGAAGAGAAATAAATGATTGCTTATATAATATATACTCTAAGAGAGAGAGAAAAAGGAAGACAGACAGATTCAGGTGGAAATTTCCCTTTCTATTTCCAGGTAGAAAGCAAAAAATTCAGGGTCATTTAAGACACAAGAAGAGGAATTTACCTTCTTTGTCACTCAATGTGGTATATGCTTTCAAATAGATTTATATTAAGAAAGAGCTCTGGAGTACTTTACTGTGAGTATTGAGAATTAAAAAGGATTTTACACATTATCTATCCTAATCACTAGAGAGGAAAGTGAGATCAGGTGACCTTGCACAGATTTCTCTCACTTAAATCCAATTCACTTACATGTCACTTACATTACCTCTTTGATACTATGATTCTCTTCTAGGACAAACAACAACTTTACAAATAAGGAAATTGAGGTTCAGGGAGATGAAATCACTTATCTAATATTACATAGATAGTATGTGGCAGAATTTAGATTTTAGATTTAAATCTAGGTCTTTTCACTCCAAATCCAGTGTTCTTTCCCATATATATATATATATATATATATGTATATATATATATATATATATCACATTTGGGTACAGAGGGGCTTTCTCGATGCCCACTAAATATCACCGTGTCAATGATTAAATCATCCACTCAGAAGCCAGTCCCTTGCCCACACTGCTTTTGAGTTCTCTGGGCATCAGTTCAGTGGTATGTGAGGAAAACTCACAGCCTTCTAAAAAAATGTGAAAAGCTAAGTATATATAGCTTAGCTAAATGACAATGATGAGGCTAATATATTAAGTGTGTATGTGCACACTGTGAAAGGAGGGAAATTGTTTAGGATGGTATAACTAGGAGTAATGGGATTCAATTCCATCAACTCTCCATCTATTTTCAAATCTAATCTGAAAAGATATGTTTTTCTCCGTTGCCAATACCTCTTAATTTCTCTCTTCCCCTCCATTATTTAAGTTGGTAAACTGTATTATTTATCTCAGCAAAGCAGTTCTGGAAAAACAGTTTGTGTGAGGGATGTGTTGCCAAAGAAAGTTGAATTACAGAATTTAGAGGCAGAGGCTAGAATGATGAATGCCTTTGTCAGAGAACTGTTGTCTTTCCTGTGTTCCTCCATTCATTCATCCCTTAGAGCAGAGCTTCCCCTGGGATCCCTGGGGATGGGGTAGATAACCACTAAATCCACTTCTTTCCCTGATCATAAAACTTGAGTCCACCAAGGAATATTCTTTTTTTTTTTTTTTAAACTTAGATAATTGGGGTTAAGTGACTTGCCCAGGGTCATACAGCTAGGGTGTGTTAAATAATTGAGATCATATTTGAATTCAGGTTCTCTTGACTGCAGGGCTGTTACTCTATCCACAGCACCACCTAGCTGCCCCCAAGGAATACTCATCCTAATGATGATCAGTAGTGTGGTAGACTAGATAGAATGCTGCACTTAGAGTTAGGCAGAGCAAGGTTCAAATTCTACTTCAGACACTTGGTAGCTGTGTGTTACAGGGCTAGTCACTGAAGCTCTCTGAGTCTTACTTCCATCTTCTATAAAAAGAAAGAGTTGAAGTTGATAGACTCTACTGAGATCCCTTCTAATTCTAAGTTTGTGACTAGATGTTCAGAACATCTTTGACATAATATTATGACCTCTAAGTTTGAATGATGCTGGCAAAAGTGATTTTCCCCTTTGAGCCCTACCTTTCTTTTCCTTTCCTACGAAATGACTGAAATATATTAGATTATTTCTGTGTCCTTTTCCAGGTCTACTATAGAGCCTGTGACCTCTTACCATTTCATCCAATCAATTCATACATATTGTATTCTTCTTGTTAGACTTGAATATTGGAATCTATTGCTTTATTAGATAACTATTCTAGAAACCATCTTGACTCTAAATTGTGGAGTCAGACATTCCTGGAACATCAGAGGATTCCATATTGCACATCAAGGTGTGAGTGACAGGTCCACTGATCCATCTTACAATTTCTCTGTTTGTACAGGATGTTTCCTATATGACCATGTAATTAAGCACCAGAGATACTAGTCATTGCAACTGTCATCATAAAAAGGGATATGAGTCATCTTTTTTTAAATGTACCCCTTTAGTTCTTAATATCCTCCTTCCTCTGTCTCATAATTGATGTACCCTGTAAGTTGGTATGTTTTTTGAAATAATAAAGTAGATGCTCCCAAAATTGGGGGATGGCTAAACATGTGATACTTGAATGAAACTGAATATTATTGTGTTGTAAGAAATAAGAAAAATTATGAATGCAGAGAAACATGGAAGACATATGAACTGGTACAAATCAAAGCAAGCAGATGTAGGAAAATAGCTTACAAAATGAATACAAAAATATAAATGGAAAGAAAAATAACAGAAGGATCAAACCCAAATACCCTGAGATTATAATGATCAAATTTGACTATAAAGGAAGGATATATGAATGAAGGTCCACCCATATCCTTTACTTCTTTGCAGACAGGGGATATGAAAAATTGTATCTCTTTTTTAACATATTAGTTTTTCCTAAACTATTAATTCTTCTCCATAATTTAATTCTTTCTAACATAGAATTGTTATCTAGTAGGGAAAGAAGAAAAAAAACTGTTTTATGAGTTTAGGTGATATAAAACCAATCAATATTATATTTAAATAGAAATTGTTCAAAACAAATGGGTTATAGATTTCTCCTTTGTTTACTCTATCTAATCAGCCATCAAGTTATGCCACTTTTTTTCTTTCCCACTCTCATACTTGTCTCTTCATTCCATTTGCTACCACTATATTTTGCTAGTATAGATCCTTGCAATCAAGCATTTGAATTAGTGCAGTGTAATATAATGCATACACACATATGATACTAAATCATAACATCCTACTGTCCTTCCTCAGAGTACACTATGCTAAATAGTAGAGGAAATTTGTGAAAATAAATAACTGAAGCTTGAAATATAGTATAGGAACAAACTACAAATATAGTTGTGCTGCTCCCTTTCCCAATGCAGAGCAACAACTGCTTGGTCATTGATTTATTGGAGAATTTTCTGGCAAAACTGAAATAAGTGAAATCCAGGGTGACATGCACTGTATGTGTCAGAGTGACACATGGACACATGTCTTTCAGAATCTAAGTTTGGCTTTTTATTTATTACTATACCACCCAACTTTTCAATATTCAGTTTATAACATTACAAGAAAAACTTTCTTCAGTAATAATAGCTATTTCCCTGGTCTTCTGGACTGTGGTTCTTACCCTTCTAGTTTCTTTTTCCAGCCATGTGTTCTGGACATAGCCACCTGACGAAAATTTACAAATAGTCACTTTTTATGAATACCTTTGCTCAAGAAACTACAATGTTTCCTCTTCATTCTCCTTTCAGGAATCTATAGTAAAGGGACTCTATAGTTAACAACAACAAATAGTAAAGGAACTAAACAAAAAAACTCTATGTTTTTTCTTTAGTCATTTTTCAGTTGTGACCCCTTTTAAGATTTTTTTTTATTTTAAATTTTTATTTTATTTGCATAACATATGTGTGGGTAATTCTTCAACAATAACCCTTACATAGCTTTCCGTTACAAATTTTCCCCCCAACTCCCCACCCCTCCCCTAGATGGCAGGATATCCACTACATGTTAATTATGTTAAAATATTGGCAAATCGAATATATGTATACATATTTCCAAACTTATCATTGGTGTGCAAGAAAAATCTTATCTATACAAACGATATATCAGATAAAGGAAACACAATGTAAGCAAACATCAATCAAGGAGTATGAGAATGTTATGTTGTGGTCCACATTTCGCATCCCTCTCTCTGGGTGTATATGGCTTTCTTCAGTGAACAATTGGAGGTGGTTTGAAACATTTCATTGTTGAAGAGAGCCATGTCCATCAGAATTGATCGTCATATAGTACTGTTGTTGCCGTGTATAATGATCTCCTGGTTCTGCTCATTTCACTCAGCATCAGTTCATGTAAGTCTCTCCAGGCCTCTCTGAAATCATCTTGCTGGTCATTTCTTACAGAACAATAATATTCCATAACATTCATATACCATAATTTATTCAGCCATTCTCCAATTGAAGGGCATCTATTCAATTTCCAGTTTCTAGCCACTACAAAAAGGGCTGCCACAAACATTCTTGCACATGTGGGGCCTTTTCCTTCCTTTATGATTTCTTTGGGATATAAGCCCAATAGAAATGCTGCTGGGTCAAAGGGTATGCACAGTTTGATAACTTTTTGAGCATAGCTCCAAATTGTTCTCCAGAATGGCTGTATCCGTTCACAGCTCCACCAACAATGCATCAGTGTCCCAGCCCTCCCACAACCCCTCCAACATTCATCATTAACTTTTCCTGTCATTTTAGCCAATCTGACAGGTGTGAAGTGGTATCTCAGGGTTGTCTTGATTTGCATTTCTCTGATCAATAGTGATTTGGAGCACCTTTTCATATGACTATAAATAGTTTTAATTTCATCCTCTGAAAATTGTCTGTTCATATCCTTTGACCATTTATTGATTGGAGAATGGCTTGAATTTTTATAAATATGAGACAATTCTCTATATATTTTAGAGATGAGACCTTTATCAGAACCCTTAAATGTAAAGATGATTTCCCAATTTATTGCTTCCCTCCTAATCTTGTCTGCATTGATTTTGTTTGTACAAAAACTTTTTAACTTAATATAGTCAAAGTTATCTATCTGGTTTTCAATTAAAAGTTCCAGTTCTTCTTTGGACATAAATTTATTCCATCTCCACAGGTCTGAGAGGTAAACTATATTATGTTCCTCTAACTTGTTTACAAAATCACTCTTTATATCCAGATCATGAACCCATTTAGATCTTATCTTGGTATGTGGTGTTAGATGTGGGTCAAGCCCTAATTTCTTCCACACTAGTTTCCAGTTTTCCCAGCAGTTTTTGTCAAATAGTGAATACTTATCCCAGAAGCTGGGGTCTTTGGGTTTATCAAAAACCAAATTGCTATAGTTATTGCCTAATTTGTCTTGTGATTCTATCCTATTCCACTGATCGACTACTCTATTTCTTAGCCAGTACCAAATGGTTTTGATGACCGCTGCTTTATAATATAGTTTTAGATCTGGTACAGCAAGTCCACCATCTTCAGCCTTTTTTTTCATTAATCCCCTTGAAATTCTAGACCTTTTGTTTTTCCAAATGAACTTTGCTACTATTTTTTCTAGATCTGTAAGATAATTTCTTGGGAGTTTGATTGGTATGGCACTAAATAAGTAAATTAGTTTGGGTAGTATTGTCATTTTTATTATATTCGCTCGTCCTACCCATGAGCATTTTAAGTTTTTCCAATTGACTAGGTCTGATTTGATTTGTGTGGAAAGTGTTTTGTAATTTAGTTCATATAGTTCCTGACTATCCCTTGGCAGATAAATTCCCAAATATTTTATACTATCAACAGTTATTTTGAATGGAATTTCTTTTTGTATCTCTTGCTGCTGAACTTTATTGGTAATATATAAAAATGCTGATGATTTATGTGGATTTATTTTGTATCCTGCCACTTTGCTAAAGGTGTGAATTGTTTCTAGTAGTTTTTTAGTTGAGTCTCTAGGATTCTCTAAGTATACCATCATGTCATGTGCAAAGAGTGATAATTTGGTTTCTTCACTACCTACTCTGATTCCTTTTATCTCTTTTTCTTCTCTTATTGCTAAAGCTAACATTTCTAATACAATATTAAATAGTAATGGTGACAGTGGGCAGCCTTGTTTCACTCCTGATCTGATTGGGAATGGTTCTAGTTTGACTCCATTACATATGATGCTTGCTGAAGGTTTTAAGTAGATACTACTTATCATTTTAAGGAAAAGCCCATTTATTCCTATACTCTCCAGTGTTTTTAATAGGAATGGGTGTTGGATTTTATCAAAGGCTTTTTCTGCATCTATGGAGATAATCATATGATTTTTATTAATTTGGTTATTAATATAATTGATTATGCTAATAGTTTTCCTAATATTGAACCAGCCCTGCATTCCTGGTATAAATCCTACTTGGTCATGATGTATTATCCTGGGGATGACTTTCTGTAATCTTGTTGCTAAAATCTTATTTAAAATTTTTGCATCAATATTCATTAGGGAAATGGGTCTATAGTTTTCTTTCTCAGTTTTCTCCCTACCTGGTTTAGCTATCAGCACCATATCTGTGTCATAGAAGGAATTTGGTAGTACACCTTCTTTCCCTATTTTTTCGAATAGTTTATATAGTATTGGGATTAATTGTTCCTTGAATGTTTGGTAAAATTCACATGTAAATCCATCTGGTCCTGGAGATTTTTTCTTAGGGAGTTGATTAATAGCTTGTTCTATTTCTTTTTCTGAAATAGGGCTATTTAAATAATTTATTTCCTCTTCTGTTAATCTGGGCAATCTATATTTTTGTAGATACTCCTCCATTTCATTTACATTCTCAAATTTATTGGCATAAAGTTGGGCAAAGAAACTCCTAATTATTACTCTAATTTCCTCTTCATTGGAGGAAAGTTCTCCCTTATCATTTTTGAGACTAATAATTTGATTTTCCTCTTTTCTTTTTCTAATCAAATTAACTAAAGGCTTATCTATTTTGTTGGTTTTTTCATAAAACCAACTCTTACTTTTATTTATTAATTCAATAGTTTTCTTATTTTCAATTTTATTGATCTCCCCTTTAATTTTCAGAATTTCCAATTTAGTATTTAATTGAGGGTTTGTAATTTGGTCTTTTTCTAGCTTTTTTAATTGTAAGCCCAGTTCATTAATCTTCTCCTTCTCTGTTTTACGCAAGTAAGCATCTAGAGATATAAAATTACCCCTTATAACCGCTTTAGCCGAGTCCCACAAATTTTGGTATGTTGTCTCATTGTTGTCATTCTCCTGGATGAAATTTTCGATTGTGTCTATAATTTGCTCTTTCACCCATTCGTTCTTCAGGATTAGATTATTTAATTTCCAAATAACTTGTGGCCTATTTTCTCCTGGCCTTATATTACATGTGAGTTTTATTGCATCATGATCTGAGAAGGATGCATTTACTATTTCTGCTTTTCTGCAATTGATTTTGAGGTTTTTATGCCCTAACACATGATCAATTTTTGTATAAGTTCCATGAACCCCTGAGAAAAAAGTATACTCCCTTCTATCACCATTCAATTTCCTCCAGAGATCTATCATACCTAACTTTTCTAGCCTTTTGTTAACCTCCCTAACTTCTTTCTTATTTATTTTGGAATTTGATTTATCTAATTCTGAGAGAGCAAGGTTGAGATCTCCCACTAGTATAGTATTACTGTCTATTTCTCCTTGCATCTCTCTTAACTTCTCCTCTAGGAATTTGGATGCTATACCACTTGGTGCATATATGTTAAGTATTGATACTGCTTCATTGTCTATGGAACCCTTTAGTAAAATGTAGTTTCCTTCCTTATCTCTTTTAATTAGATCTATTTTTTTTACTTGATCCGAGATAAGGATTGCTACCCCTGCCTTTCTTTGTTCACCTGAAGCATAGAAGATTCTGCTCCAGCCCTTTACCTTCATTCTGTATGTATCTCTATGTTTTAGATGTGTTTCTTGTAAACAACATATTGTAGGATTCTGGCTTTTAATCCAGTCTGCTACCCACTTCCGTTTTATGGGAGAGTTCATCCCATTCACATTCACAGTTAAAATAACTATATCTGTATTCCCTGCCATCTTATTTACCCAGAGTTGATTTTCTCTTCCCTTTCCCCTTTCTTCCTTCCCCCCTCCCCAGTATTTGCTCTTGATGACCACCTCCCACCAATAATCCTCCTCCCTTTAGAGTCCCTCCCTCCCCTTTATACCTTTCCCCTAATCCTTCTATTAGTTTATGCCTTTCCTTTTCTCCCCTCCCTCCTACCTTCCCACAAGGAGGGTCAGGCCTTTCTTTGAAGCCAAATGTGTCTGATATACTCTCTTAGAGTCCAATCTAATGAGAGTAAGGTTTACACAATACTCATCACCCTCCCTTCTTTCCCTCAATTATATTAGATCTTCTATGTCTCTTTATGAGATTTTGCCTTATTTAACTCCTTTATTTTTACTTTATTTTGCCTCCTTTGTCCCTCCCCCCTTTTTCTTTTTCAGTATGGTATCCCTTCCACCTCTAATTTCTTTTCCATTATTATCAAAGAAAAATCAAATTATACTGCCATTCTTTAAAGGATGCCTATAGTAGAAATATAGTTCTCAAGAGTTTTCCTTTTTACCTTTTTATGCTTCTCTTGAGGTTTCTATTTGGAGGTCAAATTTTTTGTTCAGATCAGGTCTTTTCATTAGAAATAGGTGAAATTCTCCTGTATCATTGAATGACCATCTTCTTCCCTGTAAGATGATGCTCATTCTAGCTGGATAACTTATTCTTGGCTGTAATCCAAGTTCTTTTGCCTTTCGGAATATCTGGTTCCAAGCCCTTCGATCCTTTAAAGTAGAAGCTGACAGATCCTGTGTAATTCTAATGACAGTTCCTTGGTATTTGAACAGTTTCTTTCTAGCTGCTTGCAATATCTTTTCCTTGGTGCGATAGTCCTGAAATTTGGCCACGATATTCCTTGGGGTTTTAATTTTGGGGTCTCTTTCTGGAGGTGATCGGTGAATTCTTTCAATGCCAATTTTGCCTTCTGATTCTAAAACATCAGGGCAATTCTCTTTCATGATTTCCTGGA
>JAJPUD010001564.1:1230-40865 GCA_023553655.1 Myrmecobius fasciatus
CAAGACAATTCCAGTAAATTTGAGATAAAAAATGCCATCTCCATCCAGAGGGAAAACTATGGAGACTGAATATAGATTAAGCATACTATTTTCATCTTTTTTTGTTTGTTTGTTTGCTTTTTATTTCTTGTGCTTTTCCCCCCTTTGTTCTGATTTTCTTTTACAACATGACAAATAATGGAAATATGTTTAGAATGATTATACTCATAGAGCCTATATCAGATTGCTTGTTGTCTCGAGAAGGGGGTGGTAAGGGAGGCAAGGAGAAAAAATTTGGAACTGAAAATCTTACAGAAATGAATGTTGAAAACTATCTATACATATACTTGGAAAAAATAAGATATTGAGAAAAAAGAAATATGTTATCTGGAATATGTTGTTTTGGCCATAGTGTTGAGTCTGAGAATTCTTAATTTTTTTTCTCCTCCATCTGTTTTTCAGGTCAGGCTTTTTTGCTATGAATTCTCTTACATTTTCTTGAATATTTTTTCTTAACTTCATATATATATGCATATACACATACCTACAAATACACACAAAGATAATTGTCTCATGGAGTCATTAATTCCTATTTGGTCTGCTCTAATTATTAGGAAATTTGTTATTTGTACAAGGTTTTGTACCTCTAGTGCCAAAATATTAATTCTATTTCCATTTCTTTCTTTGATAGATATCATTTTTTCCCATTCCCCCACTCCCACCATACACCACACTCTAATTTTATTGGCAAAAAGTTTTAAAAGTTTTTTTTAAGTCTTGTTTAATATCTTCCAGGAATTCTAGCTGGATTTGTGCCAGTGCTATATTTTTCTTTGAGGCTTTGCTTGTAGATGCTTTATAGTCATCTTCTTATGGGTTGGTGTCTTGAGCATTCCTGCCACCATGATAGTTTTCTTATGATGGGATTCTTTTTTTGTTTGCCCTTCTTCCAGTCTATTTTCTGACTTCAGATCTAATGTTAGGGTTAGGCTCTGTGTACTTCTGGAGGGAGGTAAAGCCTGGATTAATCTATTTGCTGCTTTTTTGGAGTATTAAGTGATGTATTGTTCTGGAGTTTCAAGAACAATTTAGGGTCAGAACCTGTCAGCTTTCAGTGATTCCAAAATGGCTTGATCCAGGATAGGATTTGATTGTTGACCCTCTGATCTGAGGGTCTACAGATTCCTGATCTGAGTTTGGGTGTGAGCAACAGCAGCCTATGACTGGACTCAGTCCTTCTCAGTCAGTTAAGAAGCTCTGTTGGTTTTGGAGAACTTCAGATTTTTTTGTCTGATATTACTGGTCTGGCTACTTCTATATGGGCCTAAGACTAGCCTACCAGCTGAAACAGATCTGTTTTGCTCCTGAGATCTGATCCACACCACTGCTGCTGTCATCTGAGCATCCTTTCTGAGTACCCTGATCAAGACCTGCTCTTTGTCCTGAACTTCCACTCCTGGAACAAGTCCTTTCCTCAGTCTTCCCTAGATCTGTGACCAAGAACTGGATAGTAGATAACAAAGCTACCTGTCCCAGTGCCCAATGATTGCCCAGGTGCACAGCCTCTCCTTGTGTATGGCCAGGGAGCATGTGTAGTAATATAAATATGTGCTGGGAACATACATATGCAGGATAATCTACTCTCCCAGGGTAGCATCCTCAGGAGAACATTTTTCTTCATCTGGTGCTTTTTGCTTTCCTTCAGAGCCACTGATGTCATCTGCTGATCTGATGTCATTAGGTGGTAGGAAACTGATGGCACAGGGGCTACACTCCTGGACCTGGGGTTAAGAAAATTTGAATTCAAATCTATTTTCAGACACATAAGCTATATGACCCTGGACAAGTTACTTAATCTCTGCCTCAGTTTCCTTCAGTTGTAAAATATTTCTAATAATATCACTCATCTTCTACAGTTGTTGTGAGGAAAAGATAATATATGTAAAATACTTCATCAATCTTTAAGTGTTATATAAACTATACTTGTTATTTCCACTATTACACATTGATACCTGGGATCCTTTGGGGATCTGTTTTCTCCACTGCATTGCCATCTGTTGGAATTGTTGCCAAGCCATTTCCCCCAGTGTTTTTACAGTTATATCATGATCTTTTCTCTAAAAGCAAGGTTTTTTTTTTAATGGAAAATGTCATCTGTATCCAGAGAGAAAAGTATGGAAACTGGATATGGATTGAAGCATAATGTTTTCACTTTTTGTTTGTTTTATTTCTCATGACTTTTTCCCTTTTGGTCTGGTTTTTCTTGCTGTTGGTCATTTCAGCCCTATCTGACCCTTTGTGATTCCATTCTGAGTTTTCCTGGCAAATATAGTAGAGTAGTTTGTGATTTCCTCCTTCAGCTCATTTTATAGATGAGTAAACTGTGAGAAATGGATGGGCATTTTGGGTGTCCATAGCTATGAAAATTAAGCTGGAGAAGTGAAACTTAAATTAGAAAATTGAAATCAAGGGCGGGGTTTATCTTCCCTCAAAAGAATGTAAGCTCCTTGGGGCAGAGACTGACTTTTGTAATTGAGTGATGGCAGGAGATTTGAAAAGAATCTTTTGTTCTTTGTCCTTAGCCCTCCTCTGTTAGCTTCCCCCTTGTAGAATGGAAGCTCCTTTGGAAGTAGGGACTAGCTATGTAATGAGGGGTAGAGGCTCATGTCATTTTACTTCTGTAACATTCAATTAATGAGCATTCAGGGGAGGAATTTTTGCTTCAGGAGAGGAAATAACATGCTGCCTTTGGAGTTTCAAAGGTGTGTCTACTCACCTAGGTACCCATTCTTGCAAGATTATAAAATAAATCTTTCCTTCATTTATCAGTGAGTCAGTGCATTTCTTGGTGAGATATTTTGTTTCTTACAAAACTGAGACAGAATGTTAATTGACTTGCCCAGGATCTCACAGCTAGTCTGTGTCTGATGCCAAATTTGAATTCAGGAAAACGAGTCTTTTTAAAATTTTATATGGTTGTATCCTTGCTAATTCAAATAACAATTTATTGTAAGCACAACAGTTTCTTTCTTTTTTTTATTTATTTTTTCTTTTTCTTGCTGAGGCAATTGAGGTTAAGTGACTTGCCCAGGCTCACACAACTAGGGAATGTTAAGTGTCTGAGAGCACATTTGAACTCAGGTCCTCCTGACTTCAGGGCTGGTGCTCTATCCACTTTGCCACCTAGCTGCCTCGCACAACAGTTTCTTTACAAGATGATAATACTATTATGGAAAAGTACTTTTCAAATATTATATAAATAGCAGCAGCAAAATTGAGATATAACATAAAGAGCATCACTACACCTCCTTGAGTCCCTTCTATCTCAATCCCAAAGGATATGTTTTCAATGGAGAAAGAAAAACAGAAATTTTTAAAAAGTGATCATTGTTCATGAAGTACAGTCACAATTTTATAGTTTACACACAAACAAAAAACAAGCAGAATTCACAAATGAATCATATATACTCAAGAATAGACAGAAAATAAGACTGGGCAGGTAGAGTATAATATTTACTATACACATCAAGTTTAATAGTTTGCTATCCTATTAGGAAATTACCAAAAATTAGGGGACTCATTTATCTATTTTTCCTTCTTTAAGTTTTTAGAAGCACTGTAGTCTCGAGTTTCATTTTGCTGGTATTGACAAAATATTAAATTAATAGCCTCATATGTAATGGGGTACATTTTTACCATCAAAATCTTCTAAACAAATCTGGTTGGTACCCAGTATGTCAGAAATAAGAGATGGAGTGTATATCTTTCATAGTAACTAATTGCATAAAAATGACATGTCAAATAGGCATATAGTGGCAACTCTCCATTATCATTAATTACATGAGTGCTTGATAGTGTGTGCATTCTCACTCTAGTAAGTAATCACCACAATAATAAATAATAGATGAATCTTCTTAACTCCAAATGCACTGTTCTATCCACTGTGCCACTTAGCTGCCCCCAAAGTGCCACATAAAGACCAATTAATAGTCTTCTGCCACCAGGCCTCTGATGGGGCTCATTCCCTGAGTCTTGTACTTCATGCCTGCTGAGCTCAGGTAATGCTTGTAGAACAATACCGGTGTTACCCAGTCTCAAATCCCTCTGATAGGGAACTTTTTCCTGTTGGTGGAGATCAATACCTCACAGTTGTGTGAGGAGAACACTGGAGTTCATGAAAATGTGAAGTGGAGAGGTTTGGTTTCTTCAATTCTCTTGAACTCTCCAGTTTCTTCAAGCTCTTAAGTCTCTTCAGGTACTTTGGGTTCTGTAATTACTTTGGGCACTTCTGGCTTCCAACTTAGAAAAGATGGAAGATGTCAGCTCTACTTCAGGATGCTGAAGGAAAAGAGTTTGGGCAGAAATTGACACGGGAGGAGCTGTTATTCTCCATTACATCTCTACCCTCAGCTTGCTGTATGAGAGACTTTGGGGGACTTGGGAGAAATCTAGAAGTCTTTCTCTTGGTTGAACTCAATTACCTTGACCCCTGTTGGAGAGCTCTTCCACTATGTGGAGTATATGCATACTTTGTTTGATTTCTGGTGTTTTAAATTTTTTTTTGTTTTTGTGGATTTTTTTGCATTGACTTAGATAAATGTGTTTCTTCATTAATATGTATGTTCATTTTGAAACTGCTATGTGTTGGGGAAGGAACCAGGCCTTGGATATAAAGCTTGGGTTCCTGATTCTCCCATTAATGAAACAGTAATCAGAAGTCATCCTGAACCTGAAAATCAAGCCCCTAGACTAGTAACATTTAAGAAAGCATATAGAAATAATTAAGAGTCTCCGAGGAGAACAGAGAGGACAAAATTCTGGCTTCAACCTCCTATTTTCTCTTCTGGTAAAAAATAAAATCTCCCTTGGAGAAAATTGGGAAGAGAAGAAGCTAAAGATGTTTACTCTGTTCTGCTTGGAGCCACATAAGGACATTGCCATGCTACTGATGGGATATAGCCTTTGATAGACTGTTTAATAACTGAGCTCTACAAAATTTTAAGTTAAATATATATTATTTATACTTTTTAAGTAGCAATAATCAACAAAACAAAAAATCAAGGTCTGATTTGTACATTTTTAATTTCTGAGATATAAATGCTCACACTGAAAATTTAACAGTCACTATGATGAGGTCCTGAATGATGTTTTGGACAGAAAGAAGCTAAAGAATTGATACCTGAGACAAGCAACCAGAAGGCACTGATAGAGATCAATTTAGCTTCATAGTCCCATCCTCTGTGGAGGTCATTTAATCTGAAATCCAAGTTATGTCAAACTCCTGAGACCCACTATCTGTAGAAGTCTCAAGCAGTCTCACTTTGCCATGCCCTGTTAGATGTCCCAGTCATGTCCTTGAAATTAAATTTTCCCTACAAAATCTACTTATGGTCCATCCCATGGCTAGTGCATTCCTTTGGTTCAACCTGCCATGGCACTCTGCCTCGTGGTGTCTTTCCCTTTCCCCGTTCCCCATGCCATGTGGTATCTCTCTTAATTCCCCTGTGCTTTCCAACCTCACTTCTTCTCATAGCTAGTTAACTTTTTTTGGGTGCTACATCCCTTTTAGGAACTTGTCTTTCATATGCTCTCCCAACTCTATTTCCTATTTACCATTCCTGGTGCCTATTATATCCTTTCATTTTGTCGTAACCTATTTCCCTAAATCAATCTACTTTTTGTCAAAGAGAATGGCCGTTGTGAATTCTTCAAATGACCAAACCCCAACTTTTGTTGCCTGTTTGTTGCCCCTACATCATTTTGGTCCTAGAACTACATCATTGGGTACCAAATTCCACATCATAGATCACATCAATTGCAAGGTAGAACTGACCATGACACACTCCTGTTTTAACAAGGGTTAGTTGACAGCTTATTTTTCCTTGGAGTACTACTCAGCCTTGAAGTTATGTCTAATAACCAGTTGGGGAATTATCCAATCATGTATGTGCTGCTTGTGTTCTAACCATTGTACAGTTGAATTGCATTTGGAGGGTCATTTAGCCTCTCAGTTCCTCAACAATGCCCTAAGACTATAAATTGCAGAAAAAAACTACCAATCTGCATTGGTAGAAATACCTTCCTGGGAACTCTCAAAACTTATAAAATTCCAGACTTCATTTGATGTGTGTTTGTGTAACACTATTTGTAGGTGTGTGTACCTACATATACACATAGGGAATACACATATACATCTACAGATACATGCATATGTACATATACAATACACATAAATATATACACTCATATACAGCATATGTACATGTATATATGCACATTTTTATGTATATAAATGTGTATTTATTTGTGAGGCTATCATTTGGAGAGTTATGGATGATATATTACTTAGGAACAATGATACTTTGGGTTGGAGTTTATCAGATGGACAGGAGGTAGAGGAATTAGAAGGATTTCTAATGGCATGTCCAGGCTTGATGAAACAATAGAGTTGAGGAGGGTAATCTCCATTCCTTGGGCCTCATTCTCTAATGGACAGAGGATCCTGTCCTAGTTCCATTTTCCTCTTGTTTGGAACTAGAGTCTCAAGCTCCCATTAACAGTTCTTCGAGTGCAAAACATGCCCTGTCTCTTTTAATCTAATAAATATAGGTTTGTTGAGTCTGTTTCTAGGAAAGGCTTTTCCTCCCACTTTAGGGCATGTCAAATATCCTTTCATTGTTTTCTGTCAGCATATGATTTGGGGACAAAAAGTCTTTCAGTTGGCTGCTGATCCAAAACTGAATGTGTGTACAAAAGTTCTAGTTGATCTCTTGTTCTTCTGTGACAAGTGAGGAGGATTGCTGTGGGCCACCTGGTAGGGCAGGGACAGCAAGCCCCATCTTTCACCTAGTTGCCATGTGTCCTTGAGCAGGTGATGCCCCTGTTTTCTTTTGAGTCTCTTTTTCCCTTATATTAGGTGAATGATATGCAAGCACTTTAGTGACAGGTGAGAAACTAAGAAGGTTAGCAGTCATCCAAGAGCTTTTACCAACAACCAGAGCCAAAAGCAGCAGACTAGTAGGCCATTCTGGTGGGGAGCCAACAAAGCTGTTACAGGTAAATGCTTTACAGGACCTAAAACACTATGCAAATATGAATTTATTAGTATTACTTTCAGTAATACTGTATCTGACAGCTATTGTATTTTTAGTACATGTAGTGCCTTACATCTTCACCACAAAAAGAAATATTTTAGTATGTCTTTTCTGAAACTAGTAATAATCACTCCAATTTACCTGAGTTCAGCTGTTTTCTAATAGTTTTCATTTACATATCTGTAGTCATATACTTTGTTCTTCTTTGCTTCCTATTGGTTCATATAAGTCTCACCATGAATCTCTGAATTTCTCATAAGTCCCCCAATCTGGGCTATGTTTACAGACATTTATTTTGGCTTCTACTATCGTCAAATGAACTAGACAATTACCAACTTTCTGCTTTATATAATATTCCAAACAACAATAAAAGAACTTTTGGCAAATTAATTAGGGTCCTGTTTGTAGATTTACTGTGAAGGTTAGTCAATCTCTGATCTTAAATAAACTGTAACCTTTTTTGGGAAAGTATTATTTTGTTGTTTTTTTATATCAGTGCTTTCCCCCAATATCATGCTTCTTCCCAAAAGAATACACTGTTGTAACTATAATAGGAAGAAGGGAATTGATTCATCTAGCTAGTTGAAAATAAGCACAGAAAATGAGAAGCAAGTAATAAGCAAGGAGCTATTAATATGCTTATGAAGAGAAAAGACTTACCTATGTATTGTTATCCTTTTACAAAGTGTGGAAAAGTTCCTTGGCTGATTAGGAAGGGAAGGTTGGCTGGACAAAGATTGTCCACATTTAAAGATAAACCTTGTAACCTTGAGAGAGTTCAAGGGACAATTGAGATACATCAGCAAGATACAGGGGCACACACTCTTTATGAAGACATTATATATATATATATATATATATGTAGAGAAGGTATTTCCTGCATTTTGGCAGGAAATATCTTCAAGCATTATGTATGAAATCTGGAGAAGAGATTGTACTATGAATTCAGGACAGAACTGGTTCTGAAAATTTAGAATTGAAATGTGTATTGTAGGAGACCCAGCTAAGCTAAGCAGCTTTCCTAATAGAGATTCTGGTCCAAAGTTTAATGGTGAACATTATTACAACCAACTAAACATATTCAGTAATATTTAAATTTAAATCAGTAATTCTCAGCAGATGAGATAATATGGCATAGTAGACAGAAAGTTAGCTTTGGAACCAAGAAGACCTTTATTCAACCTTGCCTTTCACATATATTGATTGTGTATCTTTGGTCAAATATTTTAAGTTCTTGGTGCCTTAGGAGTTCTCTAAGACTTTAGAACAGTTGCTAAAATACACTGCTACCAATAAAATTACAGCTCTAGACCATTAAAAAAAAGTTCATGTTATGTAAAGTACATAAAAGATTTTTAGTAACTTTCTCTGTTTCCACCAGGCTTCTTTATTTTTTCTATTCATTCTTATTCCCTTTTCCTGTTATGTAGTCAGAACTAGTATTGTGCATATCTTAAAAAAATCAGAATTGCTTGATGGGTTCCCTGTGCAGCCATGTCATCCTTTTTAGACAGCTCACCCTTTTCTTCCTTATCAGAATCAAGTCAAGTCAACAAGCATGGTTTATTAAGTCCTTATTGTGTGCCAGTTACAGTTCGAGGACTGAGAATACAAAGAAATAAAATATAGAAGTTGCCTTCAAGGAGTTCACAATCTAGTGATTGTGAGGGAACCATCTGTGTTTGTGTCATCAGCAAAAAATAATGTCCCCAAAATCCCATTTCCTGCTTCTAAAGGTCATTCAGATAACGAAGAATTAAATCTAACCAGGTTAATGAGATAGTGAAAAGGGAAAGATTTTGAAGAATTGCTTGGGTATTTAATAGCAGTTGAAATAAAAGTCATATTAAGAAGGGGTTTCTTCACTATTGAGGGAACACAAGGGAGGGCTGGGAATCAGAAAAAACCAGAAGTTATCTTTGTAATTTCCCCCCTAGGGACTGTGAACTGTTTGTAGTGATACATTCTGGTTACTTTGGGATTATGTTCTTTGATATATTTTACCCAAGAAGTCTGTCAATATTATTATTGTCCTCTGTGTTAGCATGAAAGAAAGATGTAATTTCTCTTAGTGATATGTTGATTTAAAGGCAGAGATGATCTCTTACCTTCCCCCATTGTAAAATTGCAATTGGCATAAATAGGTACCATGGTCTTCTCTCCCTCTCCTTGCCAGCCATTATTGAAGTATTAATAATTATCTCAAATATTAATAAGCACATCAAATTTATTATTCTTTTTATCTCTAAGTTATCTGAAAGGGCTGAAATTTGAATTTTGAGGTCAGCTAATGGCACCAAATAGTCTGTTTGACTGTTGTTGTTCTTTGTCCTTCATTCTTGAAGAATATCATGGCATCTTGGAGGTGATATAATGACCTGCAAATGAGGGAGGAATATGCAAATTCACTTTCTCCACAATCCATCTGGGTCTAGTAGCCAGATATAGATCATTGACAGAATAGACAGTATTTTTCTGTCATTTTACTAGAGGCTAAATTTGCCCTCATTCCCACTTTACATTTGAGAATATAATTGATATATATTGAGAGATAAATATTGACACATATATATATAGAGAGAGAGATGTAATTGATCTATTATTGATATCATGAAGCAAAAAGTTGTGATGAAGCTGGTTTCCACTAGCTTTTTTTTCCCAGTTAGATAAAACCCTGCTATTTTGTCTTGAAATATTTTATAAAATACTGTGTTTTCCTACATATCTCTGTCCATCTCACAGGCATGATGGAATTTGAATAATAACAGGATTATTTTCTATTCTGCTTCTCTATCTCATTTTTACCCATTTATTTTCTAATAGTACTCCATTTCATCTAGTTCTTTAAAAGTTCTCTTGAATAATCTTACTTGGTCAACTCACAAGAACCTTGTTTCTCATAGAATATATTATAAGGCTTCTTTTCTTCTGCAGAAGAAGATATGTTTTGATACTTTCTGGATTTCATTTCAGTGCAACATTTATTTGTAATGTGTTAGTACCACATAGGTTTCTTGTTTTTTCAATTGACTGAAATCTACATTTATCTTAATGAAAGTTCTTTATTTTAGCACACATTTTACTAATGATTTTTTAAATGTTTTAAAATAAAAGGGCAGTGAAGAGTAGATTAGCAAACCTGAGATCTAGGTGGTTGGATCTTTAATTAGCCATGTGGCTTTGGACAGGTTAATCCTTTCTGAGCTTAAGGTTTCTCATCTTTAAAATTAGAGATCAAATAAAGAAATGTATTTCTCTTCTCTTCTCAGAGGGAATAGTAAGGCAGAAAATTGAATGAATTATTAAATGCAGGCATTCTTTTGGGTGTTTTTATTGGTGTTTTCATAAATAGTATGTGTTTTTGCTGTCGTATTTTAAAAAAAAAAACTATAAGGAAAGGTTCAATTTGAGGGGCAAGAAAAGGAGAACTATACCAATAGTATTCCCCTTATTAGACAGTTTAGTAATCCTGTCAAGTTTGACAGTTTGGTTATTGAAATATTGATAGAACCAAAGATTAGAAGAGGCAGGATTGGTTAGCCGTGACAAGGTTGTGGCCAATGTGTAAATTATGGGAAGAAGCAGAGAGAAAGAAGATACCAAAAGATAGCATGAATAGAGCTCCTGCTTCTTCCCCCTACAGCCACTTTCCCCCAATGAGAATGCTACAATCTCTGTGTCATGGTAGCTGCAGACCATGAAGCCCATGTTGGGACTGGAGGCGAGCTGGTGTGGAACAGTCAGTAAAACATTTTGCAATTGCCTGCTATGAGATGGCATTGTGCTAAGTGCGCATTTAACCCTAAATGCAAAAGACAGTTCTTGTGCTCTAGAAGATTATAATTTAATGAAAGAAAACAACCCATGTCTAGGTACATCCAATTCAACTTACATGGAGGCCCCTTTGAGGGGTCTTACAAAAGAAAGCAGAAAAGGAGTGGGGAGGGTTATGGGGTAAAAGTGCTCTACACAGGGTGAGAATGGGGAACTTCCTGAGGCTGAGAAATAAAGCGATGGCTTACCTGAGCTCCCTCCTTAAATGGAGGTTCTGGGAAGAGCTCTTCACCCTTAAATAAGAAGTATGGGTGAAGCTAATAGGAAGAGGATACTGATGACATATGAGTTCCAGGGCTCAAATGATCTTGCAGAATGAAGAGGTTGTTGGGTCAATGGCAAAGTGCAGAGGGGTGAAGGCATATGAGAAATCACCCTGTGAATCCAGATTTCTGGCAACTTTTCCTGATATTTAGATGAGATAACTTGAAGTCTGAATTCCACAACTAGATGGACATTGACCCTGCAGAAGACAGTAATTGAATAGCACAAAGGATGTTGGTAACTTCCTTTGGGGTGCCTAGTGGAGAGGTTTCATCTTAAAATATCTTTTCTGTTAAAAAAAGAAGAAAAAGAAAGAAGAAAATAGATCATGAAATAGAAAATCATAAAAAAAGAACATTTCCATATGCAAAGAAGCCTTCCCACTCCCTAGTAGGATGAAGGAGAACGTAGCACCATGTGTTCTTCACCAGTACTTGATACTGAGTTGACCTGTCTTCTGCTGTGGCATCTAACTAAGGTCCTGAGGAATCAGAGACAGAATCAACCTTCTTGCCCAGTGAGTTAAGAAGGCTGATTCTGTCCTTCCTTTTGTTCTGACAGGCCAGAGCCCAGATCTGGCTCAAGGGGCCCAATTGTCAGAGTTGTTGCTGGCTTCCAATTCTTCCTTTCAAAATTCTTGCTGGCTCATTTGAGTGAGTTCCCATTGGCTCATCTCTACTGGCTTCCACTGGCTTCTGGCAATGCTATTAGAATTAGTGCTAGTTTTCTTAAGGTGACTTCTTTGCTACTTTCTTTGCTGCTTCCCAATTTACCTGAGCTGCTGCTTGCTCCTCCTTACTAGCTAATTTACCTTTCTTAGTGCCACCTCTATAATAATAGCATTTATATAGCCCTTTAAGGTTTATAAAATAATTTGTATTTTATATCATTTGATCCTAATAACAATCCTGTAGGATAATTATTTTCATTTTACAGATGAGGAAACTAAGGCTGGGAAAGATCAAATAACTTGTTCAGGGTTACATATAGGTAGTTGCAATCTGAGGCAGGATTTAAACTCAGTTCTCCCTGATGATAAATTCAGTGTTCTAGTCACTATGCCACCCAGCTGCCACAGGGCAATCTCTATCCTCTACTGACTATCTTTTATACAATTCTGGACTGGTTAGAGGAGCTTAGTTTTGAATCTTTTCAAATAATTTCTCATTTTTTTTCCTAAGCCATTTCTAGATATTTGTTGGGGTTTGGGGGAGAGAACGGATTTTTTCTATGCCTTTTCAAGTTGCCATATTAACCATAAATCAATCAAATCTTTTTTTAGTTCTTGGATTTAGGTGTGCCTATAGAAAGAATGCTTTGAGTATTGTCTGAGTTTGAGAGAATCCACAGATGTGCAATCTAAGTTTTGTTCCTTTTTTCTTCATTGTTTATGAGTAAAGAACTCCATATAGTCAGATCATGCTTGCCTGGTTAATGTTATTATGCTATATTCATATGACTAGAGTCCATTGGAATTTAGAAAGGAAAAAAGGGGTGGGATCTTTCACTGAGTAGGGACTGAACCATGTGATTAATTGGAGACATCTAATTTATCCAGTAGATCCATTTTCTAAATTCTCACAGACTCCTACACTAATAAGACAAAAAAGAGGCAGTGAACTAGTCAGTTCTCTGAGAAGCATAAAGAATTTGACACTTTTTCTAAGTGCCTTCTTTTATTACACTGAGCACATAACTTATTTGTAAGTGAGTGCAATTACCAGTATCTGGGCCTTAATGTTGAATAGAATAAGTTAAATGGATGGTAATTCATTCAGATTGTTACTGGACCTCATTTTAACTTGGAATTGCCAAAGATTATATTTTGCAGTAACCTCTTTGGAAACTCAAGCTTTGCCATCAAGATGCTTGGCAATATCTAATTTTAAATTATACTTATAGCACTCAGCCCCACAGCAAAGCTAATCCAGTTTCATGGCACTTTATAGATCAGCATCCATTCAAAAACATAGCTCCTACCAAAGAATTAACTTTTACTAGGTTAAACAGAGGACACATTAGAATGTGTTCACCTTAGTAAAAGACATTTCATGAAGCAGCACAGTGAAATAAGTGATAAAAAGCTGTCTTCTCATACACACAGAATGAATTTATTCTCCTTTACCAGTGGGAGGGAGATTCAAGTGGAACACATGTGAGCAGAGAAAACCTATGGTAGGGGGAGATACCTACAAAGGGAATGCATGTGGTCAGGGAACATGTATGAAAGACCATGTATATAGGGGAAACACATGGCCAAGGAACACTTAGAGAAGCACATAAATGGCCCCTAAATTCCCAACTTTGTGACTGGGGCAGTTCTGGTCTCTGCTACTCTTGATATGTCTTAATAATATCAGATAAACTGATTTCTCAGAGCTAAAGTTCTCTCTATTCTTTCTGCTGAATATTTTATTCTTTGTATTTCTGCTGAGCTGCTCTCTGCTATAACTCTTCTATCAGTTGTTGATCTTCATGTAGTCTGTTTTGGATTGCAGCTGCTATGTGACTTCATAATAATAATAATAATAATAATAATAATAATAATAATAGCTAGTATCTATAGAGTACTTTAATATTTGCAAAAAATTAGCAAATATTTTCTCATTTGATCCTTACCACAGCCGTAGGAGGGAAGTGCTACAGAAATCCCCATTTTGCAGATGGGGAAAATGAGGCAGAGATTAAAGGATTTGCACAGGGTCACACCATGAGGGTCTAAGGTTGAATTCCAACTCAGGTCTTCCAGCAGCAGGGCTAGCATTCTACCTATTGTACCACCTAAGCTGTCTCCTAGTCTAGAGAGGAACGGTTCTATCACCTCTTTAGTTTACAGTCCTAGGACTCTCTGTAGCCTTTTTGTAATGTGGTCCCCAGTCAGCTAATTATCTTCTGAACTTCTTTTCTTTTGCTGCTATCTAATATTTGCGAGTCTTGAAAAGATCATTAATTAGAAGATTACTGGTTTTGATAATTGGAGTTTACTTTATAATTATGAATAGTGAATCATTAATATATTAACACAATATATAAAAATATCCAAAATTTAATTCAATTAAATTTGATTTAATAAGCATTTAACAAATGTCATAGGGAAACTAAGATTAAATATGATATGGCTCTTTTCCTCAGAGGTTTACAGTTTTAATATTTTAATGCTTTGTATCCTAAAGATCTGTGGCAGCATTCCACTAAAATGTCTTTTGTTTCTTCTCTTGGGCATAATAGAACTGCTATAACTCAATTAGTAAGTCAATAAAGCACTTATTATGCTCTTACTATGGGACAGCAATGGATGGAATGCTGAGCATAGAATCAGGAAGACGTCTTCCTGAGTTCAAATCTGGCCTCAAAACCATGTGTGACCCTGGGAAAGTCTCCTAACCGTATTTGCCTCAGTTTCTTCATCTGTAACATGAGTTGGAAAAGGAAATGGCAGACCATTCCAGGATGGGGCCATGAAGAGTCAGATATAACTAAACAACAACAAAAAGATCTTATTATATGCCAGTCAACTGTGCTAAGTCCTGGGGAGATACAGCAAAGGGTATCGTTCCTGCTCTCAAGGAGCTCACTTTCTAATGGGAGAGATGGCATGTAAAGAACAATGTACATAATGACATACAGAGTAGAGAAAGTAGATGGAAGTCAGAGTAAGAGGCGAGTACCTAGAAAAGCTTTCCACAGAGCATAAAATTTGAGCTGAGTCTCCAAACAAGCCAAGAAACCATTTGGAACAGGTGACCCAAGGATGTCCACAAAAAAAGCTGCCATGATATTCTTTCGGTCCATATCAGAGGAGACAAAGTGAGGACCCAGAAGTAAAGGCAATCTTTTCCTACAGCCTAGCCCACAGTGCTTTCTCTCCTCTTTCTCTTCCTTCTGTCCTTCCCTTTGTCACTATGTCTTTCCCTCTCCTTTTCTCTATCTGTATGTCTGTCTCTACCTACTGTGTTCCCCAGCATTATTCTAGGTGTTGGGGAATCTGTGGAGTTCAGATAAGACACAGTCTTTGCCCCCATGGAATTTCTAGTCCGCAGAGAAGACACACACACACACAACTTTCTATGGCAAGTATAATATATAACTTCCTGTGGTAAGTATACTAGAGAGGTACCAAAGTCTCATGTGACATAATACAGGGACATTCACTTCCAATGAGCAGAGATGATGGAAGACTTCAAGGAGGAGGTGACATTTTAATTGGGCTTTAATGGATATATATCCTAAATACCTTGGTTATGGTGCCATTTCAAGTGGGGATGTCTAGATGATAGGGCTGATTCTAATTCAGAAAGTAGGGGGCAACTTTCAATATGTTGTACTTAGGTAGAAGAATTCTGCTTGATGATAGCAACAAGAAAGGTATCTTATAAAGGCAATCATGTTCAGAGTTACCCATCCTGTGTGGGACTTGCTTCTGGTCATGTGGTGATCCAGAACTTGGAAATCTTGGTTGGCATTTTTTTGGGTCACTATTTTTGCATGATGTCACAAGTCCTGAATTGGTGCCTTTATTTCCTACTTCTCCCATCTTTATTCATTAAGAAGATTACTATAATTATAATTAGCCTCTCTGGTACAGCTTTAAGACACTCTTTCTTAATATGAATCTCTATCACAGGGCTCTCAGCTCCATATGTTAATGGCCTAATAAGGATAAAAATTTTACTATTCTGGATCTACTATTACTATTATTATTATTATGGAATAATAATTAAAATTATCACTATTAAATATCTGATTGATAAGTTATTATTACTTCTGTAAAAAATAATTACCACTTAAAGAAAATGCTGTACTTCACCTGTTTCAAGGTACTCAGTCCAAATGAGATGTCAGATTGTAGTAAACATAAAATTTGGATCTAGAAAGAACTTTAAAAATAGAATAGCCTAGTCCCCTTATTGTAAAAATGAAGAAACAAAAGTTCAAACAAGTAATTAGCCAAGATTTAAATTCAGCTCTGCAGATTTCAAGTCTATTTCTTTCTATTACATTTGATGATATTACATCATAGCCATGAAGCAAGATTTGCCCTTCAAGGATCAGAGGGAATCAGAACATTAGGAGCCTATGGTTATTAGTAACACACCACCTCCTGCCTGCCTGTAGCTGCAGGTACTTTGCCAGCTCTCACCTGTGCTCTGATGACTAGCAACATTCTGACTTGTTCTGCATTGCATCTTGGTTCATGATTCCAGATTGCTCTCTTGCATCTTGGTTCATGATTCCAGATTGCTCTCTTGCATCTGTTGGTTTTGCTAACCATTACCCTGATCCCCATTCTGGCTACCTCTCTCTCTCTCTCTCTCTCTCTCTCTCTCTCTCTCTCTCTCTCTCCCTCTCATAGATAAATCAGCTTGTCCTGGTTTCCTCTCTACCATCCACCTCAAATCTCAAATATGCCCTACCTCAGCAGGAATCATGCTGTTTGAGTTAGCTTTTTGCTGCCCTCTGCTGCCCAACTCCAGCAATTCCAGGTCAGGTTTAGCTGACTGTCAGTCAATTCTGGACTTGCTCGAATTATGGGGGGAGGTAAGGCAGAAGATAAAGTGGGCAGTTAGCTGAAAAGGAATGATTTGTGTAGGGAGAATAAGATGAGGAGAAATGAAGTTTGTTGGTTTGAACAAGAATACCAATTACAAGACTTAACTGCAAAATCCTTCAAATATCACTCTAATTACCAGTTTTAATTATGTGACATGAAAACCAGAGGTAACATTCTCTGAAACCATACTTTTATTAAATTGCTGAAATTTTCTGCTGTACAGAGATAAAATGTTAAAAGCTACTGGACAAATCTTGGGTTAGGGGGAGAGGATTGATACTATATTAGTTCCTTCACTATTCAATTATTGATATTGAACTAAATTATAGTTCGTTTATGTTTGCTAACCCAAGTAGTCTAGGGAAGCTAAGAAATATGAGACAATACCATTCAGAAAATATTGACTACATTTATAAGTATGTACATTGGATACAGTGAATTTACATGACTAACAGTATGTTCCTGCTCATTTCCTCTGAGTCACTGGGTTTGAGCCAGTGTTGGAGACTGAATGCTTCTGTATTAGCCCAAGGAGAACTTGATCCAGCAAAACTCATTCTCAATTCTTCTGTAAGATTAGTCTGAGTGGAAATCACTTGGTAACAATTTGAAATGGAGTTTATTAGAGAAAAAAATCTTTGTCTAGGCACAGACTTGAAATGGGTGACAGATGTTAATGATGAGAGACTGAACAGATGTTTGGGGGAGCATTAACAAGAGAACTGCTACCACTACGCAGGATATAAACATGCGCCCTCCTGGCAGGCTCTGAAAGGATGGCTTGTTTATTAAACATTCTCTCACACAACTGCTTGGTGGATTGTGACAAAGATGAATGACCGGATATTTTCATTTTAATTTGAAAATAAGACAAGTGGGCATGGTTGGCTCTTTTTTTGGGGGGAGAAGAGGGATGGGGAAGACAGGGGTCAAACCTCTCTGAAGAATAGGAGAGCCTTCAATGAGAAGCCTATGAAAATGATCTGCTTTCCTCCTTATTTTTCTTGATTCCTCAGTTAAGAGGGATGGGCAACACTATATCATTCATTTCCCCACAAATTACATGCATCTTGAAATTGGATCTAATGCCAGCTGACATTATCAAGGGTAGGCTACCTTTAGAATATTTTGAGAATCATTTGTAACTTTTGTAGGATGAAAAAGGTTAAAAGTACAAAGATAAAGGAAAAAGGGGGAGATCCATGAATACTGGATAATGATAACATTAAAATACTTCCTGTTTCACCCAGTTCACTAAAAGCTATGAACCATGCAGGTAGAGTAATTCTATTTATGATCATAGATTAGATCGAGAGATAGAAGGAACTTTCAAGGTTATGAAGTTCAACCCACTCAAATTTCCTTCTGTTTGAGGAAACTGAGGCTCAGATAAGTTAAAATCCTTAGTCATGTTGGTAGTGACATCCAGATATTCAGGATAGAAAAGGGAAGAACAGAGATTTGAATGCATATCCGCTAATGTCGGAATTAGTGCTTTTCTCTAGACAATGAGCCTCCCCATGGTACCAGAATCCTTCCCATTGGTCATAATTATTTTTAAATGGTTAGAGTTAGCTTCTGTTAGTTTGTGAAATGCCATAATCGTTTGAGTTAGTATGTGCGTTGTGTGTGTGAGGATGATTGATCCAGAGCAGTGGTTTTATTTCATATAGAGAACTTCCAATTAAAGTCATCAACTTGTCTGTAATTTATAGATTAAGGGAATTGTCTGGGAACACTGAGGGCTTAAAGTTATTTGTCTATGGGATATAAAAGAAGGAAGACTGGATTTGAAGTCAAGGATTCTTAGTTCAAATTCTGGCTAAATTACTTATCACTGTATAATCTAAGTCACAGAGTCCCTAAATCATATGGTCTTTACAAAGAAATAATTGTTGTTGTTCAGTTGTGTCTGACATCTCCTAACCCCATTTAGAGTTTTCTCAATCATTTCCTTCTGCAGATCATTTTACAGACAAGGAAACTGAGGCAAACACATTACTTGCTCAAGATCACACAGCTAGTAGGTGTCTGTGTCCAAATTTGAACTCAAGGCTTCTTAATTCTAGTTCAATTCCTCTAGCTACTTCTTCACCTAGATGGATACTAATATAGTATTGGAAGTGATTTTAGAGGTCATCTAGTCTAACCCCCTCATTATACATGTGAGGAAACTGAGGTCTAGAAAGATTGAGTGCTTTGCCCAAGGTCACACAGATAGAAAAGTAATAATGTCTTTCACAAAAGTCCTCATGTGAGAAGGCAGAAGAGTGTGAGATCAAAACCATTGGTGGGAGATTATTCAAAAAGAGAATGATCTTTTTTTTTCATTTTTTTGTGCTTTAGCATAATATTTTATATTTTAAAAAATTTCCCTGAGTTACATATAAAGACAATTTTTTTAAATCAACCAATTGATAAACATTTTTAAGCACCTACTATGTGTCAGTCACTATGCAAAGAATTAGGGATACTCCATTCCCTCCTGTAGCTCACAAACAAAATACAGATTTGCTTTGATAGAGGAAATTTTAAAGATAATTTTTAGTATTCATTAAAATTTTTTTTGAGTTTCAAATTTTCTCTCTCTTCTTCCATCTTCTCCCCCCACCATGAGATAGGAAGCAATTTGATATAGTCATACATGTTCAATTATGTGAGACATATTTCTATATTTGTCATATTGTGAAAGAAGACACAAACCCAAAGAGGAAAAATAAATGAAAAAAAATACAGAAAGTGAAAAATAATATTTTATGATCTGTATTCAGACTTGATCACTTTTTTCTCTGGACAACTCCTTTAGAAGTGCCTTGGATCATTGTCTTGCTGTGAAAAGCTAAGTTATTTACAGTTGATCATCATATAATATTGCTGCTATTGTGTAAAATGGAGAACTATCTATTCTTCTAAAACAAATTGCAAAATGGTGACACCAGAAGCAATGAAAGCGACTTGGACATGTACAATGGTCTTCTTCCCCATCTGACCATGAATTAGTGTAAAACTCTGAGGAACCGTGCAGCCAGAAGCACTGACCCAGTGCACTTGTTTATAGTTATCAGAAGACTAGATAAAAAACGGTTATTTACTTTGTCCAAGAAAGCAAACTTGTGATAGAAGCAAAAATAAGCATCTACTCATTCCATTTTACAAGTATTACCTGCAATGGTAGTCTCATTGGAGAGATTGGAGAGACAGAGACAGAGACAGAATCGGAGAGAGAGGAGGGAAGAGAAGAAGAGGAGAAGCAAGAGGAACATGAAGAGGAAAAGGAGGAGGAGAGAGAACAGGAAAGGACAGACAGAAAGAGACAGAGAGATAAAGAAAGAGACACATACAGAACTCTAAATTGTTCTCTAAAATTTGAGGATTGAGATGATAAAGCAAGGGAAAGAAGGGTCCAAAGATCAGAGGGGTGTGTTACATGCAATTTTATTCCCCAAATGATTAATGAGGTATCTTCTGAGTGAATGGCGAAAAATCCTCAAACCAACCAAGTTTGTTTCTTCAATTCACAAAATTCTCAATAGAGTCATTTTATGGAGGAGGAAGTGGCAATCAGCTTTCAGAAATGCTTTGGCTGATTCACAGTGCCTCAGATAATTATCAGGGTAATTCAATAAGAAGTCAATTGCCTTTGCACCAATTGCTTGGACAATTATCTCAATTTTCCACTTCAACCAGGTGGTAGAGACAGGCAGAGATACATCACCTCTCTGAAGCTGATGGATGATGGTAGAAGGGCTAATGTACCACAGAATGTGGGATCTGGTAAAGGCTTGTGGGAAGAGAGAAGCAGCCAAGAAGACTTTTGAAATAATGGAATGCTGGTTTAAGAAAAGATATTTTTCTAGAGGACAAAATAAATTGTGGGAAAAGTGGGGGTGAGGGGGAAGGAGGAAGGCATGTGGATAAAATAAGGAGGCTAGGCCATAAAATTATAGATTTGTAGATAAAGGACTTTTGAGTCCAAATCTTCTGATTTGATAAATAAGCAAACAGACTAGGGGCAAGTATGTGGTGCAGTAGATAGAGGACAGGGTTTGGAGTTAGGAAAACTCATCTTCCCAAATTCAAATCTGGCTTCAGACATTTATTGGGTCTATGACCCTAGCCAACTCAATTAACCTTGTTTGCTTCAGTTTCTTCATTTGTAAAATGAGCTGGAGCAGGAAATGGCAAACCATCCTGTGAAAAATACTGAAAAGTTGGGTTTCTACAAAGTGTTGCAAGCTTCAAGGTAGTTTAGGATAGTGACTTATATAAAGCTTCTGCTTCTCTGTTCAGGGCTCCCTCTTCCTAAAGAGGAATGGAGCCAGCTTCTGACCAGAAATGTTAAGACGATTCCTCAAGATTCTTCTTTAATAATTTTTTCTTAATATCTGATTTTCAGTGTCAAGAGTGTATTCTAACAATCCCAATACCTTTGCCAAGAAAACTCCAAATAGGGTCATGAAGAGTCAAACATGACTGAACAACAGGCCTAGAGAAGTGAAATGACTTGTCCAGGTATCACAGGTGAGGGAGGATTCAAATTATGTTTTATTTATTTTTCATACATATCTCAAATCCCCGCTGGATTATTTCCAAATTCTAATAACATATCATAAATGAATTTTTAGCTTAATTTTGTTAATAGGGCATATGTACTATGTTCTAGCAGGAAAAAAAGACAATTAACTGAGAATTGAAGGACCTGGGTTTGAATCCCAGTTCTCTCACTTGGTAATAGGTTGACAAGGGCAATTTACATATACTTCTTGAGCCTCAGTTTCCTTATCTAACAATACCAGCTTTCCTTACCTTTTTTTTTTTTTTTTTGCTTTTTGCTGAGGCAATTGGGGTTAAGTGACTTGCCCAGGGTCACACAGCTAGGGAATGTTAAGTGTCTGAGATCAGATTTGAACTCAGGTCCTCCTGACTTCAGGGCTGGTGCTCTAACCACTGCGCCACCTAGCTGCCCCCAGCTTTCCTTACCTTACAGGATTATTGTGAGGATAGAAGGCAGTAATATGTTAAGCACTTTCTAAAATGTAGAGCTAAATATCTAGTATTAGTATTATTGTTATTGTTAATACTATTGTTGTTATTATTCACTTCACAGATTGTTGTAAGGAAGTCACCTTGCAAATTAGAAATCACTTCAGAAACAAGATTTATTATTTTCTTATCATCATCCATTTCAATTAGCAGGGGATATCCTCTGGTAATACTGGGAAATGTATGTTTCTATTTTATGCTTATTTGATTCAAATCCTTCAAGGTACCTTAAAAATGTAACAAAGTATTTTTATAATTGTATTGTCTCCAGTATGGATTTCTTCTGCATGTATTTGGTTAGGACTAGTAACTCTTCCTGACTTCATCTTAAGCATCATTTCCACTTTCAAACCTAATTCAGCTCATGATTCCCCAGAAAACGTCTGGACCTTGCCCCAATGGGGGTGTCTTTTTATTTTTTATTTTAGCATTTTATTTTTCTAAATGCATGCAAAGATTGTTTTCAGCATTCACCTTTGCAAAATCTTGTGTTCCAAATTTTTCTACCTCCTTCTCCCTCACTCCCTTTTCCAAGAGAGCAAAGTAATCCACCATAGGTTAAACATGTGCAATTCTTCTAAGCATATTTCCACATTAATCATGCCGTGCAAGAAAAATAAGATTAAAAGTTAAAAAAACCATGAGAAAGAAAAAAAAAAACAAGCAAATAAACAACAGCAACAACAACAAAAAAGTGAAAATATTATGCTTTGATCCATATCCATATTTTTTTTTTCTCTCTGGATGCAGATGGTGCTCTCCATCACAAGTCTATTGGAATTGCTTTGAATCACCTCATTGTTGAAAAGAGCTAAGTCCATCACAGTTGATTATCATATAATCGTCTTGTTAAGTGTACAAAGTTCTCTTGGATCTGCTCACTTCACTCAGTATCAGTTCATGTAGGTCTTTTCAGACTTTTCTGAAATCATCCTGCTCATTATTTCTTTTTTTTTTCTTTTCTTTATTGAAGCAATTGGAATTAGGTGACTTACCCAGGGTCACACAGCCAGGAAGTGTTAAATGTCAAATTTGAACTCAGGACCTCCAGATTTCAGGGCCAGTGCTCTATTCACTATACCAAGTAACTGCCCTCATCATTTCTTATAGAAAAATAATATTCCATTACATTCATAAACCATAACTTATTCAGCCATTCCCCAACTGATGGGCAGTTTCCAGTTTCTTTCTACTACAAGAAGGGCTGCCACAAACATTTTTGTACATGTGGGTCCTTTTCCTTCTTTTATAATATCTTTCAGATATAGACTCAGAGGAGACGCTGCTGGATCGAAGGGTATGCACAGTTTGATGGCCTTTTAAGCATAGTTCCAAATTACTCTCCAGAATGGTTGCATCATTTCACAACTTCACCTACAAATAAATTAGTGCCCCAATTTTCCCACATCCTCTCTAATAGTTATCATTATCTCTTCCTGTTATCTTAATCAATCTGATAAATGTGAAGTAATAATTCCAAGTTGTCTTTTCTTCTTTAAAACTCCAGGTCTCCTTTTCTAGTTGTTTGACTTTCTTTTTATAATCTTATTTTTCTTAGATGTTTTTTATTTATTTGTTTGTTTATTTATTAGTTTTTCCTCAGTCTCTCTTATTTGGTTTTTATAGTAAGGAGACCTAGTGAAGTTATGAAACCAAGAAATAACAAAACAAAATATAAAAAATGAAAAAAATAGAAGAGAATGTGAAACATCTTTTTAAAAAAAATAGATGGGGCAGCTAAATGGTGAAATAGATGGAGCACCAGCCCTGAAGTCAGGGGACCTGAGTTCAAATCTGGTCTCAGACATTTAACACTTCCTAGCTGTGTGACTCTAGGCAAGTCACTTAATCCCAACTGCTTCAGCAAAAACAAACAAATAAAAAAACCCCAACAATAATAACAACAAAAAACCCCAGATCTGGAGAACACATCAACAAGAGAAAACATAAGAATAAGTGGACTACCTCAAATCTGTGACCAAAAAAGAGCCTTGACACAATAATTTAAGAAATAATCAAAGAAAATTGTCATAAAGTGATTAAAAAAGGAAAAGTAGAAATAAAAAAAAATCCACTGATCACCACCTCAGAAAGATACTACAAGGAAAACACAGGAACCTTATTGATAAATTTTAAAACTCTCAGATCAAAGAGAAAATTTTATAGGAAACAAACAAAAAAGCAATTCAAATATGCTGGAATTGTATAGGATCTACCAGCAGCTTCAATAAAGACTATTCCTCAAATATTATATATTGTCAATCAAAATAATTAGGCCTGTGACAAAAAATATATCCAGCAAAATTAAGCATAATATTGAATGAAAAAAATGGATATTCTCAGAACTTTAAGAACTCAGAATCTGAATTGAGTAGAAAATTTAATATATAAAAGCCAATATCAAAGACTAGTTTCTGATTTCAGAATTGGTGGTTTATACACTGTGGCATTTAGTTGTCCCTATCAAAGACTAATTCCAAGGGACTCAATTTAACAACATACTGTTTATGTTTTTTATGTGGAAATGTAAGCCATATGTTTAAGATTGATATTAATATTTGGGTAGTTCAAAAGGAAGATTGAGGCAGAACTGAGTATGATCTGGTTCTAAAAACCAAAACCACTTAGAAAAAGATAAAAATAGTAATTATGTTATATAGATGAGGGTCAGAGGAAGAACTAATACAGAGGCATTGAATGGAGGAGGAATGTGAGTAGTTCTGAAAACCTATGCACATTGGAAATGGGCTAAATAGAGAAGTGTGTGTGTGTGTGTGTGTGTGTGTGTGTGTGTGTGTGTGTGTGTACCAAGAAAGAGATAGCTCCCTCAAAAATATATTAAAAATAAGGGTGGGATAGGATAAAATGTGATATCAAAGATTGTGTAGATTTATGGCAGTGGGACAAAGTATGTAGTTAATAGGGAAGGGATAAAGAGGGAAGGAAAGGGTGAAATAGGTTAAAATGGGGTACAGAAGAATGTTTATATTAAGGGAATAGGATAAATTGTATAGATTAATGGAAATGGGATAAAGTGGGAGAGAAAATGTGGGGGAAGAAATTAAGGGAGGGATCCATGGGATTTGGGAGGTTAGGTAATAGCCAGCCTAGTTAAGGAGTAGAATAAAAGTAGAAAAGCAAGGAATAGAAAGAAAACTAGAAGTAGGGAGAAGAAATAGGAGACATATATAAAAATAATAATGAGGATTAATAGTAGAAAAAAGTAGGGCTATTAATTCTCGATCTCAGACAAAGTCAAACTTAAAGACTCAATCAAGAGAGAAATCTGTATTAGATTGTCAGCCATATTGTTGTTTTAGATGTAGTATCTTTGTATGTGTAAATTCATATATATATATATATACATATATATGGATATGTATGCATGCAGGTATATGTATGTATGTATATGTGTGTGTATGTGAGTCTGTGCATGCATATATACATATATATAAGTATAACTCATATATATGTATATGTATATATATATATATATATATATATATATATATATATATACACACAAATATACCCTTGCTTAACTGTAACCTGCTTGGGAAAGTGAGAGGGATAAAAGGGGGAAAAAGAATAAAGTAAAAAGGGCACAGCAGAAAACAAAAGAATAATCTATAAGGAAGCAAAAAAAAGATGGACAGCATGAATATAATGTCTTTTAATATATATGCTTTCTTGAAGTGCAAATTTACTATTACATATTTTGAATCCTCCCTGTTGTTCTGCTGTGCACATGACAATGTTTTGTTTTTGTTTTTTTCTTTCCAAATAGAAAACTATTTATTTTTTTCTTATTTTGTATTTATTTTTAAATAAATAAATAAAACCCCAAAGCAGTCAGAATTTTTATTGGATGGCAGATACAAATAGCATGAACCTCAAAGGAAGAGAGGTTATTGAATGATGGAGGAAGGGGGATAATGTGGAACTGTCAGTGGTTGTGTTGAACAAAGGGTAGTCCAACTTTTCTACCTCAACCTGAGGAGAATGAGTGAAAATGCAGCCAGTACTGGAAGGAGTGGCCAAGGAGGCGGTTCATTAGAAGAAAATCCAGCTTCAGTAAAAACTAATGATGTACTTAAATATTTATATAATTATATTTATTTCCTTATGTATTTCGGTATATTTAAATTATGGACTTAAATAATTATTTACTAATATCTACTAATTTAGAGATTTCCTGCCTGTTGTTGTCATTGGTCATGAAAAATAAAGTTCTTAACTACTTTAGTGCCTAAATACCTATGTATCCAAGTGCTTTGGGCATCTAATTGCCTAAGTACATTATGTGTCTAATTACCTGAATATCCAACATGCCTATGTATCTAAATACCTAAGAGCCTAAACATATTTGAACTTAAGCATATAAGTATCTAAGTGTCTAAATTCTTACATAAGTAAATTATACTGTGGGGTCAAGGGATTATTACACCAGCATAAGTCAATAATTATATCCCTGTGTTGACACTTATTACATGGGAAACATATTTTATTTATTATACTCACATGTTAAGCCATTTTATCTTCCCATGTAATGGGTACATAAGTATATAAGTATTTAAGTAGCTAACTCTATGTAGATAATGCCCTAAATACATATGTGTATAAATATATAACTATATAAATACTTAATTTATAATATATAAGTTCATAAGTACCTAAATACCTAATTACATAAGTATCTGAATACCTATGTATCCAAATACAATATTCCTATGTGTCTAACCAGATAAATTCCTAAGTACATAAGTAAATTATACTTTACAGCTATAATATAAGGTGCATTATACCAGTATAATAAATGACTTAAAAGGCCAGTTTAATAAATTAATTGTTATGCTTACTTGAGAAGCCATTTATTACAATGGTAATAAAGTTTATTTATTATGCTAGTGTTCTTTTTTTATTAAAGCTTTTTATTTGCAAAACACATGCATGGGTAATTTTTCAACACTGACCCTTGCAAAGCTTTCTGTTACAAATTTTTCCCTCCTTCCCCCCACTCCCTTCCCTAGATGGCAGGAAATCCACTATATGTTAATTATGTTAAAATACTTGACAAAACGAATATGTGTATACACATTTTTATAGTTATCTTGCTGTTATGCTAGTGTTCTAAGTCATTTATTACAACTATGATGGATGTGATAGAGGACCAAAAAGGAAGAGGACCAACATGAAATCACAGTGTCAGGAATCAAGGTACAGCATGTCTAGCTGGGGCTGATCCCAAGTATAAATCCTCAGTATAAATAATCTTTATGACCATTTGGGAAGACAGAAGGCTCTAAATCTGTGAATTTCATGATTTTTTTGAGCTATTACATTTTTGCTTTGCCCACAGAGCAGTGTGTTCTTTGATGAGGATATATCATGCTGGATGCCTCATGATTAATATAAGAATGCCCTTGGACTGATTCTTCTAACCACTGTGTGAGTCTGTACCTTGTATGAGTTCTCCATGAAATAATCTTTTAGTTAATCACATGTTCAGCATTTGGGCTGTCTGGTCAACCCACTGGAGTTGTTCTCTCTACAGCAGAGTTTGAATACTTGCAGTTTAAATGGAGAAAGGACTTCAGTGTTTGGTTGCCAGTTGATCTTCAGAATCTTCCTAACACAATTCACATGAAAGTGGTTCAGTTTTCTGGCATGGCTCTGGTACACTGTCCAGTTTTCACAGTTGTTCTGTTGTTCTTTGGTTTGAAGAGGTGATGTCCTGCTTGCATAAACTGGATTTCAGTGAGGCAGAATTGCACAAAGTCATCAGCCTTTTCCTCTCAGTCATCTAAGTCCGGTGGCAAGACAAAGGTCAGGACCTGGCCATGGTCCTGAATGGATCACCTTGGCATCTTCAATGAAAATGAAAATGGCATCCAGGTCAGCTATCATGCTGTCAGTAAATGATTTAACTAGAAAAGGCAGCAAGCTAAGACAAAAGTGGAAGGAGAAATGGTGCACATTTTTTGTTCAGAAGTGATTATGCACTTAGGGCAGTCTTTGAGGCTGCTAGGCAACTAAGTGTAGATATACTTATCAAACCAATATATAAATGCATAAGTATAGTTACATATTCACATATGTATATAAGAATGTAATTATTTAAATACCTAATTATGTAAGAACAAATTTGTAAGTACCTAATGTACCTAAATGTATGGTAACAAATAAATATGTGCCTATGTTCCTAAATACTTATATTAGTAAATTACGTGTTATATCTGATGAGAAAAATGAGGACCCAGAGAAAAGTCGTCTAAGGTCATATAGGGAGTAAGTGTCAAAGTCGGAATTTAACCCAACGCCTCTGATTCCAAATTTAGCAATTTTTCCACTGAGCTAGTATTGTTCTGAAAGCTATTTTAAATATCACACCATCTTGGTCTCTTATTTTTTTCAATTTTTTCATCTCAAGGACTGTTGCTATTTTTTCTTCTTTTGTTTCTCCTTTTTCTTTCCTTATCTTCTTTCTTTTTTCCTTTGTTTCTTCTCCTTTTCCTTCTCTTTTCTTGTTCTTCTTAATCTTGTTCTCCTTCTCTTCCCTCTCCTTTTCTTTCTCCCTCTCTTCCTCTTCCTCTTACTGTGATTACTACTAGCTAACACTTATAATGTCTATTATATTCCAAGCACTGTGCTAATTCCTTACCATCATCATCTCATTATATCCTCAAAAAAACTCTGGGAGATAGGTACTATTATTATTCCCATTTTACAGCTGAAGAAACTGAAGCAAATTGAGGTTAAATGACTTTCCCAGGGTCAAATAATTAGGAAATATTTGAAGCCAAATTTGAATTCAGGTTTTCCTGAATATAGGACCAGAACTGCATTTGCTGTGCTACCTAGTTGCCTAAGGGGTGAGGATCTGGCCTTCAAAAACTGGCAAACAAGCCAGGAGACAATAACTAATTCCCCCCTCCCCCATATGCTAATCTTTTCTGTCTCATGTTTTCATTTTTCAGTCTGTGGAAGCCTATGGACCTTTCTCAAAATAATGTTTTTAAATACATAAAATAAAATACCTAGTATTACAAAGGAAATCAATTATAATGAGATACAATTATGAAAATGTTAAAAAAAAGTTCATGGACTTCAGGTTAAGAATTTCTGATCTAAATAACAGCTGATTTTTCTATAGTATCTTAAAATTTGCAAAGTATTTCAATTAGACACTCAAAACAACCTTGCTAAGTAGGTAGGTACTGTAGCCCTTATTTTCTCCATTTTACAAATGAGCAAATGGCTCTTGAAAGGTTAATAACTTGACTTTGTGGCAAATATCAGAAGTAAGATTCAAGCCCAATTCTTTTTGCTGAGGCAATTGAGGTTAAGTGACTTGCTCAGGGTCACACAGCTAGGAAGTGTTAAGTGTCTGAGATTAGACTTCAACTCAGGTCCTCCTGACTTCAGGGCTGGTGCTCTATCCACTGTACCACCTAGCTGCCCCTGAAGCCCAATTCTTTCTGAATGGAAGTCTAGCACTCAAATTACTGTGTGAATGCTTTATTTCATGTTTTCTTGCTCCAAGGAGTTATGAGAATGTCTGTACTTTGAATCTCCAATCACATATACACACATATATATATGTATAGTGTACATGTGTATATACACATGTTTTATATACTTTATATATATTTATATAAATATAAAATTATATATTTATATATTATATTATGTATATAATGTACATACAAATATAACATATAAATATACATATATAGGTATAGATAAATGTATATGTATGTATCTATTAGAGTTGAGGTGTTTATGAACTGTTCCATTTGGTTTCCAGGCACACTAAAATGATTTATTCACTTTTAAAAAAAAGATTTGGGAGAGGAGGAGGAAGAGAAAGCTGTTGGTCAATGTCAGAACTTTAATTAATTGAAATCTCTTTTCAAATTTTGGCAAGTTGAGGTTTCTCTTGCTGTGCTCACTGGAAACTTTCTTTTTAGTAGATGGAGGAAACTTTTTTTGTGTATGGCCTGAACAAAGGTGGGCAGCTAGGAGGAGTTGGTCACACTAAAGATGCTCTAACTTTTGTCCCTTGCCCCCCAGTGGCTGACTGTCCTGTCCTGTAAGCTGCCTATGGCTGAGGTTTTATGATTTCACTCTCAGGTAACTCATTCATCATTATTTTAGATAAAGAGATTTTGGGAAGAGCTAGGTGATAGTTGTGACTTTTATTATGCAACTCTACTTTTAAATGTCACTTTTTAGAAATTAGAAAGGTTTGCTCTTCCTGGGTGAGAAGTTTAAAGGTAGAAGAGATCTTTTCTTAGGTTAGATGCATATGTGGAGAGTGAGGTGGGGGTGTGGGACTAGGGCTGAGGAGGATGGGGGGTTGTGTGGAGGATGTGAAGAGGGTGTGGATGGTTAGACAATCGTTGGAGGTCTCTTTCTGCCTAAGAAATCTGTAATAATCGGTGGTTTCAACTGAGAATTTTATACTCTTAAGCGCTGGGTTATGGGAGGTTAAGTAGCAAGGGAATATTTGGTTAGGCTGGTTCATTAATATTGACTTGATGTTGAAAGCTGGCAAATCTGTGAGGCAGTCAAGGAGGTCCTGGGTGATGGGTGATGTGACAGCTGCCTGAGGGCTCCTGCTAACTCAAACTAAAGCTCATTGACAAGCCCTACCTTTCGTGGTTGCCAGATTTAAAAGACCTTCCTTAGTTTCTTATCAGGCTTTCTTTCTTCTTCCTTCTCAAGCTTCTTGAGTTTTAAGGCTCTTCTTTGTATTGTCAGGTTCAGGTTAATATTGTAGATGTTCAATAAAGTTTAGTTGCCTGGAAATGCCTCCAAGCCTAGGAACTTCCTTATCTTGTAGATATTTTCTCCTGATCGGGGAGCTAGGTACTATAGTGGATAAAGTGCTGGACCTGGAGTCAGGAACCTAGCTTTTTGAGTTCACATCTGGTCTCAATAGCTGTGTGACTCCAAGCAAGTCACTTAACCTTGTTTGCCCCATAGATCACTCCAGTATCTTTGCCAAGAAAATGCCAAATGGAGTCATGAAAAGTTGGACATGTTTTAGAGAGACCTGGAGAGACCAACATGAACTGATGCTAAGTGAAATGAGCAGAAGCAGGAGATCAATATACACGGCAATAAGATTATACGATGATCAATTCTGATGGATGTGACTCTTTCCAACAATGAAATGATTGAGACCATTTCCAATGATCTTGATGAAGAGAGCCATCTACACCCAGAGAGAGGATTGTGGGAACTGAGTGGGGATCACAATATAGGATTTTAACTCTTTGTTGTTTTTTGCTTGCATTTTGTTTTCTTTCTCATTTTTTCCTTTTTGATCTGTTTTTTACTTGTGCAACAAGATCATTGTATAAATATGTATACATACATTAGATTTAACATATATTTTAACATGTTTAACATATGTTGGATTACTTGGCATCTAGGGAAGGGAATGGGGGGAAAGAGGGGAAAATTTGAAACACGAGGTTTTGCAGGGGTCAGTGTTGAAAAATTATCCATGCATATGTTTTGAAAACAAAAAGCTTTAATAAAAATTTTTTTTAAAAGTTAGACATGATGGAACAACAACTATCAGTCAGAGACCTTGGTGATATAAGGACTTTGACAGTGTTTATCTGATGATCATAAATATCACCCCTTTTAATTTTATGATTCCAATGCTTTTCTCTTACAGAAAATGAGCAGATTCTATCATGTGGCTCATATGCATTGTTCATTTAGGTTTTCCTTTTGGGCCAGAAGACAGGAAAATCTTCTTCCTCCTGCCTCTCTATGACTTTTTTTTACTCATAGAGGTGAATACCTAGTACCATCTATATTACACCAAGTTATTATGTTTTCTCAAAGTTCATGTATCAGTGTGAAATAAATGCTGGTATTGAACCTATCAAGTGTTCCCAGAAATGCACTGGGTTATGGATGCCTCCCTCCTAGTTTGAGGAAGGAGGGCAGAGGGTTTGAGGGAATGGTCTCATATGGGCAGAATTCAGGTTTTTTCCTGATTATGACTGAGCTTAGTAGTGGCAGCTAAGTGGAATTAGGGATAGACCAGCAGAGTTAGACTCAGGAAGATCTAATTTCAAATCCATTCTCAGATAGTTCCTAGTTGTGTGACTTTGGGTAAGTCACTTAAATCTGCTTCAGATTCCTCAACTGTAAAATGAGGATAATTCTCCAAGCTCCCAGGATTGTTGTGAAGATCACTTGAATTAATAATTATAAAGCACTTAGCACAAGGGATGGCACATAGTAAGTATTATATAAATACTAATAATCTATTCCCTTTCTCTTAACAGCATGGTGTGCTATTGAAGAATCAAGGTTGATCACTCACTTTCACAAAGTGGTTTTTACTTAAGCCAAGTATTTGGCTCCTTCACCCCTCCTAATTCCCCCCAAATAAATAAAGTTTTCTGAAATGCCTGCGTTTTTTTATTTGCAAATGGATTTTTCTGGGGTCTTATACGTATAAATAATGGTGGTTCCAAATCTTCTGTGTTTATTTCTGTACCTTGTGAACAGGCAGATCATATGCAATGCACCTGGAATGAAGCATGCCCTAGTTGCTACAGGTGGTTATTTTCTTTTAATTTATATTTGGGAGAAGAACTCTAATTTTGCCAGAACAGATAAGTAAAAGGAGGCAGCAGGATGCAGAGAAAAGAGTCTTAATTCTGCCAGTTTTTAGCTAAATGACCTGGAGGATCATGAGAAGATACTTAAGGATTTAGAATAGGAAGGATTCCAAGATAATCTCAATCAACTCCTTTATCTAAAGGTTGGAAAAGCTGAGGCTCAGTGGGTTAAGTGCTTTGATCAAGGTGATAGAGAGAAAGAAGCACAGCCAAGATGTGGGGAAAGCCACCAAAACTCTCTGAATCTCACCTTCACTTAAGAAATGTAGTTAATCCTTGACTTTTGTGCCTCAAAAAAATCTCTTTTGTAGGTAAGAAAAATGAGCCTGACAAAAGTTGTTACTCTTCCAAAATCATACAAATAAGGACCTGGTTTTGATGCAGAATCATAGGAAAGCTGGAAGGGACTTCAGAGATGATCTTGTTCAGATTTCTTAATTACTTTCTACAGACCTTCAAGGGATATGTGGAGAGATTTCAAAAGACCTGTGAACTTGGATGTCAAAAAACTACATCTTATTTTTGCTTATTACTACTTCTTTCAAATTTGAAATTAAAAATAATTATTTTGAGAGGACTTCATAGGTTTCACCAAGCTGTCAAAGGGATTAATGATATAAAAAAGTTAAGGATCTCTGATCTATTCTAATTCATACCTGAATAGGAAAACAGTAGACTACATCCTTAACAAGTCACCATCCTATCTTTGTTTAAAGACCTCAGCCTTCTGCATTTTATATTGCACTGTTTTTGCTCTCCTGGGTCTCATGTTCTCAAGAAACTCATCATATTATAGGATGGCAACATCTTTGAAGCTCATACACCTTCAATAGCCTCTACCCCTGGGTGTTCTCCCTCCCTCTGTTTACAAAGGGTAAAGGGTGGATTTGGGGGATCTAATCCAAGATCCTCTATTTAATCGGAGTACCCAGGGCAGCCTCATCATTTCCCATCCAATTCCCATTATGTTTTCTCCTTCTTCCTTTTACTGTTCAGTTGTTGCTTTTTTTAAATATTGGAAAGTGGCCTAGCTATACCAGACCTAAAAGAAGGTGGCCTAACTGTTCCATACCTAAAACTATATTATAAAGTTGCAGTTATCAAAATCATTTGGTACTACCTAAGAAATAAGAGCAGTAGATTAATGGAATAGGTTAGGTTCACAATAGTCAATGACTATGGTAATCTAGTATTTGATAAACCCAAAGTCTCCAACTTATGGGATAAGAACTCACTATTTGACAAAAATTGCTGGGAAAATTGGAAAATAATATGGCAGAAACTAGACATTGACCAACATCTAAAAACCCATAAGGTCAAAATGTGTTTAGACATAAAGGGTGATATTTTAAGCAAATTAGGAGAACCAGCAGTAGCCTACCTCTTGGATCTGTGGAGAAGAAAGGAATGTATGTTCAAAAAAGAATTAGAGAACATTATAAAATGAAAAATAGATAATTTTGATTACATTAAATTAAAAAGTTTTTGCACAAACAAAACCAATGCAACCATGATTATAAGGGAAATAGAAAGTTGGGGAAAATTTTTACAGCCAGTTTCTGCTAAAGGCTTCATTTCTAAAATATATAGTGCTGACTAAAATTTGTAAGAATACAAGCCATTCTTCAATTAATAAATAATAAAAGAATATAAACAAATAATTTTCACACATTAAAGCCATTTCTAGAAAAAAATGCTCTAAATCACTATTGTTTAGGGAAATACAAATTAAGACAATTCCGAGGTACCACTTCCCAACTAAGATGACTGGAAAAGATAGTGACAACCTTTGGAAGGGAAGTGGGAAAACTGAGATACTAATGCATTGTTGGTAGAGTTGTGAAATGATCCAACCATTCTGGAGAGCAATTTGGAACTATACCCAAAGGGCTACAAAACTAGGAATACATTTGACCCAGCAGTGTCTCTCCCAGGTCTGTTTCCCAGAAAGATCATAAAAGAGGGAAAAGGACCCACACGTGCAAAAATGTTTGTAGTAACATTTTTTTGTAGTGTCAAGAAACTGGAAACTGAGTGGATGCCCATCAGTTGAAGAATGACTGAGTAAGTTTTGATATATAAAGGTAATGGAGTATTATTGTTCTATAAGAAATGATGAGCAGGCTGATTTCAAAAAAGTTTGGAAAGACATATAAACTACTAAGTAAAATGATCAGAATTGATAACAAGATTATGTGATGATTAACTGGGATGGACTTGGCTCTTTTTAACAATGGGATGATTCAAGACAATTCCAATAGACTTGGGCTGGAGGGTACCATTTGCATCCAGAGAATTGTGGAGATTGAATATGGGTTGAAGCATAGTATTTTCACCTTTCTGTTGTTATTTGTCTGCTTGATTTCTTTTTTCCTTCTCATGTTTTTTCCCTTTTGACATGATTTTTTTCTGGCAGAGCATGATAAATATGAAAATATGTTTAGAAGAATTACACATGTTTAACCTATATTGGATTGCTTGCTGCCTTGAGGAAGGGGGTGAGGGAGAGAGGGAGAAAAATTTGGAACACAACATTTTGCAAAGGTGAATGTTGAAAACTATCTTTCATTTATTTGGAAAAATAAAATGCTATTAAATTTTTTAAAAAATATAATATGAAAGAAGAAAAGAAATTCAAAAAAATAATAAAGTACTATAGCCAGGCCCCTATTAGCATAATAAAGAATCCCCTGATGTGGTTGCATATATTTAAATTTACACTCTTTAAAGTTATAATTATAAAAAATATGTTCATAGGGTCCAGCCTTATGAAAATATGCAGGGAAAATTCAAATAATATGATTACTTCAGAATATTTTTTATTTGTACTAATTGGGATCTAGCTGCAAATGCTATCATTAGTTTTATTATTATTGTCATTATGACAGACAAACCAAATTTATTGTCTCCTTATTCCACAGCATCTTTTCTCACTCTCTTAGTTGAAAACAGATTACTATTTCTGTATGTATCACTTCCTTCTCTGTCCTTAATCATGTGGAGAAAACAGGTCCTGGCCTTCCCAATGTCTGAAACCGGGAGAGCAAAGAATGTTAAATTTGGAGTCAGAAGAACTGGGTTTAAATGTCAGCTCTGCTACTTACTACCTATGACCTTAGGCAAGCCATTTCTTCTTTCTGGGCCTTGAGTTACTTATCCCTAAAGGGACTAGGGTAGAAGAGATAATCTACAAACTAATTACCAGCCCATGAGTCAGTCATCTCCGTCTGGGAAGATGAGGGGCAATGACCTCATTCTTGCTTTTCTCATTGACCCAGGACTTTGTTGATCACAGAATTGGTCTGGGTTTTTTGTTTCCTCCTTCTCAGGGAGTCACCATGCTAAATTTCCAAGCCAGAATTTGTGGTTCACTCCCCACCTACTAAGGGCACAATTCTCATGGTCTCTGATGATTTCAGGTCCGAGCTGTCTGAGAGGCTCTAAGGGGAATCCCCATCCTTCCTCCACCCACCTTTTTGGTTCTCAGCCATCACATTTACAGTCTGTGACCCACATACAAGTTCCAGGAGCACCTCCTAACATTTCACTCTGCAGAAAATAACTTTGCTGATTCACTAGCTTTATGAGGTTTGATTTCCTTAGCCGTCCACCAAAGCCCTACCCTGATGGTTCATTGTGGCCTGAAGGGAACTCTGAGATGTGTAAGAAGGATTGGACAATGGACTGAATGTTGGTTGCCTGAGGATTTGCTTCATTCACCAGAGCACGAGATCAGCAAGTGATTAATGATTTTGGCCAGAGAAACTCAGGTAGACCACCAATGAAGCCACAGATGGGTTGAAATTTGCCTTGCTGGAGGGTTCACTCACATAGATGAAGTCACAGATCTCTGAGCTACTTAAAGATTCTCAGTAGTGTTGTTACTCCTTAGATTTTTTTTTCATGAAGAAAAAAGAAATCCTGAAAAGATTTTTCTTACTGTGTCATGTTATATTTCAACAATAATAGCAGCAACCACCACCACCAAAATAATAGCCAGTAGGTATATAGTGCTTTAAAGTTTGAAAAACACTTATTTCATTTAATCCTCACAACAACCCTGGGAGTTAAGTGCTATTATTACTCCATATTTTACAAATGAGGAAACTGAGGCAGGCAGTCTAGTGCCACATAGCTAATAAGTATCTGAAGCCTAATTTGAACTCAGGTTTTCTTGATTCTAGGTCCAGTGCTCTATTAATTGCACCATTTAGTCATCCCTAATAATGATAACAAATCTATGATATTATCAACTGAATAAGGAAAATGCATTTATTAAGTACCTATTATGTGCCAGGCAGTGCTTCAGATACTGAAGATAATGATATGAAAAAATAAATCAATCCCTGTTCTCAAGAAGTTTATTGTATTCTATTATACATATATATATTAAAAGCTTTTTATTTACAAAACATGAGTGATTTTTCTACACTGACCTTTGCAAAAACTTTTTTTTTGTTCCAAGCTTTTCACCTCCTTCCCCTCACCCCCACCCCTAGATGACAGGTAATCTAATACATGCTAAATATAAATTATATGACAAATCCAATACATGTATACATATCTATACGATTATCTTACTGCACAAGAAACAACAGATCTAGAAAGAGAGAAGAAAAAAAAGCAACCTAAGAAGGAAAACAAAATGCATGGAAATATTCACAGAAAGCGTTAAAATGCTGTGTTGTGGTCCACACTCAGTTCCCTCAGGCCTCTCTCTGGATGTATATAACTACCTTCATCGCTGAACAATAGGAACTGGTTTGAATCACATCATTGCTGAAGACAACCATGTCCATCAGAATTGATCGTCATATAGTATTGTTGTTGCTGTGTATAATGATCTCCTGGTTCTGCTCATTTCACTCAGCATCAGTTCATGCAAGTCTCCCCAGGCCTCTCTAAAATCATCCTGCTGGTCATTTCTTATCTATTTTATATTTATATATCCTATTAGGTATGACAGCATTTTCCCCCAAGGCAACTGGGATTAAGTAACTTGCCCAGAGTCACTCAACTAGTTAATTGTGTTAAGTGTCTGATGCTAGATTTGAACTCAAGTCCTCCTGACTTCAGGACCAGTGATTTAGGGGATGACAGCATTTTTCAGGACCATTAATCTTTTTTTTCCTTTTTTTCTTTTGCTGAGGCAATTGGGGTTAAGTGGCTTGCCCAGGGTCACACAGCTAGGAAGTGTTAAGTGTCTGAGACCAGATTTGAACTCAGGTCCTCCTGACTTCAGGACCAGTGGTTTAGGGGATGACAGCATTTTTGTGTCATATCATGTCAAAAACAAAAAAAAAAACAAGGCTATGAAATACAGGATGATAAGGGAGGGGGAATCAGGAAAAGCTTCATATAGAAGGTGTTGCTGGATTTGTATCTTGAAAGAAGAGATGGTCTCTAATAGTATTATCCTGGGGATGCATTCTAAGCTTGGGGGGATAGTAGGACAAAGATATAGAGGCAACATGTATAAAGCACTTTTCAAACTTTACAATGCTATCTAAACACTAGCTAGTTAGAGCTATGATGCTATGATCTTTACTCCTGAACCATTAAAATATTTAGTCATTGATATAGACCAATCATGTATTTATTGACAAGCTATTAGGTTTGGATGCCCAAATGAAGAAAGATTCATCCCCCACACTCCTCTTCCCTGTCCATTCCCAGAAATATATATATATATATGTATATATATACATATATATATATATATATTTCATGTTGGGAAATCCTCATTGGGGTATAATGGAAAGTAAGCTTGATTGAGAACTAAGAGTCCTAAATTCTTCTGCCAAATCCAGGTTTCCCTATTATTCTAGGATTTGAAAGGCAAGTTGTCTTAGTCTCTTTAAGGTCAGTGGAACTTTGGTCCTAGAGCCAGAAAATCTGGGTTTGAGTTTTAGATGACTCTTAATTGTTTTGTAACATTAGGTAAAAACACTTAACCTCCTCTCATTCTTAATTTCTTCATCTCTAAGATAGAGATACTCAAATGCATACTATCTATCTTGCAGGGTTGCTATGAGGAAAGGATTTTTTAATTTTAGTTTAGAGCTAAGAGCTATTATGAATCTTTTTTTTGTTTTATTTTGGCTTTTTTTCTGTGAGGCAACTGGGATTAAGTGATTTGCTCCGAGTCACACAGCTAGTAAGTATTAAGTGTCTGAGGCCAGATTTGAACTCAGATCCTCCTGACTCCAGGGCTAGTGCTCTATCCACTGTTCCATCTAGCTGGCCCTATTATACCTATTGTCAAAGGAAATGCTATTCAAAATTTTATGCCATCAATCAAATAAAACCTTTGTGCATATTGGGGGTTTATAACAACCATCTTTTCTATCAGTGACATCCACAATTCAAGTCTCAATAAGCATTTATCAAACTCCTGCTGTCTTCCAGACAGCAGTAGATTCCAGGAATGGAGGTTTTAAATAGTACAGATACTCATTTGTTTGTGAAGATTCAATATCTTTTTCTCTGGGGACCTGGAGTAAATACTTCCAGTAGTCCTCTAATTCTATGATATCTTTTGAAATATTGGTGACTGAAAGCAAATAATATGTCTTTTTGAGTCACTCACTGATGGGAAGAATAGTTGTTATGCATTGGGTTAATATTAGGAAAATTCTTTATAAGCACTACAGAAGTACGCAATATTATTGTAATAATACATGTTAGCATTTTGAAACCCTTAAGATAGAGAAGAATCTAGAGAGTGAGAAGCAGATTAGAATTATTGGGTTAGGATTATTTGAGTTCTTCTGAGCAGATCTGGATCAATTGCTTGAGTATGCATGAACTAGGATGGCTTGGGAATAGTCCCTCAAGATTATACCACATATTGTGCAATAAGAAATGAAGAGCATGCAGATTTCAGAAAAACATGGAAAGACTTGGATGAACTGATGCAAAGTGAAATAAGCAGAACCAGAAAAACATTGTGCACAGTAATAGTAACATTGTGTGATAACCAACTATGAATTCCTTAGTTCTTAGCAATACAGTGGTCCAAGACAGTTTGAAAAGACTGCTAATGGAAAATTCTATCCACATTCAGGGAAATAACTATGGACTCCGAATATAGATTGAAGCAAACTATTTTCAGTTGCCTTTTTCTTGTTTTCTCCCCCTTTTTGGTCTGTTTCTTCTTTCATAACTGTGAGTAATGTGGCAATATGCTTATTTTCTTCAGGGATAAGGTGTTTGAAG
>JAJPUD010001564.1:44256-56946 GCA_023553655.1 Myrmecobius fasciatus
GCAGAAGGAAAGGCATTAGCTGAGACTTGAAGGAAGCCAGGGGGACTCTAAGGAAGAGATGAGGAGGGAGAGAATTCTAAGCATTAGGGCCAGTCAGTGAAAATGAGAGATGCAGTGTTACAGGTATCATTTAAAAGTCTGAATTTAGTTCTGTATCTTTTGTTTTTCAAGTTTTAGGTACTATTTTTATTGTATTATAGTTTAAAAAATGTGACTATATGTTGTCCTTAGGATTAAATATAAACTCCTTTGACATTTAAAACTCTTTACAACCTGGCTCCAAACCTGCCTTTCCAGTTTCATCATATAGTACTCTCTTCTTGAAGAATATGGTCCAGCCAAATCAGACTTTCTGTTTTTCTTCACACATAACACTCCACCTTCCTCCTTCTGCATTCAGAAAATATTAGTTTTTCAAATCTTACTACTCCAGGAGTCTGTTGACTTTCCTATTTTCCTTTTTATTTATCTTTTGGTTTGATTTATTCAGCTCTTAGGAGAGGAACATAAAGGTCTCTGACAGCTATGGCACTTCTATTATTTGTGTCTTTTTGAAATTCTGTTAACTTTTCATTTAGTAACTTGGATGCTATACCATTTGGTACATACATTTAATAATGATATCATTAAATTGTACTTTTGAACATGATATAGTTTAATGGCTTTTTTATCCTTACGTGACTGTTTTTCTTTTTCTTTTTTTTCTGATTCCATGGTATCAGCTTCTATATTTTTGGAATCACCTGATGTAAATGTTAGTCTCTTCTCTCCTTTTCTTTCTGTGTGAGTCTGTTTTGAAATATATTTCTTATATGTGGCAAATTGTTGGTTGCTATTTCTTTTATTATTTCTTTAATTTCATAATTGTAGGAGAAAGAGTAAAGGCTACTTACAGAAGGTAGAATTTGATCTAAGGCTTGAAGGAAGTCAAGGATACCAGTAGGTGGCAGTGATGGGGATAATATTCCAAGAATGGGGGACAATCAGTGAAAAAGGAGATACAGTGTGTAGTCAAGAAACAACAAATAGGCTAGTGTTAGTGGGCATGGAAGGGAACAAAGTGTAAAGAAAGGAAGGGGAGGAAGAAGTCAGATTGTGAAGGGCTTTAAAAGCCAAACAGAGGATATGATTTTTGATTCTGGAGTTCATAAGGAACTATTGAATAGGGAACTATTACTGAATAGGGAGACGACATTGTCAGAAATGCACTTTAGAAAGATCACTTTGGCAGCTGAATGAAGGGTGTTCTGGAGTTTAGGGGTAAAGAAATGTCAGCTGTGTGAGAAGTAAGAAGGATACATATGCAAGAGATGTGAAGATAGAAAACTTGGCCCAGATTGGATATGTAGGATCATTTAATTGAGGAGCAGAGAATAGCACTGAGGTTGTAAATCTGGATGATAATGAGTTTGGTGGTATCCTTGAGAGTAATTAAGAAGTTGGGAAAATAGGGGATCTTAAGAAAAAAGATGATGAGTTCCATTTTGGAAACTTTGAATTTGAGATATGTAAAAGAATCCAGTTTAAGATGCCCAATAGGTATTTGGTGATAGGATTCTAAAAGTCAAGAGAGAGGTTAGGGTTGGATAAATACATCTTAGAATCATCTGCCAGTAGAGATACCAATTCAAGGGAACTGATCACCAAGAGAGATAATATAGAGGGAGAAGAGAAGAAGACCCAAGACATAGTCTTGTTAGCAGGTACAACCTGGAGAAGATTCAGTAGATTCCTGAAAAGGAGCAATAAGACATATAGGAAAAGAGAGAGGAGGGCCATAACAATCTAGAGGAGAGGGTATCTGGGGGAATAATGTCAGAGACTGAAGAGAAGGCAAGAAAGATAAGAATTGAAAAAAATGCCATTAGATTTGGCAATTAAGAGATGGAAACTTTGGAGGGAGTATAATAATGTTGATGGATCAGTTTTATAACTTAATAAATGTTAACATCTACCTATGAATTTTTTTTGTGTTTTTGTTTTAAGCATTTCTTGAAGAAAATAAAAAGTTGTCCTATACCTGATAGCTACTACTTTGTACATTAAATTGCTTTTCTAGAAAGAACCATATTAATTTCTTTTGGGAAGACCCTAGACATAAGCCAAAAGAAGTTTTGTTTGAGATATTTTTCCCTTAGGAAGGGACATCATAAGCCAGAGAATATGAGAAAAAGCCTGACTCATTCCCCTCCCTTTTCTTTGAGTCCTAGCTCTTCCAAGGCTAAACCTGATCTGTGTGAGACTAGAGTGGGAGTCACACTTGGCAGACAGAATCTCTATACCATGGGGAAACACTCATAAGGAATTTTTACTGCTTAGATCTGGTGGCGAGGATTGTCTTCTGTGGGAGTGTCTTAAATGCTTTTTTTCTATTGAAAAATCCATATTTTTCATTGATAATAAGGCCCAGCTTTGAAGTTAGCTATTATGAATTACTTTTTGGAATATCTGTTCCAATCTTTTATTTCTCATGGCAGCAAAGTAATAATAAAATTTACAAATTGACATTCATTCATAGCTAAAGGTTTTATCCTGGCTACTTGATATCTCATTGAAATTTTGAAATTGGGTTATAACTTGTCTGGGAATTATAAGTTTTCTCTGTGGTGATCTGTGAATTTGATCAATCAATACTTTGCTGCTTGTATTTAAATATTCTATGCAGTTTTCTTCTATTATCTTCTGTTGTGTATTATCAGTAGTTTTGAATTGATAATATTCTTTTTCAGGCTCAATGAGTCCATAGTCAAGAAAAGTAACATGATCATAGGCTACATTAAGAGAATTGTAGTATCCAGAAGGAGGGGTAGATCTACTATTTTCATATCTATTATGTTCACTTAAATGTTTTCCATCTTCAGGGGGTCATTGATAAATTAGAACTCATTCAAAGAGAGGCAATCAATATGACTAAATATGACACAAAGGCAACTAGACAGTGCAGTGTATAGAATACTGGGTCTGGAGTTGGGAAGACTCCTCTTCATGAGTTCAAATCTAGCCTCATACACTCACTAAATGTGTGATCTTATTCCTCAGTCTCCTTATTTGTAAAATGAGCTGGAGAAGGAAATGACAAACTCCTCCAGTGTCTTTGCCAAGAAAACCCTAAATGGGATTCTGAAGACCCAGCTATCATTGAAATAATTTATAATAAATAGCATACCCTGTGAGAGTCAGTTGGAAGAACTAGAGTTACTTGCTCTGGAAAAGTGAACACTCAGGGGTGAAGATATAATTTTAGATTTCTGGCAAAGTAAAAAGAATGCTTGACTTGGGTTCAAGAAATTAAAATCCCACTTTCTGACACATTCCACTTACTTTCCATGAGCAAGCTGTTTAATACCTCTGAACAACAGTTTCCTCACCCATAAAATGAGGATGCATGTAAAAAACACTTCATAGAATTGTTATTAGTCTCTAGTGAAATAATAAGTCAGTCAACAAGTCCTAGGTGCTCTGCTAAGCACTAAAAATACAAAGGGGCAAAAAGCCCCTGTTCTCAAAGAGCTTTCAGTTTAAGGAGGAAAACAACATGCAAATAACTAGGAACAAACAAGATAAATACAAATAAATAAACAAGATAGGATAAATAGGAACTAATCAGTAGAGCTAAGGCACATGGGTATAAAACACTTTATGAACTTTAAAACACTACACAAATGTTTCATTATTATTTTTATTCTTCAAATTCCAGCAAGTCTGTCACATGGAAGAAGAATTGGACTTGACCCAAGAGGGAAAAGCCAGGACCAATGGGTAAAAGTTAGAAGGAGGTAGATTCCATCTCCAAATAAGGAAAACTTCCTAGCAATGAGAGCTATTCCCAAATGGAATGAGGTGTCTTAAGGAGGAGGGCATTAAATTGAGATTGGGTGACCACTTCTGAGAGTTTGGATTCAGATTGAGATGGAGACTGGATTTTATTGATTATGAGGCAGGAGAGCCAAACACTGTGGGATATAGGAAGAGGAAGAATGGATCCTCAAGGAGCATGATTTCTTTGCGTTTGCTCTTTAGAAACCTGTTGCATTATAGACTACATTAAATTAGCCACCAGGGGGCATGGTTGGAAAGTAAGAGAAACTGCAGCTGTTGGTGAGGGGAAAAATTTTATTTCAGTATCTTAATATTTCATCATGGGAAAGATCTTAGAGCTAGTCCCCTCATTCTACACATGAGCAAACTCTGATCCAAAGTAATTTATCCAAGGCCAACTAAGAAATAACAACATTAAGGTTTAAATCTGTGTTCTGGACTCTGAACCCAGAACTTTCCCAGCTACACCATGATTAAAGAGATGGATGTCCACTTCCCAGGTCAGAGTGACCTGGGGAGGTAGGTCAAGTGTAGCAAAGGCAGTCTGAAAAAAGTTCCAAGAGATTTTTCAAAGCTAGATTCCTAGGAAACTAAAATAACAGGAAATATGATGGTGAGAACATTTTTAAAGAAAATCTGGTGGTGTTTTATGGAGGCAGTGTAGAAAAAGCTCTAGACTTTGGGTCAGGACACCCAAATTCTTTTTTTTTAATTAAAAGCTTTTTATTTACAAAACACATGAATGATTTTTCTACATTGACCTTTGCAAAAACTTTTTGCCCAAGCTTTTCCCTCCTTCCCCCCACCCCCACCCCTAGATGACAGGTAATCTAATACATGCTAAATAGGATAAATTATATGACAAATACAATACATGTATACATATCTATACAGTTATCTTACTGCACAAGAAACATAGGATCTAGAAAGAGAAGAAGAAAAAACAACCTAAGAAGGAAAACAAAATGCATGGAAATATTCACAGAAAGCATTAAAATGCTGTGTTGTGGTTCACACTCAGTTCCCACAGGCCTCTCTCTGGATGTATATGACTATCTTCATCGCTGAACAATAGGAACTGGTTTGAATCACATCATTGTTGAAGAGAACCATGTCCATCAGAATTGATCATCTTATAGTCTTGTTGCTGTGTATAATGATCTCCTGGTTCTGCTCGTTTCACTCAGCATTAGTTCATGCAAGTCTCTCCAGGCCTCTCTGAAATCGCCTGCTGGTCGTTTCTTACAGAGCAATAATATTCCATAACATTCATATACCATAATTTATTCAGCCACTCTCCAATTGATGGGCATCCTTTCAATTTCCAGTTTCTTGCCACTACAAAAAGGGCTGCCACAAACATTTTTGCACATATAGGTCCCTTTCCCTCCTTTAAGATCTCTTTGGGATATAGGCCCAGTAGAAACACTGCTGGGTCAAAGGGTATGCACAGTTTGGTAACTTTTTGAGCATAGCTCCAAATTGTTCTCCAGAATGGTTGGATCCGTTCACATTTCCACCAACAATGTATCAGAGGACACCCAAATTCTAATCCAACCCTAGATACATAATAGTGTGATCCTGAGTAAGTTACTTAAACTCTTTCTGCCTTAGTCTCCTCATCTGTAAAATGGGGACAATTATAGCACCCGTCTCCCAAGGCTGTTGTGAAGAGAAAATGAGATATTTGTAAAATATTTTGTAGTACCTGGTACATAGAGAATGTTCAAGAAATGTTTGCCATTATCATCATCATTTATGTAACCTTCAGTGAATTATTTGGGTCTCCATTTCTACATCTATGAAATGAAGTGGTCAGGATAGATGATGTCTGAAGTCTTCCAGCTTTAGAGCTCTAATGATATCATCATTTGTACTCTCTAAGCCTCATTTTACTCATCTGTGGTATGAGGGGATAGGGCATCTGGGTGGAGCAGTGGTTAGAGGAATGGGCCTGGATTCAGGAAGACTCATCTTCCTGAGTTCAAATATGGCCTTAGACAATTAATTGCTAGCTATAGTTACTTAACTCTTCTTGCCTCCTTTTCCTCCCCTCTAAAATGAGTTAGAAAAGGAAATGTCAAAACACTCTACCAAGAAAACTCCAAATAGGGTCATAAAGATTTGGGGATGATTGAACAAATTTCAAATCCAGCCTCAGCTAGTAAACTGGCTATGTGACTCTAAGTCACTTAATTTCTCTCTACCTCATTTTTCTCAGCTGTAAAATGGGGATAAGAGCCTTCCTGGACTGTCTGCTCCTTTTCCCTCTATCCATACTTCCAAATGTTTCCTCTTATATTTTGAATATTGTGACAATCCTTGATCATAAGATACTTCAGTGGGCATGGTAACTGAGTAGAGTCCATGATGCTCAATGAAGGGATCAAGTTTGGGAGGTAGGAGGTGGGGTATTGAGATTTGGGATCCACCAGTATTAAGCACCTACTGTATACCAGAAAAGATCCTGTCTTCAAAGAGCCTACAATCCTGTGAGGGAATACAATCCTTTCTCACTTAAATCCAATTCACCCCCCAAATGTCATGCTCCTCTTAGAGAAGGAAGGACAAACAACAACATACAATACACAAAAGGAAACTAAAAAGCTGAAAGGAATTTTGGAGAAATGCAAAAGAGGGCAGCTGAGTGGGAAATGAAAAGATGGCCAGCTTGGGTTCCCTCCCTCAAGAAATGGGGGCTGGGGAGGAATCCTTCACCCCACCCTCTCTATTCAGAGAGGTCCAGGAGTGAGGGTACTGAGTAGGTGTGGGTACCAAGGCCCCAGTGAGGTGGGGTTTGTCTCCAAGAAGTTCCTTTGTAGGGAGAGGTCAGAATTTCAATTGTAAGAAGCCAGGATTATAATAAACAGACAAAAAAAAAGTGCACAGATGAGTCACAGAGCTGAAATGGCCAGAGGCTGTGTCTGAAGCAGAAATAAGGTCACCACCAGCAATCAGAATTAGTCTGAGAGGGAACTAGGGAGAAGTGTGGGTTCAGGAGGTATTTATTCACCCTCTATTCAGAAGGATCCCAGGGCCAGAAAATACTGATGAGACCTGGGCACCATGGGTAGGTCTGAGGTCAGCCTAGATTAGCTGAGTACTTGTGGTACAGTGTGTGTGTGTGTGGGGGGGGGTTTGAAGGGACTGGGACCAGGTTTCAAATCTGGTCTTGGTTACTTATTAACCAGGTACTAACTAGGCTCGAGTCACTTAATATCTTTAGAACTCAGTTTTCTCATCTGTAAAATGTTGAAAGTTGGATTAAATGGCCTCTGAAGTTCCTTCATGATTCTACAACTTGCATTAATAAAAATAGCTAGCATATATATATATATAGCTCTTTAAGGTTTGCAAAGCACTTTGTAACTATTCTCTCATATTGTCTTCATGACAACGCTGAGAAACAGGTGCTATTATTAGCTCCATTGTACAGATGAGGAAACTGAGACAGAAAAAGATTTATTATAATAATAATGATAGCTAACGTTTATATAGTGTTTATTCTATATAAGGCACTATGTTAAGCACTTTGCAATCATTATCTCATCTGGTACTCACAATAACCCTAGGAGGTATTATTATTCCCATTTTAAAAAAGGGGAAATTGAGGCAGATCAAGATTAAGTGATTTTTTTTTCTAGAGTGACACAACTAGGAAGCACCTGAGGCTGAGTTTAAATGCAAATCTTTCTGATTCCAGGTTCAGGCTTTTATAGCCACTGTTTCATCCAAGTTGTGCTAGACTAAGAATTATTATAATTTGTAATACTCCATTGCTTTGTGCATACATGTTTGTTTTTATCCCTGAGATGGATCCCAACCATTAATTTCTGCAGAAGACACCTTCTGTTTCTACTTCCTCATTGTTTTTCATGGCAATAGTGCTCAAGAGGGCATTACCTCAGTGACTGTTAAAAAAAAAAAAAAAAAAAAAAAAACAAACAAGGAACCAGAGGCAAATGTGGGTTGTTTGGTGAATCTACATCTTGTTGGTGAATGTCCCTGCTCACAAGGCAAACATTCCCTCTCACATATGAGGGCACATCAGGGCCCTCAGGAGGCTGTGTCGGATCACTGATGCTTTTGAGATACTCTTCAGGCAGTCATTTAGAGAAATCTCAACATTAACGGTCTTTCTTGTTTTCTTCTCAGTCACAGAGCTCTCACTAGTTTTAAAATAGTCAACCCATCAGCTTGGGCCTTGACTCACTCTGATTCCATAAGCCATTTTGGGAACTTTTCAAAAGAGAAGTATTTCATATGCTGATGAAGAACAAGCTATATTAAGCCATCATAGAGTTTCAAAGTTGCAAACACCCTCATCTAAGTAGCCTTGAGACCTGAAATAGAAAATGTCTAGCAAAACAGTAGCATGCATTTAGAAGGCAGGGGGAAAAAGCCAACAACTTTTCCTGAAACTCAAATCATTTTTAGAATAGGAGACAGATATTTTAAAAATGTAGAATTAAGAGAAACATGTTGGAGAGTATTAAAACCAGCATCAATAGGTATGTATCAAATATCATTTTAAGGTATAGTTTGGTAGCAGATACAAGTTACCATGACAACCAATTGGCATTTCTATATATAACAATAAAACTAGATTATAAAGTCATTAAGTCACAGAGATGGAAAGCCCCCTTGCTCACTTAGATTTTCCAAGCCAATGTCCATCTGAAGAATTGATTCCTTTTATCACATTGATAACAAGATATCATCTGGTCTCTACTTGAGTAGCATTAATAATAGCAAACTCTTTAACCTATCAGAGAAGCTTGCTCTATTTTTTTTTGATAGGTTTGATTTTTAGGAATTAAAATTCTTGATATACTTAGAAAATGAAATGATACATCAGGTCCAAGTTAGGAAGGCTTACATGTGGTCATAGAGATTTGTCTATGATTTATATTAATAAAATAGCATTTATATAGCTATTTAAGATTTGCAAAACACCTGACAAATATTCCCTCATTTATCTTCATGATAACTCAGAGAGTTAATCATAGGTGATAAATTTTTAAGCCACCATTGCTCTTGAAGATCATCTGTTTTTGGTACCTGAAGATGTAGTTCATTTGGGTCTAGAGATATGATTCCATTAACTGAATCTAGCTTTCTGTTTCTTCCTTCTGTCTTTCCCCAGTCTTTTGGAGTTCAAAAATTATTCTTCATGACAGAGAAAACCCAGTGTTGAACAATTCTTCCTTTTCTGAGCATATTTAGCCTAGACAAGATAAGACTGAGAGGGAACATTATTATGGTCTTAAAGTATTTGAAGTACTGTTCCTGACTGAGCAACTAGATTTATTCTTCTCCCTGAGGGCAAAATTAGGAGTGATGAATGAAAATTGTTAATAAGTAAATTTAAGCTTGTTGTCAAGTATAACTTCCTAATAAGAATGAAAAGTGGAAAGAATGGCCTATCTTGAGAGATGATGTATTCACCACCACTGAAGGTCTACAGCAAGGCTGATCAGTTATTAGGGAAGTTTATGAGAGAATTCCTCTTCAATAATTTATTGGTCCAACTGACCTCTAAGGTCTTTCCTGACCCTAAGATTCTGTTATTCTAGGTTGTAGAGGAGTTGCAAGTCATTTTATAGCATACTAGGATTTAGAGCTGTTTGGAACCTTAAAAGTCACCGAATCCAAACCTCTCATGAGGAATATGAGCCACAGAGAGATTAAGTGACTTGCTAAAAGGTTTAGTGACTTACTAAGAATTATACAATATCTGACTCAGGATTTCAATAATTCAAATCTGGCCTCAGACACTTACTAATTATGTAATCCTGGGCAAGTCATTTAACCATTACTCACTCTAAAAATGAACAAAAACAGTGATTCCCACTACAACATAGCCAACAAGTGGTCATCCAGCCTGTGTTTAAATATCCACCCCTTTGAATGGGATCACACTTCCCTGTTAGCTAGCCCATTCTGTTTTAAAAAATAACTCTTAATTGCCACAAAATTTTTCCTAAAACAGAACTTATATTTATCTCTTCAGAGCTCCCAGTCATTTCTTCTGGATCTTCCCTCTGGACTAAACACAATATTCCAGACATGTTATGACCATGCAGAATACAAGACTAATCAGTGTCTCCTAATTCTTGGAAGCTATTCCTGTTTTAATGCAGCCCAAAACATATATTTTTTCCTTTTTTTTTTTGGCTGCTATATCACACTATTGACTCATCTTGATCTACTTCCCACACACCTTTTTCTTCAGTCTTTTCTCTCACCTGCCATATCTATTTGGGATTGGTAGGCACCATTAGGGTGTGAACTTGATCCATTTGAAAGGTAATGTCTGGAGGATTGCTCATTCTAAAAGGCTATAAGCCAAGACCCAAGTTTCTTGGCTCACTAAAAATGGCATTTTCAATTAGGGAACTGGAGACAGAGACTGAATGATACAGCCCAATAAAGGAGATGGGATGATGATTGGGGAATTATGAAAAGATAGATCCCTCATGGAGTTGGAAAAGGCAAGATGAACAATTAAATGACAAGGCAATTAAGGAAATGACACCATGTTGCAGAGAGGATTCCATATTCATATGAAGAAGGTAGCTATTGAATTGGTCAGAGGCAAAACTACAAGAGTGGACCTCAAATAAGTACAGAGGAGAAGAGTTTTTTTTTCTCAACAGTATTTTTTTTCAAATACATGTAAAGAGAGTTTTCAACATTCATTTTTGTAAAACTTTGTGTTCCAAATTTTTCTCCCTTCCTCCCTCCCTGACCTTTCCCCTCCCTGGGACAGCAAGCAATCTGAAATAGGTTAAATATGTGCTATCCTTTTAAACATATTTCCACATCTGTTGTGTTGTGAAAAAAAATTAGACAAAAAGGAAAAAAATACAAGAAAAAACAAATAAAAAGATGAAAATAATATACTTCAATCCACATCCAGTTTCCATAGTTCTATGCTATATTATATGCTATATCATAATATAATATAATGACTATATTACAGGGTCACCTGAGGAGCAAATGAGTTAACATATGTAAATATACTTTATTAATTATTACTGCATTATATAAAAATATAATGTGATGACCTATATTACAGGATCGCCTGTGGAGCAAATGAGCTAACATATGTAAATACACTTTGTAAATTTGAAGCTTGTTAGTTATTTGCTGGTCTTTTCAGCCAACAAAAATTGTAAAGTACTGATAATGGGATGGCTTCCTGGTGTGAAATCTTGGATTTAGAAGTTCTTCAATAACTTAAATATCAGCTGATATTGTGTGAATTAGCATAAACCTTTGAGTTACAACTAACTCACTTATCCCAGACTTTTTCTCTGTTCTTCTGTTTGGGAATTAGTGATAAGAGTGTGACCTTATAGAATCTTAGAGCTGGAGAGGTTTGGAGCCAGACCTTAGTGACCTAGAATCTATTCAAGTCCTTTTTGGAATGAGCCATCTGACAGCATGCTTTTCTCTACTATCAAATATGGAAGGGACTCTAAAGATTGCCTGTCTCAACCCTATGATTTTATAGAAGGGCAAACAGAAGCCCAAGGTCACCCTAGTCAGGAACTGAAACTTAAGTCTTCCTACTTAAATCCAGTGGATTGTTTTCTATTGCCTCACAGTAAGCTCTCTCTAGTAGAAACAAGCTAATGAAAAATCCTTGTTGGTAGGTTAATGCCATCATTCATATTCCTGCATAAGCATGGTTAGTGTTGTCTTCCTCTATTTATATATTTTAATGAGAATTTCTCCATCTTTCCCATCCAGTTATTTTATTTTTATTTCAGCAGATGGGAACTTAAGTTGTCCTTGCTCTTTATGGCAGAAGGGCTCTGGTCCCTTTTAATAGGATGACAAGGGGGAGGCTGTAAATCATGTCAAAGAGGGCACTCGGTATTTTTACCCTCCCAGATACAGATATGCAGCACCATAGGGACAAGTCATTGAGACCTTTCTGCTCCTTAGAATCTTGTTTCTTCAAGAAAACATCTTACTAGGGAGGCAAAAACAACAGCATCATCTCCTCTTGGGTGATTTTAAGAGCCAGTTGATATGTTTTCTCCTTAGAAGATCTATCATCTTACTGTGAAGGCAAAAATAGCAACCCTCGCCTCTGTCGAATGGTTTTAAGAATTGGATGATATGGGCTCTTTCTCTTGAAAAGAACTCTCCCTTCAGTCCTTCTTATCTGAGTCAGACTGTCTCAAGAATAAGAAAGAACAATCATTCATTCCTTCTAGAAAATTTGCTGAACACTGTTGTAGGTACTGAAGGGTGGGGATGGGGATGAATTGGAGTATTGATTTTTGTTACTTTCTCTACTATAATAAATACTACTGTAATACTACTACTATAATAAATATAATAAAAAGGTAATAAAATAATAAATATAATAAAATAATAAAATATAATAAAAATAACTTCCTCTACTATAATAAATACTGCTATAATACTACTACTATAATAAATATAATAAAAAATAACAACTTCCTCTACTATAATAAAAGGCAGAATGTGAAAAATATCATGAGAAGTACAAACTATGGAGCTTCTGAAGAGAGAAAGATCATATTCAGTTAAGGGAATCAGGTGAAAAGGTACACTGGCTCGGATTGAGAAGATTTGGGTTTCATCCCACTTCTGATAATATCTACCTGTATGATCTTGGACAAGTCACTGATTTTCTTCAGGCATCAGCATTCTTAATAAAATGAGGGTGTTGTATCATCTGACTTTTGAGATACACACTAAGTCTCCATCAATGTTTGTGACTTAGAACAAATTATAGAACCTCAGAGCTGAAAAGAATCTTATAGGTCATTGAGTTTACTCTCTCCCATCCTCCACTAGAAAACCTCCCATGATGTGGAAAAACTGGGA
>JAJPUD010001564.1:57346-87117 GCA_023553655.1 Myrmecobius fasciatus
TATAATTTATCCTATTTAGCATGTATTAGATTACCTGTCATCTAGGGATGGGGGGTGGGGAGAAGGAGGGGAAAAGCTTGGGAAAAAAAAGTTTTTGCAAAGGTCAATGTTGAAAAATCACTCGTATGTTTTGTAAATAAAAAGCTTTATATATTAAAAAAATAGAAAACCTCCCATGGGAGAGCCCTGTGTCAGCATAAATATTGGAAAAAATTTTCCTTCTATCAAATGTCAAATTTGACACTTGAAGGTCAATTTGACCTTCTGTAACATCTACTAATTGCTGAGGGTGGGGGAAGGAAATAAGTGTTTACATAGCATCTGCAATATACCAGGTGTTATGCTATTTTACAAATATTATTTCATTTGATTCCCACAGCAACTCTGAGAAGTGGGTGTTGTTATTTTCCCCATTTTTCAGTTGAGGAAACTGAAGAAGAAATTGAAGTTAAAGGGTCACCCCACTAAGAAGTGACTTAGGCTACATTTGAACTCACATCTCGACTGTAGACTCCAGAACTCTAACCATTGTACCACCAGCTGCTTCTAAATTATCTCATCCCCATCAATTGGAGAATGGCTGAATAAATTATGGTATATGAATGTTATGGAATATTATTGTTCTGTAATAAACGACCAACAGGATGATTTCAGAGAGGCCTGGGGAGACTTGCATGAACTGATGCTGAGTGAAACGAGCAGAACCAGGAGATCATTATACACGGCAACAACAAGACTATACAATGATCAATTCTGAGAATGTGACTCTTTCCAATTGTGAGATGATTGAGACCAGATTCAAGGATCTCATGAAGAGAGCCATCTACACCCAGAGAGGGGACTGTGGGAACTGAATGTGGATCATAATATAACATTCTCACTTTTTTTTGTTATTTGCTTGCATTTTGTTTTCTTATTCATTTTCTTTCCTTTTTGATCTGATCTTTCTTGTGCAGCAAGATAATTGTACAAGTATGTTACATATATTGGATTTAATATATTTTAACATGTATAACATATATTAGATTACTTGCCATCTAGGGGAAGGGAGAAGGAGGGGCAAATTTGGAACACAAGGCTATGCAAGTGTCAATATTGAAAAATAACCCATGCATATGTTTTGAAAATAAAAAGCTTTAATAAAAATTATCTCATTCTCCCACTCCTCAAAATTCCCTCAAAAAACCTAAATAAGAATCTCCCTCTGTATCATCCCTGACAAATGCTAAAAAACCTCCAGTGAGAAGAAACCTATTAATTCATGAAGCATCCCATTTTACTTTTAGATAGATTGGTGAAATACTCTTCATTATATTGAGACTAAATTTCTCTCTCTGCACCTTCCATCTATTGCTTTCCATCATTTGGGTCTAAAAAAAGAAAGTCTAATCCTTCTTTCTATGTTGTTTGTCCATTGTTGTTAAGTTGATTTTCAGTTATATTTAACTCTGTGACTTCATTTGGGGTTTTCTTGGTAGTGATGCTGAAATGCTTTGCCATTTTCTTCTCCATTTCATTTTACAAATGAGGAAACTAAGGCAAACAGGGTTAAATGACTTGCTCAAGGTCAAACAGCTACTAAGTATCCAAGGCCTGATTTGAACTTAAAAAGATGGGTTTTTCTGAGTCTAAGCTCATAAATTTCCATACATTTCTATGCTGATGACTCCCAAATATATAGATTTAGCCCTAGTCTCTTACCTAGATTTTACTCTTACATCACCAGATGTTTACTGAGCATTTCAAACTATAAGTATCCCAGATTCAACGTGATCAAAATAAAACTCATATGCTTTTCTTCTGAACCCACATTATTTTCTGAATTTGATCATTTCTGAGTACTGAAGACTCAAGATTCAAGATCAGAGAGACATTAGGGTGAAGTAGTAGCAGGCTCTTCTTGTTGGGTCCTGACATTGAATCTACTCCCTCTGATCCATGAAAAATGAATTAGCCATTGTAACTAGCAGTTTTAGGTCTCTTCAAGTCTATTATAGGACATGAATCAGAAAAACACATTGGTGTAGGAATTTCCATCTGTTCCAGATCCTGAGTCCTTGCCCCGTATTTTGAAGGGGAGCTGACAACTATGTCCAGAGTTCCTGAGCTGTTCATTTAGTGACTGGCTCAGATGAATGTTGGCTACCGGTTCATATTTTCCATCCTCATTTGCCCTTTGGCAGGAGGAGTGACCACAGTAAATTAAAAAAAAATCAAACTGTCCACCTTTGAATTCCTGAGTTCAAAGGAACCTATGGGCTTCCTGGATCTGGGAAAAGCTGGAGCCATGTGCGTACATGGTGTTATTTGATTAGGTATTATTTACTGCTTTTATTATTTTTATGCTGAGTGAAATACTATATACAGTTAATAATGTTCTATTTCTCCTTTGAAAGTAGTTTCCATAATGTCAGGAACATATGACTGGGGCTCAGTGGAATTTCACAAGGTCAAGAATTAAGGTAGGAGTTTGCCGGTAGAAAGGGAGCTCAAAATTAACTTGATTGGGCAACCCATTCTAACTCCTATCCTTTAGGCAGCTAGGGAGCTTGGAATAAGGAAAACTTGAGTGTGAATCCTGCCTGAGACATCTATTAGCTGTGGGTAACCAGACATGTGTTTTATTTCTCTCAGCCCCAGTTTCCTCATCTGTAAAATATCAGGATTAGACTTTCTGCCCCAAAAAACTCTTCAGACTATTGTATTAATATAGTCATACAGAGAAAGAGCTGGGGGATAGAAGATTTTTTTACTTTCTTAGAACCAGAGAGCTGGGAACTTCCCAGTACTTTTGTTTAATAGAATGAAGGATGTTGTTTTTCCTGTTGAAGGGTACTGACTAGCAACTCCACTTTATGGTTAAAAAGATAAAAGTTAAGGAGTTGTTATCAAAGATTATTGTGTCACCGTGTGACATAGAGTCATCAGCACAAAATAATTTAGTGTCCTCTCTGCCTCAGACTTCAAGCAGTTCACAGCTTAGATCAAAACATCTTCAAGGATACACATAACAGGGGAACACAGAGAAAGGGTACACAATGGTGTGGGGGAACAATAGATATCAATCTCTCTTATCCCTAACCCCCAGGCAGACTCTTTTGCTAGCAAGAAGTTTCTCCTTCTGCAACCACCAGCAGATCATCATGAGAGGACCATCCAAGGTTTTCAGCAGCAACTACTTTCTTCCCTTTCTCTTAAGTGAACTGCCCTTATACTTTGCTGTTGAAATATGAATGATATAACTAGAGCTGCACCTTAGAAACTTAAATTTGGTAGCCAAAAAAAAAATCATAGCAAGGCAATCATGGAAAGAGACCTGGATTAGGAATGAAGAGATTTGGATTTTCATCCCAACTCTGCTATTTGATTTGCCACAGGATCTTGGGCAATTATTGGAACTTATCTGTAAATTGAGGGTAGTAACTCTGTGCTTCTTAGCTCACAGTCTTAGGAGGAGCAAATGATATAATGGGTAAAAAGTTTTGTAAACTATTAAATGTCTATGCAAATGGAACATATTATTGAGTTAAAATGGAGTCTTTATTCTTTCCTACCTGAGGGAAGTGAAGTTAACTTGGGAAGAAAAACAGATTCAGAGCCATAAGGGATCTTCAAGGCCACTGAGTCCAATTCTTCTATTGCATAGATGAGGAAACTGAGTTCCCAGCTCTCTATGGTTCCAAGAAAGTAGAAAATCTTCTATCCCCCAGCTCTAACTTTCTCTGGGTGACTATATTAATGTATTAGTCTGAAGAGTTTTTTGAGGAAGAAAGTCTAACCCTGATATTTTACAGATGGGGAAACTGAGGCCTAGAGAGATTACATTATTTGCCCAGTAAATAACAGAGGCAGGATTTCAAGATGTCTATTCATGTACTTTTTACTTCCTAAGAATTTTTCTTTAGTGATGTTTAATTGGAGTTGTGACTTGCCAGGATCATAGTAAGTGAAGCTGGATTTGAACTCAGATCCTTTTCAGGGGCTGTGCTCTGTGGAACGTGCTGTCTAGCTTTCTAAGACTAGTTAGACATTATTATTAATAAACATTATTATTAATTCCATTAATAATGGTATTAATAATACCATTATGGTATTATAATAATGGTATGTGATACAATACCATTAGTGTCACAAAATGTTAAGATTATCCCAATTTTATTTTTATTTTATCCCAATTTAATTTCCAAGAGGGGACTCTGATCATTAACAAACCTGCCCAAAGTCACATGTGAGGGAAGTGGAGGAACTTGGGAAGAAAAACAGATTCAGAGCCATAAGGGATCTTCAAGTGCCTCCATTAGAGATGGGACACTCAAGTCAAGTTTTATAGTTGTCCAACCAGAATTCTTTCGGTTGACTCTGACACAAGTAATATTGCTCCAAAAAGGGGGAATGGTATAGATACATTTGGGGTTTTTATGGGCTCAGAAGAGGCAAAGGAGAATGACCAGTGAATAGATCTTTTCTTCTGAAGGCTGATATATTTGATATATTTATGTCAGCTCCCAAACTTCTCTAGAACAGGGCTTCTCAATCTGGGGTCCATGAATTCTGGTGAGAAAAATTAATTTTTATTTAAATATAATTAGTTTTCTTTGTAATCTTATATATTTTATATCATACATTTAAAACCATTATCATTAAAATTTATCTATCATTTTCATCAGACTTTCTTTTTTTTTGGCAGGGGGTGAGGGGAAATTGAGGTTAAATGACTTGTCCAGGGTCACACAGCTAGTAAGTATTAAGTATCTGAAGCCAAACTTGAACTCAGGTCCTGTTGACTTCAGGATTGCTACTCTATCCACTGTACCATCTAGCTGCTCCATTCATTAGATTTTCTAAGGGGTCCATGACATAAAAAAGATTAACAGTCCCTGATTGAGATGATTTTCACATCCAAAAAACTTGACCCAAATCCTCTATAGCAGGGCTTCTTAAACTTTTTTCCAATTGTGATCTCTTTTCACGTGACCTCAGGCATACAAGTATATAAACTAGACATGCTAATCAAATATTTATTGATAATAACTTAATTTTTCAACCCCCACATTCAGTTATATGATCTCATATGGGTTTATGACAAAACTTTCCTCTATACCATATTTACATCTCTCACACCCATGGTTTCCTCTATATTCACATCATTGAATTCAATTTGTCAAGTATTTATTGGATGGCTTACTAAATAAGGCAAGACCTTGTGCTAGGCACTGGGAATTCAAAGACAAAACAAAACAAAACCATTCCCTCTCTTTGGAAAGGTTAGATTCTATATCATCAGCATTATCAGCACTAGCACCATTAAGCATCTACTAAGTATAAAGCAAAAGCACTTCAGAGATGAAAAACAAATTAATTCTTGCCTTCAAGGAGCTGACAGTCTAAGTAGGAGGATGCAACTTCTATTCAAAAAACCACAAGACAAGTTAGAGTGTGCTAAATTCACAGGAAAGATTACTCAGAATAGGTGACTTGAGCTCTCTGTTTTTTCTCATTTGTTGTTCAATTATGTCCAACTCTTTGTAACCCCCATTTGGGATTTTCTTGGCAAAGATACTGGAATGGTTTGTCAATTCATTTTCCATTTGATTTTATAGATGAAGAAACTGACTTGCCCAGCGTCACACAGCTAGTGTCCGAGGTCAGATTTCAATTCAGGAAGATGAGTTCCTCACTCTGGGCTGGCACTCTATCCACAGGCACTACTCAGCTGCTCTTTCCCCCATTGCTCCATTGGCGCTCACAATCCCCGTTGGTTCTTTCTGCTTTGTAAATCATCATTGTGGGTTCCCATCACTAGAGATCTTCTGGTAGAGGCTGGCTATCTCCTTGCCAATTTGTTGCAAAGGGATTCCCATCCTCGCATGTGTTAGATTAGATTACTTGTCCAATGAGACTCGTTGTTCCCCCTTGAGATTCTATGACTGACATCTGAAAATGGCAAGGCAGGATGATGAAACAGAAAGACTACTGACTTGACACAAGAATACCCGAGTTTCAGGCTAGCTCTGCTACTTACTTGCTGTATGACAAATTATTTGACCTCTTCGAGCCTCAGTTTTCTCTTCTGTAAAATAGGTTGATTTTGAGGAACTTATTCCTTAAGTGCTTTGAAACAGCAAAGAGCTTTGTGAGTATAAGGGATCATATGATGTCAGGATCGTCTTTTACAGCTGAAAGGGACCTCAGAGATCATCCAGCCCAACCTCTCTCACTTGACAGATAAGGAGAAGAAAGCTAAGGTCCAACCAAGAACCTGAAGTGAATCTAAGGTCACACATGGACTCAGCACCGGGTTCTTGAACATCAGGAGTACTCTTTTCACTATATTGGTTATATATGAGATTATCATTATTTTTGGGGAAGCAATTGAGGTAAACGGATGTGCCCAGCTAGTTAAGTATCTCAGGCTGGATTATAATTTAGGTCCTTCTGACTTCAGGGCCAGTACTCAATTATCTATTATACCACCTAGCTGCCTTGAGATTATTACTTTTTATTTTTGAGATTAATATTCTTATTGAGAAGCAGCATGTTGTAGAGGAGAGAGAATTGTCTTTGTAGTAGAGATGACCTGGATTCAAGTCCTGCTTATGACAAATATTGACCATATGATCTTGAGCAAGTCACTTAATATTAAATAATAAAATAATCCATTAAGAACCTTCCTAATATTTTAAGTGGAAAAACAGTTGCTGCTCTACTCTGAAGAATGAATTTCATTGTTTGGAGTTCACTGCACTGATGAAATTACACATCTCAACAACAACAACAACAACAAAATTATTATGTTCTAGGGTCTAAAAATCATGGCCTTAACTCAGTCACTCCTCCCAGAAGTTCCTATCTGGTTTCATGGGAATCTCTGTATCTAGGGAAGTCTCAGAGTATTTGTGGCAAGCAGGAAAGGACCAGCTCATATCTTGTGGGATAAATAGAATGCCTGTGGGCTGGCCATGACAGTTACTGAAAACCATTTCCAGGCCTGATCTGAAAGCTCAGAGGAAGAGAGAGCCTCCTTTCCAAAGGGGTGGGGAGGGCAAGAAGCCAGACCTCAGGCACTCTTCCCTGGCTTTGTGAGCAGAGCCACTGCAGCAACCTGTACTGACCCATTCCCAAAACAATCTTCACCCACAGCACTGATTTCTCAGAGAAGTACAAGGTTTGGGTGCTTTTAAATCCCATTTTTTCTTGTTGGTCTTATTACTGTTGATAAAGACAATAACATTATGATAATTCCACATTTATGTAGCATTTTATGATTACAAAAAGTATAATCCTTGACTCAAAGTTGATGGTACACTGGATAAGATTGGACTTCATATAAAGTCTTAGATATTTACTAGCTGTGTGATCTTAGGCAAGTCATTTCACCAATGTCTGCTTTGGTTTCTGCAATCATAAAATGAGCATAGTAATAGTGCTGACCTTGTAAGATTGTCACTAGATAATATTTGTTTAAAAGTTCTTAGCACAGTTCTTGGCACACAGTTGGTGCTACATAAATGTTTATTTTTCCATCCTCCTTCAATAGTTGGCTAGAACTAGAGAGAAAAGAGATTCTGGTTTTCAGATTCAAGAGAGAAGACATCGGATTCCAATTTTTCTTCAGGTCTGTGAAGGAAGAGAAAGACTCTGGGAAGAAACTGATATGTTCTCAAAATATGGCTCTCCCTTCTGACATCTGAAGAAAAACTGAAAACTTGTTTCTTCTCTCTCAAAACTAGAAGGCAGAAGAGCAGGATTTCTCTTCTTTCGGCCTCTCATGAAGACAGAGAACATTGACTCATCAATCTTCATTAATGGAGAGAGATTTATACAAATGAGCTTTGAGCTAGGGGATAAGGTATTTAATAATATACTATTAATTATATTTGACCATTACAAAAGAAGGGGTAGATATTGTAAAGAAGTCAGTCAAGAAGCATTTATTAAGTCCTTATTGTATACAGAGGACTATGCTAAATTCTGGGGATGCAAAGAAAGGTAAAAAGCACATATATGCAGATATATACATATGTGTGAAATATACCTGCATGCTTATATATCTACATGTACATGTAGATATGTATATATCTCTGTGTGTGTCTCTTTCTAAACATATATACATGTATATACATCTATATCTTACAAGTATATAAGGGAATGAGCATTTTTATAGCACCTACTATGTGCCAGGCACTATATTAAGCGCTTTACAAATAACATCCCATTTGATTTTCACAATAACCCTGGGAGGTAGATGTTATTAGCTTTTTTTTTTTTTTACAGATAAGGAAACTGAGGCAAACAGCGATGAAGTGATTTGTCCAGAGTTCCATACCTTGTAAGTGTCTGGGGCCATATCTGAGTTCAGACTTTCCTGTTCTATCCACTGTATCATTTAAAATATATTTTTAAATGAATTTAATATGAATTTTAAAATAAATGTATTTATCAGATATAGAATAATTGTAACATCCACCTTTTCATAAGCAGTATTGTGATTAAAAAAAGTGAGCACCATAGAGCCGAAATGACTGTCTAAATTTGGATTATTATTATACTCCCTGAAGAGGACCACTCCTTACAAAATGGTACATCTTGTGAGAGCACAACTATTTATGGTTAAAGAATAATCCCTCCAACTATCATCTTCTTTGCTATTTACAACACTACTTGTTAAATGTTCCAGGAAATTGATTTCCTCTGAAGGTTCACCTCCTTAGTGTCCTAAGTCTCTCAACAAAGCACAAATATCCATAGCCTCATTTTTCAGGGTTTTTTTTAAAACACCATTTGATAGCTGATACCCAGAAGTTAGAATATGTAAAAATCTACTATCACTTCCCAATAATTCACATTACACACAAAAAATTAAAAAATAACCCTGAAAACATAGGTCTTTTTTTTATAAGAGCACGTGTCAAAGAATAAAAGGCTATGAATAAAAAAAAACTTTATTCTAGATTGGCACTCGATTTTGATGGTATATTCCCATTTCCCATACAATATATCTAATACAAATTCATGATGTAAAGGTTGTTCATTTTATTCTACATATTTCATTTTTATCTTAATAATTTTTTTGTGTAAAGCACAGTATTTTCACCTTTTTGTTGTTTGCTAGTTTTTTCTTTTTGTATTTTTTTCCTTTTGATATGATTTTTCTTGTACAGCATGATAAAATTCTTATATTTAGAAGAATTTCCTTTCTTGTCACTCATCTGAGATGGCCTTTCTAAACCTTCTTAAGTCATAGCCCAAACAGGGAGTCAGGCTCATTGCGTCTCTGGACACAAATATCCTGTCCTTTGATTCAAATCCGTCAACAACCATTTATTAAACAATTCCATGTATTAGGCACTAAAATATGTTCTAAGATGTGAGGATAAATGTGAAATAAACCTTGCCCTCAAGAATGCTCATATTCTAATAGAAGAGAGAAGAATATCTACCTATATAGATATATTATTTTTGCAATTTGGGGTTCAAAACTGGTGTATTTGTATAAAACTGCATTTGCATTCCCACTGGTGCACAAAATACTGACTGGATAGCAGCTTTATGCCTGAGTGAGGGCAGAATTGGTCCAAAAGTTTGGGGGAGGAGAGATCTTCCTTCCTTCATTAAGAGAACACATGGTTCTAGATCTCTTGAGAGAAAGAAACAGAGACAGAGAAAAGAGAGAGATAAGAAAACAGAGAGAGATGTAGAGGATCTGGTATTTCAATAGATCCTTGATTTCCAGTTATCCTTCTTAGAGATGAATAGAATTTCCTCTTGGGTGAAACTCTTGGTTGAGTTGAGATACTTTACTCCCAAAGAGACAGCTCATTCACATTGAATATTGTTAAGAATATTCTTACACATGTAAATTTCTGATTTCTTTTTGCTATCTGCTTGGATACATAGATTTTTACTTATTGTTCATTATTTGTGATGGTCTTTTATATGTTCAGGATTTGGAAGGAAGGGACTATACCTTCAGAAAAAAAACTGTATACCTTAGTCCTTAAGAAATATCAATCAGACACTATTGCATCTTAGGTAGAGTTGTGAATTGTTGCGGCCATTCTGAAAAACAATTTGAAACTATGCCCAAAAAGTTATCAAACTTCACATGCCCATTAACATAGCTCTTTTTAAGATAGTTAAAAATTGCAACCAAAGGAGTATCCTGTTAGAAGATTAGTTAAGCAGAGAGTGATATATATGTATATATATATATACAATAGAATATTATCTGAAATAATTGGGATATTAATGAAAAGAACTAATGATGAAAGGGAAAATAGAAGAGGAATTTTAAAATCTTTTATGAAATGATACAAAATGAAGTGAATAGAAATAGGAGAATTAGTAATATGATGGAAACATTATAGAAATTAATATAATGAAAATAACATTGTAGAAAAACAACTTTGTAAGACTTCAGAACTCTAAATAAAGGATTGTCTCCCCCAAGCAAGCTGAGTTTACCACAGGCTTTTGCTGAGTTTAACACAGGCTTTTACGTATGTCTGTCATTTTTTCAAGAAGGACCAAGAACTGACAAAAGAAGAGATAAGGAATTCTATGCATGCTCTATATTCATTCTGAATTCACAGTCACATTGTAGTCATTCCTGAGCAAAAAGGTCAGGTCTGGAAAAACTAACGCTGTGACTTAGAACCTCCCAGTATTGAGAGGTAACTGATGTTCACTTCTTTGAGTTTAGAATGCCTTATACATGCATTCCTGTGGACATCACCTTCATCCCAAAGTAACTTAGCCAGGATTTTACCTCCTTCTCTTAAGTATATCAGGCTTAGTAAGAAAGACTAATCTTTAGAATCAAGACAAGTTACAAACTCATAGATGAGAAAGCGAAATGAAGTGACTTGCTTAAAATCAGTTAATAACTGTCAAAGCCAGGAGTAGAGTTTCCAGATTCTCTCCCCTGCCTCACTTACTGTTTGTTCCATTGATTCATTGTCACTTTTCAAGGTGCGGGGTGGGGAGGACAGGTTTGAGCCAAGTCCTCTGGATTCCGGATAGGTAATTGTTAAATTATTAGATTTATTGTTTTGTTGATTGTCTAGACTTTAGGAAGTGATGAATAGGATGGTAAGAATGTATGTTAAGCTTAAAAGCATATCCTGCATGCATTCCTACCAAGTTGTTAAACATTTACCAGTACACAATAATAAGGCATTTTTGTTTTTAATTTAAATATCTTCTAAATTGTATTGATGCCAATTTTCTGGGTAAAAGATTATTTTGATTTGGAGTAATCTTTCATATGGTTAAGTCTGCAATTTTTCTTCTGAGACTTCTTTGTTCATGATACTTATAAATAAAATAAAGACCTAGCATTTATGTAGTGATTTAAGGTTTGCAAAATGTTTTATAAATGTTACCTCAATTGATCCTTAAAATAGCCCTAGAAGGTAGGTGTTATTATTCTCCTCTTTTTACGGAGAAGGAAATTGAAACAAACAGAGCTTAAATGCTCTCCCCAGAGTCTCACTTCTAGGAAATATCTAGGTCACATTTGAACACAGATCTTTCTGACTCTAGGACTAGGATTTTGAATGCCAAATAGGACATTTTTGTATTTGCTCTTGGAAGCTACTGGAGTTGAGAGGGAGAGATGGAGAGAGACAGAGACAGAGACACACACACACACAGAGAAACACACACACACAGAGACAGACAGACAGACAGAGACAGAGACAGAGAGATAAAGACAGAGAGAGACAGAGACAGACACAGAGACAGAGAGAAGAGAGAGACACAGAGAACAAGAGACAGAGAGAGACAGAGAGAGAGAAGGAGGAAGAGAGAGGGAAGGAGTGAGAAAGAGGGAGGGAGAAAGCTGATTGAATCTGTGTTTTAGGACAATTGCTTTAGTGGATGGAAAGAGGATGGATAGGAATGAAAAGAGACCCACTAGCAGACTACTGCAGTAATTCAGGCATGATGAGGGTCTGCACCAGAATGTGTCAGTGTTAGGGGACAGAAGGGGGATTTGAGAGATGTTGTAAAGATAAAATTGGCAGGTCTTGGTAATAGTTTGAATATGAGGGTGTCTCATGTCTCTTCATGAGAGTTAGTGAATAATTAAGGATGACTCCTAGATTGAGAGACTGAAGGACTAAGAGGGGCTATTGTTGCTTTTTGAAGTAATAGGGAAGGTAATAGGAGGAAGAGTTTGGGGGAAAGATAAATTCTATTTTGGACATGTTGAGTTTAAGATGTCTCCTGGACCTCCAAGATACCTGAAAGACAATTAGAGATACAATATTGGAGGTCAGCAGAGAGTTTGGGGTAGGAAAGGTAGATTTGAGAATCATCAGCATGGACATGACAATTAAATCCATGAGAGCAGATGGAATCATCAAGTGAAGTAGTATATATAGAAAAAAAGAACTCAGCATAGAACTCTGGGGGATACCTGTGTATAGGGGGGTGTGATCTGGAGGAAAACAAGGAGACAGAGGAAGAGTAATCAGATAGGTATGAGGAAAATCAATTAGAGTTGGGTTCCAAAAACCCCCAGAAGAGAGTATCAAGGAGTAGAGAGTGATCAACAGTATCACAAACTAGAAAAGTCAAGTAGAATTAGTACTGAGAAAAGGCTATTGGATTTGACAATTAAGGGGTCATCACTAATTTTCCAGAAAGCAATTTCAGTAGAATGATATGATGGAAAGCTAGATTGTAAGGTCAAGAAAAGAGTGAAAGGAGAGGAAGTGGAGGCACCTACTATATGTAGATGGTTTTTTTTAGAGAAGTTTAGCTACAAAAGGCAAGAGATAGAGGATGATATTTAGCAAGGGTGGAAGGATCAAATCAGGGTTTTTTAAGGATAGAGGAGAAATGGGCATGTTCATAGGCAGTAGGAAATGAGCTAGTAGAAATGAAGAGATTGAAAATAAATGAAAGAGTGGGGATGACAGAGGCAGCAATCTGTTGAAGGAGATGGAATGGGATTACTTAAACAAGCAGAGGGGTTAGTTTTGGTAAAGACAAAGGCTATTTAATTATGTGAAATTGGTGGAATGTGACAGAAAGTATCTAAGTGATAAAAGATAAGGAAGAGGGGACAAGAGGGAGTTTGTGATGAATAACCTCATTTTTTTTCCTGTAAAATATGAAGCAAGGTCTAAAACTATATTTTAAAGCAGTGGTCGCCAAAACCATTTGGTACTGGATAAGAAATAGAGTAGTGGATCAATGGAATAGGTTAGGTTCACAGGACAAAAATACTCAATGACAATAGTAATCTAGTGTTTGATAAACCCAAAGACCCCAGTTTTTGGGATAAAAACTCACTATTTGACAAAAACTGCTGGGATAATTGGAAACTAGTATGGAAGAAATTAGGCATTGACCCACACCTAACACCATATACCAAGATAAGGTCAAAATGGATTCATGATCTAGGCATAAAGAATGATATTATAAACAAATTAGAACAATGTAGGATGGTTTACCTCTCAGACCTGTGGAGGGGGAAGGAATTTGTGACCAAAGAAGAACTAGAGGTCATCATTAATCACAAAATAGATAAGTTTGACTATGTCAAGTTAAAAAGTTTTTGTACAAACAAAATGAATGCAGACAAGATTAGAAGGGTAGCAGTAAACTGGAAAAATATTTTTACATCCAAAGGTTCTGATAAAGGCCTCATTTCTGAAATATATCGAGAATTGACTCAAATATATAAGATTTCAAGCCATTCTCCAATGGATAAATGGTCAAAAGATATGAACAGACAATTTTCAGACGAAGAAATTGAAACTATTTCCGGTCACATGAAAAGGTGCTCCAAGTCACTATTGATCAGAGAAATGCAAATTAAGACAAATCTGAGATACCACCACACACCTGTCAGATTGGCTAAAATGACAGGAAATGATAATGATAACTGTTGGAGGGGATGTGGGAAAACTGGGACACTGATGCATTGTTGGTGGAACTGTGAATGGATCCAACCATTCTGGAGAGCAATTTGGAGCTATGCTCAAAAAGTTATCAAACAGTGCATACCCTTTGACCCAGCAGTGTTTCTACTGGGCCTATATCCCAAAGAGATTTTAAAGGAGGGAAAGGGACCCACATGTGCAAAAATGTTTGTGGCAGCCCTTTTTGTAGTGGCAAGAAACTGGAAATTGAAAGGATGCCCATCAATTGGAGAATGGCTGAATAAATTATGGTATATGAATGTTATGGAATATTATTGTTCTGTAAGAAACGACCAACAGGAGGATTTCAGAGAGGACTGGAGAGACTTGCATGAACTGATGCTGAGTGAAATCAGCAGAACCAGGAGAACATTATACACAGCAACAAGACTATACGATGATCAATTTTGATGGACATGGTTCTCTTCAACAATGATGTGATTCAAACCAGTTGTTCTGCGATGAAGATAGTCATATACATCCAGAGAGAGGCCTGTGGGAACTGAGTGTGAACCACAACACAGCATTTTAACGCTTTCTGTGAATATTTCCATGCATTTTGTTTTCCTTCTTAGGTTGTTTTTTCTTCTTCTCTCTCTAGATCTGATGTTTCTTGTGCAGTAAGATAACTGTATAGATATGTATACATGTATTGTATTTGTCATATAATTTATCCTATTTAGCATGTATTAGATTACCTGTCATCTAGGGGTGGGGGTTGGGGGAAAGGAAAGGAAAAGCTTGGGAAAAAAAAGTTTTTGCAAAGGTCAATGTTGAAAAATCACTCATATGTTTTGTAAATAAAAAGCTTTATATATTAAAAAAAAGAAAGAAAGGAACAACAGGATGATTTCAGAGAGGCCTGGAAAGACTTTCATGAACTGATGCTGAGTGATATGAGCAGAACCAGGAGATCATTGTACAAGGCAACAACAAGACTATATGATGATCAGTTCTGATGGGCGTGGTTCTTTTCAACATGAAATGTTTCAAATCAGTTCCAACTGTTAAGCTATGAAGAAAGTAATATACCCTCAGGGAGCAGCCTGTGGGATCTGAGTGTAAACCACAACATAGTATTTTCACACTCTCTGTTGATGTATGCTTGCATTTTGTTTTCCTTCTCAGGTTTTTTTTTTCTTGTAATTCTGATTTTTCTTGTACAGCAAGATAATTATATAAATATGTAGACATGTAATCATTTTGTCATGTGTTTTAACATAATTAACATTTATTAGACTACCTGCTATTTAGGGGAGGGGGTTGTGGTAAGGAGGAAAAAATTTGTAACAAAAGTTTTTGCAAGGGTCAATGTTGAAAAATTGCCCATCCGTATGTTTTGCAAATACAAAATCTTTAATTAAAAAAAAAGAAAGAGAAAAATATGAAGCAAGGTTCTCAGCTGAGAGAACTGGGGAGGAAGAATAATAGGAAAGTTTAAAGAGGGATGAAAAAGTTTGATAAAGCCATTGTAAAAAGTGGAATAGTAAGTCGATGCGAGACATATATTAGGATTATTTAACAGCAGTGAGGTCCCAGTTGAGGCTATAGAACAAATTTGCAGTATCCCAGTCAGAACAGTTGTATGATTTTCTCTATCTTCCTTTAGCAACATTTATGTAGAAGTGAAGGCAATCTCCAGATTCTCCCTCTTCCTCCATTACTCAGTAATTTCTCTTCCTTTGAGGTATATGCTATTCAACTGAGTACAGAGGAAGAAGGAGAATCTGGACATGGCAATGAGGGGTATTCCAGTTCCCTTGTCTCAATCAGTGAGTTGAGGAGAAAGAGTGAAGGTGCAGCCAATACTGCAAAGAGTGACCAGGGAGGATATGTCAGTAGGGAAGCTAATTTTCTTTCTTTCTTTCTTTCTTTCTTTCTTTCTTTCTTTCTTTCTTTCTTTCTTTCTTTCTTTCTTTCTTTCTTTCTTTCTTTCTTTCTTTCTTTGCTAAGGCAATTGGGTTAAGTGACTTGCCCAGGGTCACACAGTGGGAAGCCAATTTTCAGTAAGAACTACTAGATGGAAGGAGTGGGAAAGGAATATATATGATGAAGAGAAGTTTGTTGCTAATGAAATAAGCAATCCAGAAGGCACAGTGGAAAGAGTAGGTGGACTTAGAATGAAACTTTGGGGTACAAGGGTTGAGGGAGATGGGAATGAGGAATTGGGTGGGGAAGGAAATGGTGTTTGAATGATGATCTTCAGGAGTTTGGAGTCACTGGGATATCAAGGATATGACCAAGGATGAGAATGCACATCATTGAGTGGAGGGTACCACTCTTCTCCCCTTAAAGGACAGGTGCAGCTAGATGCTTTTTTATTGCCATTAAAAATATTTAAAACTAACATTATTTTTCAGATTCATTTTAAAAGTCTAAAACCTGCTTATATTAACCATTGCCTTAGGACTGTAGGCTCACAGATTTAGAGCTGGAAGTGACTTCAAAAAACTTCTTATCTAATACCCTTCTCTTATAGGGGAAGGAACTAAAAGTTAAATAGGTTAAGTGATATGTCCAAGGTCACCCAAGCAGCTGAGATTCAAATCCAGGTCCCCCAGCTGCAAGTCTCACATTTCCCTTTCTATATCACACTACCTCCTGAACATCCCCTTTTCATAGTAAATTCACTGCATCCTAAAAGTTGATTATTTGTTTTGACTTATTGCATTTGTTGAGAGAGGTTTCTATTTTGAAAGAAGATGAAATTAATGTATATGGCATTTCATAAAAGGAAACTCTCTTTATAACATTAGGGTTAGGCCGGATATGGAATGATCTTCCTGATCAAATACAAAGGTATCCTCAGTAACACAGGCCCCCACTTGTGTGGGGACCCCAGAAGGTCCACTTAGAGACTATGCTAATCTTTATTATACAAATTATGTCTCTGGCATCCTAACTAGAGAAAGCATTGTTTCTCTGGAATTTTCAGGGCCTTTGACTGGTACAGAGTATTTATTTAGTTGACTATGATTTGGCTTCCTGGAAAGAAAGAAAGAAAAAAGAATGCAGGAGGGAAAAGAAAGAAAAAGGAATAACAAGAATGTCTGTAACAACTGTGCTGTATTTGAATGTGCTCACAAATAAATAACAATAGAACACATTGGAATGATACCCTGAGGGGCAACTAGAAGGAGTACTGGCATTTAACTCCTTAGATTTTTCTGTCTTCACTGACACACATTCATGAAGTATTTAGGTGGTGGCTGTGGAAGCTGAGAGTCAAAAAATGTAAATAAAAAACAAGAAATCAAAGTTTCTCAATTGCATAGAGTGATTAATTATATTTTAAAGCATTAGTCATTGCATTTATCGGATCCACCTTGGATTCCCTCATTTAAAAAAGAAAACAAAACCAAAAAAATTGTATGTGATATGTATGATCCATATCCCAGAGTGTCTTTTAGAACCAGATTAAAAGTCCTGTTGTGTATACTTCCTTAATGCATCATCCAAAGGTTTTCACCAAAAAGGTCAGGAAATGAAAGAACACCAGTTTTAAACTAAAGAGCAGTCTGAGAGAGAACCTAAATTCAAATTTTGCCTAAGTTATGAATTTACTTGTATGATTTTGGTCAAATTGCTTAATTTTCTTGTACCTCAGTTTTCTCATTTGTAAAATGAGTGCTTCTGGAAAAAAATTAGATAGCCTTTGAGGTCCTTTCTAATTCTAAATTTATGATTTTTTTATCTTAGTTTCTATTAAATTATATTTGAATATATGTATTAATACTTCATATAAACTGCTTTTTCATTCTTCTAAGGACTAACAAAAAAGAATGCCTCAAGTTCAATATACCATCACCACATCTTCCTCTAGTCCTTGAACTCATTAGGGAGACTGAGAACAAGCTGGTACCATTAGGGAACTGGACCTAACATGTTTCCAATGACCTAATGTAGGAAAGATACACACTTAGATGAATTTATATCTCCTTTGTGCTTTGTATTTAATATAAACTAATGAAAGCCTGATTGGATCAAATCCAAAGTCCTTGGAAAATTTTAAGATTAATTTAACACATGAACAACAACAGGAAACTCCAACCCTATGCCTTTATTTCTATCAAAAGATATGTCTCTGAATCGCTCATATGATGTGATGCACAACTCAGCTTTCAAATAGCCATTTCGTAATTTTAGGGATTTAAGAGAAACACTACAATACGCACTCTAGGCAAACACATGTACATATGCAGACATATACATAGATAATCACACTGACACCACATCCATGCACACAGAAACACACTCTCACTCGCTCTCGCTCTCGCTCTTGCTCTTGCTCTCTCTCTTGCTCTCTCTCTGTGTCTCTCTTTCTCTCTCTCACTCACTCTCTTTCTTTCTGGTCTTTCCTAAAATAAGCACAACAAAGACCTTTAAGTGCTGCTGGGGAAACATTCTTCTCACCCCTCCCTACAATCCACATAGTTTCCTTTAATCCAATAGCAAATCTGTGCGTATTTAAGGGGGGTGATGCGAACGGCCACGTTGAAATCCTGTGGCGAGCCGTTCATGTCCACCCACTGGTGTCCTGAAAAGATCCCAATAATTTTGCGTTCCCATTTCTGCTGCTGTCTTTTCCACATCCTCACATACACTCCCGACCCGCTAGCCCCAGGCTGGGCATCACACTGCTGGTAGAGGAGGTCATAGGTCTCATCTTTGACGTCACAGAAGCGATACACCAGATTTCCTGGCCGGTCATTGTCATAGCCAGAGAAATGGATTCGGCCGCCAGGCAGGTGCTTGGCAGGAGGGCTCACCCCGATCTTCATGAATTTTCTCTTGTGGGGTTTTTTGAGCTCTAAAAGAGCATAGTCATAATCCATCCCAATGTCATTGGCATTCCCTTTGATCCAACCCTTGGGCACATGGGTGCGCTTCACTCGAATCCACTGAAATTTCATCTTGTCAGGGATGGCTGAATTGGAGATATTAGTGGCCCGACCGCTGTCTTTCACTTTGGGCTTCAGGAAGCCCACTCGGAGTTTCTGGGCCCCTTTCACGTAGGTTTTGCCATCATGGACACAGTGGGCAGCAGTGAGGACGTGTTTCTCAGCTACCAGGGTGCCAGTGCAGCCAGTTGACAGCTTCACAGAAGTTGAGAATGGATAGTTCAGCAAGAAATCCTTTCCAAAGATGCTGAACCTGCTGTCATAACCATAAATCTGTCTCTTCATCCGAGACCGGCCCCTGGGCTCTGTCTCACTTCGCTGGACGTAAATGCCAACTTCTGTCTCTGTGCGGCTGCCATTGGCATACAGTGTTTCATAAGACAAGTACTGCTTGACTTCTTCATATGTTGGCAAAGGTGAAACCTTGTGGCACTGAGGCCCGCAGGGAGATGACACTTCCAATTTGGCTTCAGCAACAAACTCCGGCTTGTCTAAATTGTGGGTGGATTGGGGCAAGATGATGGGGACTCGGTAAGCCGGCCAAGTGGGCTTCCAGCGAACACCATAAGGGATTACCTCCTTGATGGCACAGAGCAGGAAGAGGAAGAGCGTTGGAATGATGGCCATGCTGAGCACCGCTCTGTGGAGACAGACAAAAAAGGAGGTCAGGAAGGTTCCAAGGTCATTCATTGCTTAAAGAGCATGCTTTACATCATTTATAAAGCCTTTAAAAACCCCTTCTCTGGGATCAAGGTACAGAGAGAAAGCTTCAGATAATTCTGTCACTTAATGCAAGGAAACCTTGGAAACATTCATAGAGCTATTTGCGGAAACAAAAATGGAAGCTTCTTCCTTTCTATGTTTCAGATGCTGCTGATGACTTGCTGCAATGGAACTCCTTGAAAACATCTCTTTGCCCCTTACTGAACTTTGGATCTTGCCTCAGCTCTCACATAACTTAATTCTAAGAGGTTTCTGTGAACTGGATGTGAGATCTCTCCATTTTCCAAGGCAATGCAATTCATTCTTTCAACTTGGAAAGCACCTATCATGTTCTAGTTATACTCCTAGCCAAGCACTGGGAGTATAAAACTCAATACAAAGTGACTGTTCTCACAGAACTTACAATTTAATGCACTGGGGCAAAGGAAATGCACACAAGTAACTTTAATGTGAGGCAGAGCATGACAGTGTACAGGAAAAATTCTGTCATTGTACTATGAGAAATCTGAGAACAAGATCATTTCTACTTTGGGTAGTGGGAAGCATGCTACTCAGGGAAAGCATCATGGAGGAGAGATTAGCTGTCAAGGGCCAAGAAAAAAAGGAGTTGGGGGCATAGTGGAAAGGCAATGATACTGGCAACCTCAGGACCTGGGTCTGATTCCAAGCTCCACTACACTGTGAATTAAGACTAGCCACAATATCTCTGGGTCTCAGTTTCCTCAACTGTAAAATAAGGTAGTTGTACTAAATTACTTCTTTTGTCCCAATCAGCTCTAAACCCTAAGATATTGTTTCTCTCTACAATTCATTTTCTTCCCTCCATGAAATAAATATCGATTGCCTTAGCCTAGAGCCAGCTTCTTAAATTGTGGTATATAATGCCCTATGGGATAACTATGGTATAAGTTAAGGTGAAGGTTGCAAAATTATGATCTATTATTGTAAGAGTTTGATTTGTATAATTTACATACTTGGGGTAACATAAAAATTTCTTGGGTGAAAAAGGGTCACAAGTGGAAAAAGTTTAAGAAGCCCTAACCTAGAGAACAAATTCCCAACTGAAGTGTAAGGAGCCTGCACCTGAAACATACCTCCTCTTCATCTCAATCCGTTGAAATCCTTTGGGGAATCCAAAGAAATTCCATCTCTGTCTTTAAGTTGGTGATCTCCCTGTGACTGGAATATTCTCCTTCATTCCTTTCGACTCTGGGAATCCTTTATTTCCTTAAAGATTCAGCTCAAGTAGCAGGAGGGGGCTTCCAGCTCAGATGCCAGCTCCTGTATACTTAATGTATTTTCTCCTTCTCACTTCTAACTTTCTTAATGCCCTAAGTCTGGATTCTTCATTGTCTTTGAATTTCTTTCTGCCTTATTCTGACTTAGATGAATATTGTATCTATTCTCTCTCCTCACTTTCTATTAGATTATTCATTACTCTGATATCTACACTACTCTGATACTCCGATAGTACATAATAGATATTTCACAGATGCTTGTTGAATTGAATTATTTAAAAAACATATTTTATTTCCTTGAAGTCTTGAGATTGGGATAAGAAAATTCCAAGGTGTGGAGTTTTTGCAAATTGAAAATTGCAAAAATTAAAAGTGATCAGGATGGGGGGGTGCAAAATGGGGCAACAAAGATAATAAAGCCCCTTCAGATGGACTCATCTATGGAAGCATTCACCAAACATTTTCCCTGGAATTTTCTTTCTGCAGGGACTCCTGGAAAACTATGAAGAGGGCACATGACAGAGTAGTTGGTAAAGGCAACAAGTCTATGGTTTTATCAGATTAAACTTTGTGACTTATTGGTTAAGGGCTCTTGCCTTAGGGTTTCTGAACAATTTTGATGGCAATATCTGCTTCCTTGGGGGAAAAATTATCATAGAATAAAAAGCTAAATTGTAGAGAAAGAGAATTGTAAATGGTCTATTTGTTCAAATTCTGTCTGTAGGGGATTCCATTTGTGGGAGCAATCATTCTTGAAGGGGCTGCTAGGTGGCGCAGTGGATAGAGCACCAACTCTGAAATCAGAAGGACCTGAGTTCAAATTTGACCTCAGACTCTTAATATTTCCAGCTGTGTGACCCTGGGCAAGTCACTTAACCCCAATTGCCTCAGCAAAAATTTAAAAAATAAATAAATAAAAATCATTCTTCAAATGGGAACTTCATTTTTGTCCAGTTACATTGACCAATGATCTCATAAATGCCAAAGTTAAGGGCTTTTTCTCAATCTTCATCCTTCTCATTGTCTCTAAAACATTTGACATGGATGACTATCTTCTTCTCTGGAATACTCTCTTGTCTCTAGGTTTCTATGACACTGCTGTCTTGATTCTTCTATCTTTGTGACTGCTCTTTTTAAATCTACTTTACTGCATTATCATCCATATTACATTCTGTTCTGGGCTCTGATCTTCTCTCTCTATTTTCTCTCTTGGTGAGCTCCCATGGGTTGAATAAATATGTCTCTAATCTATATCTCCTAAATAAATCTTTTCTGAGACTTGGGGCTGCAACTTCAACTGCCTCTTGGACATTTCAGACTAGATATGCAATGGATATCTCAAACTAAATAGAACCAAGGCAAAACTCATCATTTTCCCCTTTAAACTACCTCTCAATCATCTTTATTCCTTTTCTCTATACCATCATTCTTTCAGTTACCCATGTTTTTCAACCTCATTGTCATCCTTAACTCCTAATTAATCATTTGCCAAATTTTGTCATTTCTACTTATACTTAGGCCAGTTAGTTGGTATAGTGAATTGAGTTCCGGTCCAAAGTCAAGAAGCCTTGAGTTCAAATCTGACCTTGGATATTTTTTAGCTATGTGAACTTGGGCAAGCCACTTAACCTCTGGTAGCCTCAATTTCCTTATCTGTCAAATGGAGATTGTAATAGTATCTACACTAAGCAAAATACCTGGCACATAGTAAGTGTGATAAAAAAATGTTAGGTAATTATTATTATTATATAATGTCTCATATATGTTCTCTCAAATAGCCAGTATCCCAAGTTAATCATCCTCATGACTTCTCAGGACTATTGAAATATCCTCCTAATTGATCTTCCTGCCTCTTGTCTCTCTTTAATCCAATACCTGTGTGGCAAAATTACTCAAGTGATTTTCCTAAAGTGTAAGTCTAACTATGTCAGTCCCCTATTTACTAAACTCAATGACTCATTTTTTACAGGGTAAAATATATACTCTTTTGTGTAACATTTAAAGTTCTTCAAAACCTTGCCCAAAATTAACTTTCCAGTCTTATGATAGGTGGAGTTTCCTAGAGTTTCCTACTTCCTCATTTCTGCCTTTACAATCCCAAGGGTTATTTTAAATGATACTTTCTACACAAAGCCTTTACTAATACTAATAACTGATATTTTTCTCCCCCTGCTCCATTACCTTGTATCTGCTTTATCTACACACACACACACACACACACACACACACACACACACAGCCTTATTTAGATAAATTTTAAACTTTTTAAAGGTAGAATGGTTTCATTTTTGTCTTTGTGTTCTCAATATCAAGCATGCTGGCTGGTAAATAGTAGGTGCTATACAAATGATCCAATATTCAAGGAAGAATTGTTATTGCTTGTATTTTATTCTTGAAAAGGACCAATGACAACATGAAAAGGATATCCAGACTTTCAGGTGAAGTGGATTTAAGTGAGGCAAAGGTTTAACCAATGACAAATAAATAAAAAATCCACCAAAGGCTAAAAAGGATAATTTAAGTTGTTGTTACCTAGAAATTTCTCCTATCATATCCAATTTTACCATGGAGGTTTTTTAAAAGGTCAGGGTTTTCTTGACTAAGATACTGGAGTGGTTTGTCATTTCCTTCTCCAAATCATTATACACATGAGGAAACTGAGGCAAATGGGAATAATTGACTTGTTCAGGATCACACAGCCAATAAGTGAAGCTACATTTGAACTCAGGCCTCCTGACTCCAGGCCTGGGGTTCTATGCATTGTATCACTTAGCTGTCCCAGTTGCCAAATACTAGTTTATAATAAAAATTATTTTATTTCTACAGAGTACTTTCCATATTATAAAGCACTTTCCTTTACAGTTCTGTTACATGAGTAGTGCAAGCATTATTATCTTGATTTTGCAGATGAAGAAGCTGAGGAAAAAAGAGAGCTCAAGTGACATACACAGTACTGAGACAACTAGTAAATAGAAGAGATAAGACTACAACTCAGGAGTTTTAAGAAGTCCACATTTCTTTCTATTATTCATCTTTAACTCCATAATCTGGTGTTAAAGGATGTCATTTCTCACTGATTAATTATAATCTGATTAATTATATTTCATTTTATCTGTGATATTTTTATGTTTGTGAGATAAAAACTCAGATAGATTACATTCACCTTGTATTTGGTTTGTATATGTTTTATAATTATCTGGGAATATAGTGCATTAATTCAATAGAATATATGCTCATTGAGGGCAGGGACTTTCCCACTTTTGTTTTTGTAGTACGGGTTCCCAACAGAAAGGATATTAGAGCTGGAAGAGATCTTATGTCATCTAGTCCAATTTTCTCATTTTATAGATGAGCTAACTGAAGTGATTTCCTGAAGGTCACATAGTTTATAAATGGCAATTGCAGGATTCAAATACCTGACCCAAAGTGCAAGACTCTTGTCACTGGACTGACCTGCTTCTCCAGCTTCTCTTAAAGTATTAATAAATGCTTATTGATTGATAATATCTTGTCCTGTATTATTCAACCATCAATCAATGAAAAACATTGATTAAGTACCCACTCAGTACTAGTCAATAAGGATATAAATATGAAGAATGAAATCATTCTTATTTTCAAGGACTTTACTTTCCAACAGAGTCAAGAGATATGAATATGTATGCATGTGTATATGTATGTAAATGGCACCAGATGAATGTGCAGATTCTATAAACTAGTTCTGCTGCTGTAATTTGTATACATGCTACATGTATAATCAAAATAAATACAGATAGATACAAAGCAGTTAAAAATAAGACAGTTTGGGAGAGAGAAAAACTAGCAGTTTTATGGGAATTTATCTGGATATTTTTCATAAGAAGGTTTCCTTAGTATACTGGGGCGTTCCACCATGAATATTATCATGTACACAGGCTTCATCCCTGACTTGCTACCTGACCAATTCATCTCCCCTTCAAGTCATCAAGTCTTTTATACCTCTTCTTGTGTGGAAACTATCACTGATAATATGCTGCAGCATACTTATACCCAAAAGGAAACATTCCATCATCTTTTGCTTAAATATAATTAGGATATTATAAGTGCTTCTCAAAGTTAGTCTCATGAATACAGAAGAAATTAATTTGAAATGTGTGATTATTGAATTAACCAGAAGCTTGGCTGATATTAGCTTTTGTACTGCCAATAGAAAAAAAGGGTGCTAAGTAAATTAATAGGTAGATATTGAATAAATGAAACATTAAATCTTCTTAAAAGCTAATTATTTTCATGTATTTTAAAAGCTCCAATTTGTATGTAAGAATTTAATTAGAAATTTGCAAATTTGCAACTAGAAATCTGCAAATTTATTATACCTGTTTCTTATATGTCAACTCTGGTAGGTTGGATTGATTTCTTGTTGAAACACCATGACTAGTAATGAATTTTTCACTAGTTCCAATTTATGAATATGAATATAATTAAATTGCATTTCTTTAGGAATAGATTTTAATTCAAACTTTCCCCAATTTCAGATTGTCTTTCTATCTGTGAGAATATGGATAAATTGATTTACTTTTGGGATTCAATTTCTTCATTTGTAAAATAAAAGGGTTACATTAGATACCCTATCTTTTCTGCTTAAAAATCTGAGTTCAGATGAGAGATTTTTTTTTGTATGTGTGTGTATATATGTGTGTGTGTTTCATTACTTGCTTGTCTCCCCAACTTCTTAATATGGAAACTCCCTCCACTGATACAGACCAACTAATGCCCCCATAATTTATAGTTTTGGAGAGTTGCCTGGGGCAACCTAGAAGTGAAGTCATATTTGTCCATAGTAACAACAGCTAGTATCTGAAGGAGTCAGGACTGGAATGAAAGCCTTTCTGACTGCAAAGGGAATGACTCCATCATTCCCTCAAAGCTGAGACAGAGCATTATTAGTCCCAAATATAAGTTTTTAACTTGTCAAAGAGCAGTAGATTTGATGTTTTCTCTTTTTAACATTTACGCTATTAGTTTTCTTAGCAGCTTCTCTCCTTCCCCCATGTTATCATTCAAGTTCTTTCTAAACTGTTCATTTCATCTCCCAACAAATCTCTCATAAATACCCCAGAGCATCCTAGGGGTCAGTTTTGTACTTGATTTCCACACTCCTGGTTGGTTACACAGTCACTTTGTTTACAAACATAGTCTGTCTTGCCCTTTGTAGTCTTGGATGGTTTACTCAGCACTAACTCAGCAGGGTTATGGAGGGTGGAGGCAGCAGGGAAAAGGAAAGTTTACATTGTTAACTGATCCTACACTGTGTGTGATCTGGCTTCCTCAATTCATCCAGAAAACCTGCAGATTTCATCCAGCAGAGGGCGGCTTTCAGGAATGTGGATGGAAGGATGTGGAGGTTATGCTTAGAAATGTCCAAGAAAATGTCTTTTAGGGAAGACAATTTATCTGTTGATTCCAGGATTTCACTAAATTGATGCATCCCTGCCCCCAAAGGCCCTTGTAACACACTGAAACTCATTGTGACTAACACACAACAAACACACACACACACACACACACTGTAGATTGTGATAGAAAAAGGGCTGGATTTGGAGTTAGAGGACCTTTGCCATTTACTATCTTTCATGACCTTTGAATCAACTAGAAGCTTGGTTTGGGGTCTTAGTTTCCTCATCTGTAAAATGAGACAGCTGTTCTAGATGGCTCCTTCCAGCCCTGGAAATCTGCTTTCCTTTAGGTACTCATGCATCAATTATTGTTATAATAGTAATAGTTCACACTCAAAGACTGCTTTACAGTCTAACAAAACTCTCTTCTCAAGGTCAAGCAAATATTGCAGTATTTTATAGATAAGGAAACTGAGATTCAGATTGTTGTTAGTGTCCCTCCCATCCTCACATCCCTATCAGTTTTTATTTATTTTGTATCTATATTTACTTTCTGGATCTAGAGAGTTGGATCTTCTCAGTCAAAACTAGGCTTTCAGAAGGCAAGATTTGTATTTATTCCCTTAGGCTTGGCACAGAGCAGATATTTTTAAAGTTTGTTGATTGATTAGAAAGCTAAAAGAAGGAGACCAGACTTGTGATCTCCAAGATATAAGTGAGATTATCAGGTGAGAAAACTCTCTGCAACTTTGAGTCTTAATTACCTACTACAGAGATTAATTGATTTGTCCATAGTCAATCCAATCAGTAGTGTCAAAATGCTAAAATTAAATATATATATGTATATATATATATTCTAATCCCACTGCTCCTAGAATAAGTCACCAGGTGGCAAATGAACATTGTTTCCATTTTAATTAACTCTAGATAGACCTACTTTTCCACTTATAAAAGTTTATGCTAATATAAAATGAGCTTTAAACAGAATTGTAATAATTGTATTTCTAATTCCAGCATCAAAGTGGTCACTCAAGGGTTAAAGAGAATAAAATAGAGACTAAAGAGATGCTTCTGAATGAATCATCTTATAGCAAAGGAAAGCAGGCTTTATAGAAAGAATGGCAATTTACAAATCTTATGACCAATCTACCCAAGTTTTCATGAAGAAAACTGTGGTCTGTGTGGTTTTGTTTCCAAATCCAAGATTTTGCTAGAAGTAGTTACTTGATATACATACATACACACTTACATGTTTCTTGCTAAGTACTTTCATATAGGACTATCTATAATGACAAAGGAGAAGCAAAATGGAAATTTTAGCTAAGCAAATATTTTCTCAATGCAATATCCTGTTCTACAGAAAATTTTACTTCCCTAGTTTTATAAATCAGATTCATTTAACATGTGTAACAGTGACAGCAACATAGAATTATAGATTTAGAAGTAGAAGAGACCTTACAGACAGAATCCCATTCCCTCATTATATAGAAAAGGAAACAGAGGTCTAGAGATGAAGTGTCCAAAGTCACCAGGTGTAGGCTTTGATGCCATAGCCTTGGACTATAAATCCAGCAATTATTCTACCACACAATTCTTTCTCTTTATACCTGAATTCAAGGAAGAGCTGGGATTTCTGTAGATGGGGAAACCCCTTTCAGCTATTGCAATTCTCTGTGACTTCATAAATACAATTTAGGGAAATGCCTAAGCCACACAGAGTTTAAGAGACTGCCCAGAGTATTACTGTACAGTGGGGATTAAATGGAACAGTAGCCATAAAAATGTTTGGGGAATATCAACTGGGATTATTCCCTTCTGCCTCTGCAATCTTACTCTCTCAGTATTCTGATGGCAACTTTTTTTTTAAAGTCTAGTTAGTTTACTTGATTGAAATTGTTTCTTTGGAAACAACTTTTTTTTGGAGCCAACTGGGTTTAAGTGACTTGTTTAGGGTCACACAACCAGTGAGCATTAAGTGTCTGAGACTGGATTTGAACTCATGTCCTTCTGATAGACCAGTGCACTACCCACTGTACCATCTAGCTGCCCCCAAAATAACTTCTTCAAACAATACACTCCAAATTGTTTAATGACCAATTAATATATACAGATTTATGGGAGTCCAAATGACAACATCTGGGAGCAAATCTGTCATAATACAGACTTCTTCTGTGCCAAGTACTTGGTGAAATGGATTAGCCTCCTTCCAATGACAAACAAGTACGGGAGAGAAAATTTAATGCTTAGTAAGAGTTTTCTAATTGTGCTCTAACCAGTGTAAAAACAGTAATTACTGAAAGAAACAGTGTAAAATTCTGTAAAGACAAATGTTGCAGTTTGGAAAGTTGAAGAAAATTTTTCCATGGGGTCTGAGGCCAAAGGCATAGACCAGTTAGTTAAAAAGCCTACTGGTTCCAAAAGCAAATATTTGAAACTAACAAAAGCAGGGAGTCTTATAATGATTTTCCCCAGTCACAGAACCTGTTAAGGGAAAACAGATCGAGCCAGTAATGGTTTAAGAGTAGCAGAAAGTCTTTCAGAAGAAAACACAGAATTTTAATGAGAGCATCAGCTGAGAAAACTCTCTCTACAACTTTCAGTCTTAATTGCCTACCACATACATCAACTGATTTATCCATAGTCAATTCAATTAGTAGTGTCAGAATGCTAAAATTAAAAAAAAAAGTATTCTAATCCCCCTACTCCTAGAATAAGTCACCAGGGGGCAAATGAACATTGTTTCCATTTTAAATAAAGTAGAACTAAAAGTAAACCTACTTTTCCACTTATAAAAGTTTGTGCTAATATAAAATAAGTTTTAAACAGGATTGTAATAATTGTATTCCAGCATCGAAGTGGTCACTCGAGGGTTAAAGAGAATAAAAGAGAGACAGTGAATAGTTAAACAAGGTCTTTCTTCCTCTGTGCCAAAGAGCAGGCCCATTGGATGGCTCAAGTCTGAGGACCCATGAAAAAAAACTAGAGATTGTAAAATTTGTTCACAGGTAAGAACTCAAGAAAATGTCTCCCAGGAGTCAAAGGGAGTTTTGCATGGGCTCAGTCTGAAGTCTTTCATCCTTGGGGCATACAAAAATCAATGAGCTAGAAAACCTGACACCTACTAGTGGCCAACTGGATTCTGGCAGCAGCCGCTTGCTGGGACACACACTAATGGGCATTTTGGCACATACTCTAGGGAGGACAAAATGCATTCATATTCTGAATTGAACCGGATAAGCAGTGGAATGTTCCAAAAATGAGATATATAATTGTCCCATTGCTTCTGAGTTTGGGGAAGGAAAAGAAAGTTTTTGTAATCCATGAAAGACTGTACCAAGTGTTACTGTTACTTCCATTTATGGAAGGTGCATTATTTATAGTATATTTATAATATTTACAAATATGCCCACTCTTTTTCATAGTCTCTTTTAGGTAATTGTCCACCCCATTCTCCTACCAAATACACTCTATTTTAAACTGGCACTTCAAATATATTAGGTGAAGGGAAGGTCAATCCTGTTACACATGGACAAATGTACACAAGTGCTACCCTAAGAAATAGCTATGATTGATATGAATTATGTGAACAGAATGTGAGATGTT
>JAJPUD010001564.1:87127-104868 GCA_023553655.1 Myrmecobius fasciatus
CGAAGATTAATCTGACACTGGCATATCTCCTTCTTAAGAATTTAAAGGCTCAGAGTTACTTTTGAGCTCTAGGACCTCAGGGTACAACAATCCCATACATCAACATTGCTCCTTTATGAGCAGGGGGACTTTTCAACAGCTGCCCTGGCTGTTTCTGAAATCTCAAGGGTGTCACCCAATGGGAAATAAAACAAACATAATTTTTATCAGCTGCTTTCTCTGGGGATAATCGACCAGAGTCTATTTGTATTTCTAAACTGTGCACTTCAGGGAGATGTCCAGCGCTTTTAAAGTCTCTCTCCACTGCTTCGCCTTTGCTCTCCTGCTTTCTATTTAAAAGTTAACAACTCATGAGAAACGGTTACAACCGAAAGAAAAAATTTTCGCTTCCAGCAACTGTTGATAATATGTTGACAGGAGTTCTTGATGAAGTTCTCTGCTAAGCCCAGTCATCAATCCAACTCCAAAGGAAGGAAACTAAAGTCTCAACTATTCTTCCACCAGGGTGTGTTCACAAACTTGTGCCTGAGAGTTAAATGTTAATTTTCACTCACAGAGCCGCAGCACTTTGTAAAAACAAATACTTACACACAGAAGCGCCCCCTCCCCCAGACACAAATTCAAGAAAGGGAGCAAAATCAAAAAGAGAAAAGTGTGTTCTTGAAAGCATTCACCCACTTACACCTTGACCTCAATCGAGTTCCTTAATGCCAGCTGTCTTTCTCAACTCACTTGCAGAGGGATCATACTCAGGATTATTTCCCAAATCCTTTTGCATATTTCACTGAATCCTAGACTGTTTGATCTGGAAGGGGACTCAGAAAAGATCTACTCCAAAACTCCTCCTTCCATTTGACAGAAGAGGAAACTAAGGCGGTGTGTGTGCGTGCCATGCCTTGTCCTAGGTCACACAAGTTAGCGGCTGAGAAGCCTGAATCTCAGATATCCTTCTTGCCACCCAGTCCAGGGTTCTTTCCACTGTACCACTTTGTCTCTGTTCTGGACAAGTTTCCACTTCACCCGTACTAAAAAAAAGGCAAAACCAAAACCAAAATACAATTCCCTCTCTTTGGCTAAATGGTGAGAAATGGGATACTGTATGTTGCATTTTAAATCTCTGTGGAGCTATAGCAACTCCAGCTGCAGTCCTAGCACCCCCTCCAGGCATGGGCCGGCCGGTGGGCGCACAGAGGCAGTGATGGGGAAGGATCCCAATTTGTCGCCAGACATCTGTCTGTTTGTGTGTGTCCGTCAGTCTGTCTGCCTGCCTGCCTGCCTGCCTGTCAGTTAGTCAAGCGGCACTCACTCCCCTCCTTTGTCCGGTTTTCAGCCGCTGCTCAGCCGGGGGGCCCCCTAGCTCCTTGAAGCTGCCCCGCCCCGCCCGGCCCCGGAGCAGGTCTGGGGCAATGGCCTTTCCCAAGCGGAGCGCAATACCGGACGCGGGTTCCGCTTCAAGAGGGCCGGGAACAAGGGAGGATAGAGCTCGGGGCTAAACTGGGAAGTCTAGGGGGCAAGAGAAGAGTTCAGAAACTGCTCAGACCTGCCTGCCTGTCTGCCCGTCTGCCCCTTAGTCGGTTCGCAGCTTACCTCCCTTCTCCCTAAGGCCAAAAGTATACTCACCCTGTGCCTCGCATCCCTGCGCCCCGACCCAGCTTGGTGCGCCCGGGGGGACAGGCGCGCTCAGACAGGTGTGGACACTGGAAGTGAGTGGGTTGCTCCCATCTCTGCACCTCTCGGCGACTAGTGGCAGTGAGGACGCGCGCGCGCTCGTGTGTGTGTGTGTGTGTGTGTGTGTGTGTGTGTGTGTGTGTGTGTGTGTACACTCGCGTGTGCTGAGCAGGGGGTAGCTCAGCGTCCGCTGGGTTCCCTCCACCGACTCCTCCTCCTTCACCTCCTCCTTTCTTTTCTCCTCCCCTTCTTTACTACTCTTCACCCTCCCCCTTCCCCCCTTTCCGCCTCCTCTTTCCCCTTTCTCTCCCTCCTTCTATATCCCCCCTTCTTCTCTCTTCCTTTTTGTTTTTCCCGTTTCCCCAATTCCTCCCCTTTCCTCTCCTTCTTCTACCACTCCTTTGCCCTCCTCCGTCTCCTCTCCCCCCTCCCCATTCCACCTCCTTCTTCCCCCTCCTCTTTTCTTCTCTCTCGGATTGCTCTCCTTCCCAGTCCCTGGATGAAAGAGACTGAAGTCGACCGCTGTGCGGCAGACCGAAGGTTGCTTCTGCTTGGGTGGCTTGGAGGAGTGAGGGCTCTGGCTGACCATACTTCCCTTGCAGGTGCCACCTGCTTTTGCTAAGCTTCTCACACACAACTCCTTTCCACCCAACCCCTCCCCCTCTTTTTTTTTCCCCCGAGAGAATTTAGCCTTTCCCTCTCTAACACACTCTACACTTATTACCTAAACACACAGCTTGGGATCCTTCCTCTCTCCAACGTGTAAATGGCTTTGCAACCCCTCTCTGTGATTGTTGATAATATGCAGTGAGGACAGCATGAAAAAAATCACTCGATTCTGATCGCCACCATCCTCTCCTCACTGAATTCCTGCCCATCCTTTAAAACCCAATTCAAATGTCACCTCCTCCAGGAAGCCTTCCAAGACGATCCCATTGATAAGGACCTTTCCTCTTCCGACCTCACATTCGTTTTACTTGCTCTTTGCTCGAATTTCCCAAGTATAATTTTGTGTCAAGGTTATATGTGTACTGTCGTGGCTTCCGACTAGACTTCATTAGTTTGTAAGCTTCTTGCAGGAAAGGGATGTTTTCATTTTTGTCCTTATATACTCAGAGATTAGTACCGTGGTTGGCACATTACAAATGGTGATTAATAAGTGGACTTCATTTGTAGACTATAAGGCTCCATCGAAGACTGGTGTTGTCTTGAAATTTGTATTTTACCTAGAACCTGACATCTTGCTCTGAACAATCCTAACTAACCCATCCTGGTTTCTAGTGACATTTTGATAAGTAGCAAGGTACCTGGCCAGGCACTCCCTTTGGAGTAAATAAATATTTAATGAACACGTTAAATTTGTTGAATTAGGAGACCTCTAGTTCAAATCTCTGTTCTACCACTGTCATCTGTTTGCTTCTCCCCCCCCCTACATGAATTTTAATTTCTTTATCTGTAAAATGAGGGGTTTGGAAACAGCTGACCTCTAAAGTTCCTCCCACCTCCAACAGGATCCCATGATGTCCTTCCAGATTGGAAATGTTGCTAATCTCTCTGTTTTGTTGCAGGTTTCTCCTTTGAATGCTTTATGCTGATCTATAGTGGTTTTCCTCCCTACTTAAGAAGTATAAACTTGTGTGTACTAAAGAGCAAGATTCTCCTACCATATTTTGATGGACTTAAAAGCTTGGGCACATATAGTGAGCAGTAGTAGCACATTGGCTCCTAGGCAAACTTACAAAGTTAAGTTCATAAGCATTACAGTCTCCCCTGTGTACCCTCCCCACACTTATAGCACTCATGCCATGTTTGACCTCCTGCCTGCCCCCTGCTTTTCTTTAGTCACTTCAGAGTAGGCATTCCTAGGCTAATGGTATTTCTACCTCTTCATTCCCAAAACAACTGTATCCAAGTGAACTCAGGCTAAAATGAAAACCAAGGGCAATCATGAAGGACAAAAGATACCACAAAACATGTAGCCTGAGAGAAATGTGTGATAGGGATAAGATAAGGATTATAAGTTGCTTGTACATATGTCAACTTTACCCCTCTGGCTGCCTTTTAGAGTCACTGAAAAAGAGTCAGAAGCTTGGAGATCACCAAGACAGGTTGAATGATTTATTCCATGAAAGGCTTTCCTTCTAGTGTTCTTACAAAAACCTGCTTCAGGGAAAGGACCTGAAACATTTATTCATACTAAGATATTAGTGAGTGATAAAATAATCTTACCAGTTACCAGCATGGCAAAAACACAAGGGTCCATTCCTAGTTCTGGAACTAACTAGAAGTATGATCTTGGGCAAGACATTCTGGGATTTAGTTTACTCATTTTTAAAAGGAGGAGGTTGGACCATATGATATTTAAAGTCCCCTTCCTGTTTAAGAGTTTATATTCTATGTTATATCAATCTATATTCTAAAGTCCCTTTTGTCTAGAGCATCTGTGATTCTTTGCTGTTTTTTACACTGGTATTTAGATTTAAATATAGGATATATTTAATTCAGTCATTAAACACTTCAATAAACATATATTAAGCTCCTACTATGTGCCAATTTCTGTGTTAAACACTGTTGCATTCAATTCAACAAACATCTATACAAAGTATTTTGCTGAATTCTGGGAATATAAAGACAAAAATGAAGCAGTCCTGACCTTCATCAAGTTTACATTCTAAAGGAATGCATCACTAATAATTTAGTAAGCATCTAAAGAGATACTCACTGATGGGCTGGGATCTTTTTGGACAAGGGGATGAAATGGGGAGAGCTGACTTCTCTATTTCTCAAATTTGGTTACAGCTTTTAAACAATAACAATTTTAGCTATCAAATCAGATTGGAAACTATAATTTAAAAAGCAATTGAGGGTTCTGATAGGCTAAAGGACTTATTTGGAGCCAGTGTGTGAATGAGGCAGGATATGAACACATCTTTCTTATTCCAAAGTCAGTCTTCTATCCTCAGGCAATTCAACAAACATTAAAAAAGTGCCTACTGTGTTCAGAGGACTGTACTGAAATTATTTTACTATTCTATTAATAGCCAGTTAGTATTTTGGGATCCAGATTTTTCTCCTTTATTTCCTCATTTAGGGCACAGCCCTTGTAAAAAGTCAGTTTCTGAAGAATATGACTCATTGATGAAACTGTCCTATTCCTCAAGGAACGTGCTCTTCAATTTGGGACAGGATCCCACCAACTAGAAGACAACTTCTATTTAGAAGATAAACAGAATTCATTGTGGGTGAAACCTTACTCTGGGGAAAGGAATACTTGTCCTTGTATCCCTCCATTAGTATTTAGGATGATCTGGCTTATGAAGGAGAAAACCAACCAGAATATCTTGGATGAAGATGGATTCCTTTGCCTAGATTGATGAAAGAAGCTTATGTTCTCAGCAGGAGGAGCTGAAGACTTCTAGCCCAAGTTTTCATTAAATGTCCACCAATCGGAATTGATGTTCACTTGTACATTCTCTTATACAAGAATATTTTGTCTTTCCTTCTCTCCATGGTTTTGTCTTTGTTTACCAAGAAACCACTCATCATCAGTTTATTGATTGCTAGCTATTTAATTAATAAATTGATTATTAATTATACAGAAACTCTTTGTCTTGGGTTTTTCATTTGTCACACAAGGTACTTGGGGAAGATACAAAGATTAAATAAGACAAATATTGATAATCATAATATATCATATTAGAAAAGCAAATCAGAAAGGTAAAGTGCGAAACAAAACTCTATGTGTGATCTGAAAGGGAAGATAGTATTAATTGGAATGGAAGGATTAGTTATTTACAAAAGGGGAAAATGGGGCAAAGATGCATAAATGAACTGCAAAGTCACAGATTTCATGTGATAAAGAACATAATGATTGATTATAGTGATAATCAGAATAATTAATGTATAGTACTTAAACATTACTGTGATTCACATAAATTGCTTAATTTAATCCTCACAAAATATTGCAGTTATTATTACCCCCTTATATTATCTGCTATTTTACTTATTTCTGTAAATATTGTATTTCACTACCACCACCACACCTTATAGATTGTAAGCTCTTGTGGGCAAGCATTGTTGAACTTTTTGACTTTGTTCAGTGCCTTGCCCTCAATAGGCACTTGGGATCATAGAACTAAAGTGAGAAAAGAACTTCAGAGGCCACCTACAAAGGGAGTGGAGAAACAGGCTCAGATTTGCCCAATGTCACATAGGTGATTGTGTCAGGATTTGATAACACATCTTTTTTTTTCATCATACCATAAATGTTTGGTTAATTATTAGTGCCATTTTACATATGAGAAAACCTGGGCTTGGAGACATAAAATTGCCTATCTATAGTCACTCTTGTAACTAAGTGCCAGAGACGAAAATCCAAATGACTATGACTCCAAGTTTAGCGCTCAACTACCACAACTTTCAAAGCTGCTCACAGACCACAAGCTTAATTCTAAAGTTTCCAAATACTAGCTACTGGTTGTTCTGAAATCTTGGCCAAGTCACAGCATTTTTCAATGTTTTTGGAGTTTCCCCACCTGTTACATAGGCTGATAAAGTCATGGGTTTAGATCCAGAAAGAACAATAAGGATCATTTAATTTAATGTTTTCATTTTATAGATGAGAAGTTGTTTTTTAGTCTTTTCAGTCATATCTAACTCTTCATGACCCCATTTGAGGTCTTGACCTCAAATGACAAAGATACTGCAATAGTTTGCCATTTCCTTCTTCAGCTCATTTTAGAGATGAGGGGCAAATAGGGTTAAGTGACTTATCTAGGGTTACACAGTGACACATAATATCTAAGGTAAGATTTGAACTCAGGAAGAAGTCCTCATGATTCCAAGGCCAGTACCCTATCCACTGTACCTTCTGGCTGCCTCAGAGATGAGGAGACTGAAGCACTAAAGAGAGTAAGCAATTTGTCCAAGATCATTAGAGCTGGGAATATAATTTAGGTTCCTCGAACTCCAAATCTAGCATTGTTTCTCTCCTGAATGGCACGGAAACAACTCCACTGGGTTCCCCTGGATGATTCTTACACAAACAAATATTTATAGAACATGAGAGCTGGAAGGAATCTTGGAGGCTGTTTAGTTATAACCCTCTCATTTTAAAGATAAGGAAACAAGGTTCCAGGAAAACAGTATGAGAATTTTAAAATTATCTGTAGAGTACTAGTCTTTCACACAAATATATGTTTGGCATTTAAACTACTCAGCCAGCCCATTGCAGTTGCTCTCTCTGCAGCAGAGTTTGAATGTTTGGTAGTTCAGTTCAAAATAGATCCTCAGTGTCCAGTACTTAATCCTGCCAAGTAATCTTCAGGATCTTCCTAAAACAATTCAAATAGAAGCAATTCCCTTTCCTAGTAGATTGTTGAGTTTTCACAAGTGTGAAACAATGAGATCAGCACAATGGCTCTGTAGACCTTTAGTTTGGTAGGTAGCCAAATACATCTCCTCTTCTACATTTTTCTTTGGAGCCTCCCAAATGTTGAGCTAGTTTTGGCAATGCATATGGCAACCTTATCATCTATGTGGACATCCCTGAAATGTATATTGCCAAAGTAAGAGAAATAATCCACAATAGTTCCCCATATAGGCAATGCCATGCTGGCTAGTGGAGAGCCTCTGTTTTCTTGGTGTTAATTGTCAGATGAAAATTATCATAAGGGACATACATTTGATCCATACTCTGGTGTGTCTCAGCCTCAAAGGCTGCATTGAATGCACAATCATCTTGCAAACAAAAAGCCATGTACCAATTCTCCTCCCATTTTAGTCTTGCTTATAGCCTTTTCAAATTAATAATTTACAAAGTTGGTTGTGATAACCAACTTTGATGCCATTTTCATCCTTGTTGAAGGTGTGTATGACAATATCACTGAAAACATCATGTCAAAAACATAGGAAGAAGCACATAGCTTTGCTTCAGTCCATTCAGTCAAGCACATCTTCCATTATCCAAAACCCATACAAGCTGATCTCTGCTACTTTCTTTACCAGGTTTCAGATATCATGGAGTCATAGGATCAAACACTTAGATCTGAAGGGATTCTTAGAGGTCATCCAGTCCAATTCTTTCATTTTACACATGAGGAAATTGAGACCAAGAGGGATTAAATAGCTTGTTGATACTCAAGTCTGACCAAAGTTACTCCTTTTCTCATAAAACTCCAGTGGGCCCCTAAGTGACTTTAGGATAACTTTGATTTCCACCTACGTTTCCAGGCTTATTATCCCATATCTCTCTTTTTGTTTTCCTAGCACCTAGTACAGTATCTGGCACATAAGAGATGTGCCACATTAATGAAAGGAATGCTTTGTTTCATTGTTTGATAGGTGACAGAGCCAGGATTCAAGCTCAGTTCCCCTAACCACAAATCTACTTTTCAGAACTTTCCAGTTAACTTTGCATTTTCCATCAGGAACTCTAATTGGTTTCCACTGCATCAACAGAATATCTCAAGATGCACCTTCCCCCTTCAGCTTCCTTTTCAATATCTTCTCCCATTAGATTGTAAGCTTTTGAAGGCAGGTACTTTTTCTTTGTATTCCTAGTGCTTAGCACAATGGCAGGCACATAGTAGAGTAGCTCAGTGGCTCAGTGACTAGCAAGCTGAAAGACTCATCTTTGTGAGTTTGAATTTGGCCTCAGATACTTACTAGCTATTTGGCCTTGGTCAAGTCACTGAACTCTGATTGCTTCTTTTCTTATTTTATCTGTAAAATGAGATGGAGAAGGAAATGGCAAACTGCTTCAGTATCTTTGCCAAGAAAACCCCAAATGGGGGCACAAAGGATTGGACACAACTGAAATGACAGAACAACAAAAAACAGGCACATAGTAGGTGTTTAATAGGTACTTTTTGATTGATTTATGGATAATAAAAATCATTTGCTAAGATGGTATTAAAAAGCATATTTTCCTGGGAGTCAGGAAATTTGAACTCCTGCTTTACTCTGCAATTAGCTACTTGTGTGATAATAGATAAGTTACTTTACCTCAGGAGGTCTCAGTTTCCTCATTTGTAAACTGAAAGAGTTGGACTAAATGGTTTCTTATATCCCTGCCAACTCTAGCATTCAATAAAACTCTACCTTAGTAAAAGAAAATTTATATAGCAAAAGAAAATAAAGACTATCCTCAAAATAATCTCTGTTCCTTTCTAGCTACATGTACACACTGGAGTATTCATAAGAACACTCCTGATTTGGTTCTAATTCATCTAGTTCTTAATAAAGAGGTTGTGGCATTCTTACAAAATGTTATATATCTTCTATTGTTCCATTTAAAAAATAATCATTCACTGAACTCATTTTAAAGGTTTTGGAAATCTAAACACAGTAAACATAATATCTGATTAGATTGGAAATATAATATATGCCTGTGAATACCTATTAATATTTTCACATGGGTATACTTTGTATTCAGTGAAAATGCAAGATCTTCATTGAGAGAAAGTGTTGCAATAATCCTCCTTAAAGGAATATATATACAGTTATATGAAGTTAACAAGAAGAAAAACAGGCTTTGCCTACTAGCAATTTCCTGTACACCATGGGCACCATTTTCAAGTGAAAAATTAGAAGCATTGTGAAATAAATATGTGTTTCTCATTTTCTCTGGTCAAGATTGAAAATTCCCCAGAGGCCAGTACTGGGCTACTCTGCTATACTTTAACTCAGTTATTGAATCTTATGATCAAAAACAACCAAAAGGGAAAAAAAAATTCATTCTTCCTTCTTTAAATTAAGGGGAACCTAAGATGCTGCTTGCCTACAAAGTGAACTTTTAATAAGGTAGTTCTGGATAGCTTTATATGAGCCCATTGTGTAAAATGTTTTTCTTTCAAAGAATTCTACAAACCCCAAAGCCTTTTATTTTATTTTTTCTTTTCAGAAAGTTCTTTCAAGGGAAAAAAGACCATATATCTTTAATTTTTAATTTGTATTTATCCATAATGTTTGTTATTTCTCACTTTCTTCCCCCTTCTCATTTTTTTTTAATTTTTATTTTATTTGCATAACATATGTGTGGGTAATTCTTCAACAATAACCCTTACATAGCTTTCCGTTACAAATTTTTCCCCCCAACTCCCCACCCCTCCCCTAGATGGCAGGATATCCACTACATGTTAATTATGTTAAAATATTGGCAAATCGAATATATGTATACATATTTCCAAACTTATCATTGGTGTGCAAGAAAAATCTTATCTACACAAACGATATATCAGATAAAGGAAACACAATGTAAGCAAACATCAATCAAGGAGTATGAGAATGTTATGTTGTGGTCCACATTTCGCATCCCTCTCTCTGGGTGTATATGGCTTTCTTCAGTGAACAATTGGAGGTGGTTTGAAACATTTCATTGTTGAAGAGAGCCATGTCCATCAGAATTGATCGTCATATAGTACTGTTGTTGCCGTGTATAATGATCTCCTGGTTCTGCTCATTTCACTCAGCATCAGTTCATGTAAGTCTCTCCAGGCCTCTCTGAAATCATCTTGCTGGTCATTTCTTACAGAACAATAATATTCCATAACATTCATATACCATAATTTATTCAGCCATTCTCCAATTGAAGGGCATCTATTCAATTTCCAGTTTCTAGCCACTACAAAAAGGGCTGCCACAAACATTCTTGCACATGTCCCCCTTCTCATTTTAAAAAAAAAGACATCTTCATAATGTACACAAGCAAAACTGATAATTAAGTAATAAGATACTTGAGGGCAGGGATCAGGCTTTATTTCATCTATATTCTAAACTGCTAGTACAGAGCATTGAACTTCTTGTAATATGTGGTGTGTATTACAGCAAAATGAAGATTAGTTCTCAAAGAACTCTCATTCAAATCTGAGAACCAATCTTACTTGTGTGGTCTTGAAGAAGTCACTTAACCCACTTAGACTCAGTTTCCTCATATTTAAAATGAGCGTTGTCATAGGGAGCCTCTAAAGTTCCATAGAGCTCTGGACTCTAAAGCTCTGATTCTTTGATTAATATTCCAGTGGTTCTATATTCTCATTACTCTCTCCAACAAAACTGACCTCGGATACTCTATCCAAAAACTTATCCACAAACACTGATTGTTTGTTTAGTAAATATTTATTGAATTAATAAACACAATATTTAACATTAATTAAATATTATTTAAATAAACACAGGAATGTTTCAAATTTATAATTTATTAAGAAGTCATGCAAATAAATTAGTGTTAAATATTGGAATATATTTAATATAGTTTGCTAGCCATTAAAAATTGGTCAATAAACTTTTTAAAGCATTACTATGTGGCAGGGACTAGGCAAGAGGGGGATATATATAAAAATCCACACAATCCCTGCTCTCAAGGAGCTTCTATTCCATTGTGATCTACAATGGTACCTGCTTTCATTAAATACCTTCACTGGTGGCTTAATGTTTTCCAAACTAAAACTGAACTTTTGTCTTCATTTTTCAAGCTATATGCCATTCTTCTCTTATATTTCAAGGTTATAGATTCAATCTCAGGTTGGCCCCTTTATGTTTATTGATCCTTATCACACAAAGGCATAAATTATCTTCTTTCTATTTACAATCCCAAAAGACTTATCAGCAGTCAAACTGTGGGATACATTTTATTGACACCCTCCTCCCCCGCTTTTAAATTATTTAATCTGAATTATTTAATTACAGGCTGCATAATTTAATTACATTCTGATCTGTTCTGCCAAATAGTGGGGTCCTGAATTGATATCTTTTTGTGATACCTCTCTACCACCCCCATACATAATTAAATAGGTCTGTAAGACCTTAGAGAAGTTATTATGCTAGATAGCATCAGTTTTACTTGAGACTAAGTTGGGACAAAATTGTAAAGACAGAAGAAATGTGAATATTTTGGCTTCTTTGGTGAAGTGGTATAATGAAAATAATAAGTTCTGGGTTCAAATTCTACCTTTAAGGGGTGGTGGTGACCTTAAAAAAATCATTTTCCTTTTCTGAGCTTATCTATAGCTTCTCTCATTCTTACAAGGGAAAGAAGGGAAGAAGAAAGGGAAAAAAGGAAAGAAGGAAGGAAGGGACGAGAGGAAAGAGGAAGAAAGGAAGGAAAAAACCAAACATTTATTAAATATGCCAGGCACTATTAAGCACTTTAAAAATATTATCTCATTTAATCTTCACAATAATCTAGGAAGAAGGTGCTATTATTATCCCTATTTTACAGGAGACAGAGATTAAATAACTTGACCAGGATGACATAGTTAATAAATATCTGAGGGTGAATTTGAACTCGAGTCTTCCTGATTCCAGATCCAGTAAGTACTCTATCCTCTGGCTGCCTAGTTGAAGAGACTGTTAGGCTACATCAGTAGTATATCATTCAAATAGAAATGAATCCTGGTGAACTATATCTTCACTTATATTACCTATAATTTGTTGCATTTTTACTTATTTGTTAATTATTTCCCCATTAAATTTTAATTTGGTTTGGGACCATTTGGGAATGTTACAAACCTGCTCCATGTTTGGCACTTCTGGACCAGATCATTTTAGAGGGTATTTTTCATCTTTAAATCCTGCACTCTAAAGTTTGGCTTTAGTGCTCTGTATTTTGGGATGGTCCATATGGAAATGAAGGAGTGCTCAAAGCTGATCCCAACCTCCCATCCTTCTACTCTTATCTCTAGCTCTGTTGACTCTGCTAAGATCTGGAAGCCAGTGACCCCACTTACTTCCTACACTTCCAGCTCAGTCTCTTCTCTCCAGATAGGCGTAGATTTATTTTATTTCTTCTTAGTTCAGTCAGAGCGGGCTGCATGCTTTTTTCTCAAATGTGCTTTAGTAAGGAATTAGGTTTATGGATTGAATCTGTGATTTCCTTGGTATAGAAAAATCTGAGATAAAGAAATGCCCTCTACCAAAGCTGATTAAACAATACCTTTTCTGCAACTTATAGTCTTAGAGAGTAGTGGGGGGCAGTGGTTGTTGTCCTTCATGCTTTCTTTTTCATAGTATTTTATTCCTTCCCAATTGTATGTTAAGATAATTTTTAGCATCAATTTTTATAACAGTTTGAGTTTTAAGATTTTTTTCACCCCTCCTTTTCCTCTTCCTAAAACTTAGGCAATTTGGTGTAGATTATAAATGTGCAGTTATGTAAAACATTTCCATATTTGTCATAGTTATGAAAGAAGAAACAGATCAAAAGGAAAAGAAATGGGAAAAAAATAAAGTAAGTGAAAAAAAGTATTCTTTAATCTACATCCAAAGTCCATTCTTTCTTTATCTAGAAGTAGATAGCATTTTCAATCATGGGATCTTTGTTCTTGTCTTGGATGATTGTATTGCTGAGAAGTTAAGTTGTTCATCATACAACGTTATTGATATTGGATACAATGTTTTCCTGGTTCTGCTCATTTCACTTTGCATTAGCTCCTGTAAGTCTTTTCAGGTTTTCGAAATCTACCTGCTTATCATTACATCCATATACCACAATTTGTTCAGTCACTCTCCAGTTGATGGGCATCCCCTCAATTTACAATATTTTGCCATCACTAAATGGGTTGCTATTAATATTTTTGTATATGCAGGTCCTTTTCCCTTTGAGCATAGTTCCAAATTGTTCTCCAGAAGAATTGATCAGTATCCTACTCTACCAACAATGCAATAATGTTCCAACATTTATCATTTTCTTCTTTTTGTCACATTAGCCAATATGATAGAAATGAGATGGTACCTCAGGGTTATTTGATTTGCAGAGGTTGGAGTACTGAACCTGGAGTCAGTTCAAATTCAGTCTCAGACACTTAACTGTGTAACTAGGGGCAATGCAAGGGAGGAAAAAAAAATTAAGGTTTGAAAAAAAAAACTGACTTTGGGATGGGCCTTCCAGGATAAGGTAGAAGCAAAGGAGACAATGAGTAGGGAAGAGAGCTAAGAGGTCAAAAAGCCATGTCAATCAAGTCAATTTGTAAACAGTTTTTAATTTGGTTAAAGGAGAGTCATCTTATTTGCCTTAGAATACCCTTCTTTTTACTATACTTGTCTATGCAAATATTGTATTGTACTGTATAGCCCATTAGATAGCAAACTTCTTAAATGTAGATAAAATGTATGATGATTTATTTGTTTATTCCAAGCATCTAAAATAATGCATTATAGATGTACAGATTACCATTCTAATTAAAGTGGGTTGTTAGCCATCCCTTTAAATCGTTCCTCTTATCTCTTATCTTTTTCCATTCCCAAAGATCATAAATTCTAAAATTTTTGATTCTTTCTCAGACTAATTTAAATAATTAAAAGAAATATTACATTTAGTTAGTGAAAATAAAAATATATTTTTCCCATCCAAGTTCATGGACCATACTTTAACAGCCCTTACCACAAGCCATTCTCCATGCCTATAATTCCTTTCTTTTCCATACCTGTCTATTTCAATCTTTGTCTTTTATCAAAGTTCAACTCAGCTATTATCTCTTCTGTGAAACTTCCCTTTTTTGCTATTTGTTAGTGGTGTTTTGGTCCTCATTTTTTCTCTTACTAAACTTGTTTGTGTAGAAGTTATATTTTAACACACTCCTTCCTCCCCAGTCCCCCATAGAATGTAAACTCTATTAGGTCAGGGGTTATTTCATGTGTCTCTTTGTGTCTTCAGTGCTTTGCAAAATGCCTGATCCATAGTAGGTGATTAATAAATTATTGTTTTTTGATGAACTGAATTGAATTGTATTCTGAAAAGAGAGAAGCCCTCTCTTGGGATTTTCCCAGTGTGGGCATTGTGTAGACTAGATGTGTCAGATATAAGTGACTGTTCTTAAATCCAAATTATGAAGTAATTGGGAAATGTTAACAAAATAAATAAAAATGTTTGAGTTTGACAGCACTAGTTTAGGCAACAGATCTGTGTTTCTTTTTGCCTCAGTGGTGGCCAGAGTTATAGGAGCACCGACATTTTGTAAAGATTACTATGAACTTGTTTCCAGGTTTGGCCAGGATATTGAAAGTTCAATAAAGACAGCTAGCCCAGGTGTGAAGCAGAACCTGTGTCTATCAAAGCCATTTGCTTCCTGCTCTTTCAAAACTATTCCCTGTTCCATTTCGAACACAGTATCACATGACTCGTGTTGCATGAGGCAAATAGCTTAGGAAAACCACAGGAATAATCCTATGTTTGCTTCACCTTCAAAGAATTGCAGAAAAGCTGGCCCAGTGATCCTCCTGATCCTCTAGTCGATTACTAGCAAACACTCATTTAATGCAAAGCTGACAAATCTGAGGCTTCATTGCATAGATGAAAATTTTGAAAATGGAATGGGCAAAGTGAGGCAGGGCTTATGAACCCATAGGGAGAAAAGTTGATGTCAGAATTTGCTATAAAAAGCTAACTATTGGACCATACTTTCTCCCTTAAGGGAAAGATAGTCTAACTATGATTTAGCATATCAGGATTTAGAAGAGACCTTAGACCAAGAGTCATATCATAAAATCATATTTCTGGAAGGGATCTTAGAGAGATGAGCTAGTCCAATTACATTTGTTTCACAGATGAGAAAACTGGTGGTCTAAATGATGAAATCACTTCTAAGTTATACAGTCTAGTTAGTTTTAGAACCATGAATGGAAATTCTGATTGCCAGGCTGGAAATTTCTTTCCCTTGCCTGGAACCATGACTCTGGGGATCTAGAAACTTTGTGAGTGATAAAGGTCATGTCTAGAAGGAGGAGCAGGAACTTATGCTAATAATAACAGGTAGGGTTTTTTTTTAAGTCAAAATGATTTTTTGGATTTTTCCTTGAACTAGAATTCTAAGATTACTTTGGTACTTCAGAAGCATTGTTACAATCTCCCGATTCTGCCTTAAAGAAAACGAAAAGGAAAAAAAAAGGTCATTCTTTCTTGAAGGATATTCATCTTTTGCCAGGTGGTTTTTGGGGGTCAAAGGCTATGCTGAGAGGGAATGTGTTTAGATATTCCAAACAAACTAGAAAGGCTTCAAGTAATGTCCCAATGTTGGACTCTCTGTCTGTGGTCAGAGGACCAGCTGAGTTAAATTCAGAGGTCATTCTAAAGTTTGGGATTAATGTGAGAGGCCAAAGAAACCCATGAATACAATCAGTGAAGGCAGGGATGCCTGCTAGTTAAGTGTATATCTTCATTATTTTAAAAAATCATGTCTTTTCTTTTACTGCAATGTTAAAGTCCTACTCCATTAAAATCTTACTCTGCTCTGATATAAACTCCTTGAAATGTAAGTCAGTGGAATGGTATGCTTTAGCAGCTCTAATCACATTAGAATGGATCCAACAGGAAAAACTGCAGGTTTGTTGTCCCAGAACTAGCTAGCTAATGCATATAACCTCATGGTGGGTTTGGTCACTGGCTGACAAATTTTTCTGACTCAATAGTTTTCAAAGACCATATTAGGGTAGACATTTCATCAGTAGCAAGAGTAACCCTATTAATGCATCATGGGTCCTTGGAATACTTTGACAAGTTGTATTGTAGACTTTTATTTTTATACCTTCATTATTTCTTCATTATCCCTTCTCTTCTGCACTGACCTCTCTGTTATAAAAAGAAAAAATGGTTAAGCAAAACCAGTTGACAAAATGGCTGTGCCTAACAGCTTATGTATTATTTTTCTCCCATAATCCTCCAACTCTTTACCAAAAGGATAGTATATTATACCTTCTTGTTTTCCTCTAGGGCCAATAACGGTCATCGAAATTAAGCACCACTCAGCTCTTTTTAGAATTGTTTTCATTTACATTTTTATGGTCATTGTACATATTGTTTTCCTGGTTCTGTGTACTTCACTCAGGATCAATTTATATGAATCTTCCCATGTATCTCTGCATTAATTTTCATCATTTTTTTACAATACAATAATGGTAAAATGAGCCTGGGGTTTGGAGTCAAAGGACATGGATTTGACTGCTATCTCTGCTAGTTTTTATTCATGTGAGCCAGAGTAAGTCAGTCACATGGCCTTTCTGGGTCTCAATTTCATTATCCCTAATATGAGGAAGCTCACACAATGACCATTAAAGTTTTAGATCTTCTTATACTGTGTTCATATATGGCAAGTTGTTCATCCTTCTCTCAATCAATGGACACCCACTTTATTGCCAGTTTTTCCCCCTGAAACCACAAAAAGTTCTGCTCTGAATATTTTTGACCTCTTTGGTGTATGTGCAGTGGAATCACTGGGTCAAAGGGTAGTTTCTTTGGATATTGAAATAAGCAAGGAATTTCTCTTTATATTTTCCTTAAAAATGAAAGAGATAGGATAGAACAATAAAAGTCAAATAAACAAGAGTTTATTTACACACCTATTATGTATCAGGCAACTGTGCTAAGCACAGCAACTATGTTGGAGATACAAAGAAAGTCAAAATCTAAAACCAAACAAAAAATCCCTTGCTCAATTCTTTTTTTTATTTTATTTGCATAACATATGTGTGGGTAATTCTTCAACAATAACCCTTACATAGCTTTCTGTTACAAATTTCCCCCCCAATTCCCCACCCCTCCCCTAGATGGCAGGATATCCACTACATGTTAATTATGTTAAAATATTGGCAACTCGAATATATGTATACATATTTCCAAACTTATCATTGTTGTGCAAGAAAAATCGTGTCTACAAGAAAGACATATCAGATAAAGGAAACACAATGTAAGCAAACATCAATCGAGAGTATGAGAATGTTATGTTGTGGTCCACATTTCACATCCCTCTCTCTGGGTGTATATGGCTTTCTTCAGTGAACAATTGGAAGTGGTTTGAAACATTTCATTGTTGAAGAGAGCCATGCCCATCAGAATTGATCATCATATAGTACTGTTGTTGCCGTGTATAATGATCTCCTGGTTCTGCTCATTTCACTCAGCATCAGTTCATGTAAGTCTCTCCAGGCCTCTCTGAAATCATCTTGCTGGTCATTTCTTACAGAACAATAATATTCCATAATATTCATATACCATAATTTATTCAGCCATTCTCCAATTGAAGGGCATCTATTCAATTTCCAGTTTCTAGCCACTACAAAAAGGGCTGCCACAAACATTCTTG
>JAJPUD010001564.1:110293-144037 GCA_023553655.1 Myrmecobius fasciatus
TCTCCCCTAGGAATTTGGATGCTATTGCACTTGGTGCGTATATATTTAGTATTGATATTGCTACATTATCTATGGTACCCTTTAATAAAATATAGTTTCCTTCCTTATCTCTTTTGATTAGATCTATCTTAGCTTTTACTTGATCTGAGATAAGGATTGCTACCCCTGCTTTTTTTTGTTCACCTGAAGCATAGTATTTTCTGCTCCAGCCTTTTACTTTCATCCTATATGTGTCACTATGTTTTAGATGTGTTTCGTGTAGACAACATATTGTGGGATTCTGATTTTTATTCCAGTCTGATATCCGCTTCCGCTTTATGGGAAAGTTCATCCCATTCACATTCACAGTTAGAATAACTAATTCTTTATTTCCTGCCATCTTATTTACCCAAGTTATGTTTCCCCCTTTCCTTTCCCCTTTCTCCCTTCCCCCCTCCTCAGTAATTTGCTTTTATGACCCCCTCCCCCAAACAATGCTCCACCCTTTATGTCCCTTCCCCCTGTTTTTACTCCTTTCCCCTGATTCTTCTATTTTCCCTTCTATTGGTTTATCCCTTTCTTTTCCTCCTTTCCCTCCCACTTCCCTCTAGCAACAGACAAGTTTCTATGTGAAATCTGATATACACTTTTAGAGCCCAACCTGATGAGAGTAAGATTTACACAATGCTCATCTCCCTCCCCTCTTTCTCTCAATTATATTAGGTTTTGTTTGCCTCTTCAAGTGATTTTACCTTGTTTTTAACCTTTTTTTTTAGATCTTATTTTACCACTTTTTCCCTCTTTTCCCCAATATGACAACCTTTTCCCCTCTAGTTCTCTTTTTTTATATTATCAAAGTAATATCTAGTTAATTATACCCCCAAACTTTAAGTATCCCCCTAGTAAAAATAAAGTTCTCAAGAGTCCTTTCCTTTTTACCTTTTTATGCATCTTTTGAGTTCTGTTTGGATGTCGAATTTTTTGTTCAGATCTGGTCTTTTCATTAGAAATAGTTGAAATTCAGCTATATCATTAAATGACCATCTTCTTCCCTGAAGGATAATGCTCATTCTAGCTGGATAGGTTATTCTTGGCTGTAATCAAAGTTCCTTTGCCCTTCAGAATATCTGGTTCCAGGCCCTTCGATCCTTCAATGTGGAGGCTGACAGATCGTGTGTGATTCTAATTATTGATCCTTGGTATTTGAATTGTTTCTTTCTAGCTGCTAGCAGAATCTTTTCTTTGGTGCGATAGTCCTGAAATTTAGCCACGATATTCCTAGGGGTCTTAATTTTGGGGTCTCTTTCAGGAGGTTATTGGTGAATTCTTTAAATGGTGATTTTGCCTTCTGATTCTACAATCTCAGGGTAGTTTTCTTTCAGGATTTCCTGGAAGATAGTGTTTAGATTCTTTTTTTCATCATGACTTTCAGGAAGTCCAATGATCCTTAGATTGTCTCTCCTAGATCTATTTTCCAAGTCAGTTGTTTTTCCTAGGAGATATTTCATATTTTCTTGTAATTTTTCATTTTTTTTGTTTTTGTTTGACTGATTCTTGAAGTCTTATTGAGTCATTCACTTGCATTTTTTCAATTCTTATTTTTAAAGTGTTGTTTTCTTCAGTTACCTTTTTTTAATATAAAGCTTTTTATTTACAAAACATATGAGTGACCTTTCAACATTGACCTTTGCAAAAACTTTTTTTTCCCAAGCTTTTCCCCTCCTTTCCCTCACCCCCCACCCCTAGATGACAGGTAATCTAATACATGATAAATAGGACAAATTATATGACAAATACAATACATGTATACATATCTATACAGTTATCTTACCTTCAGTTACCTTTTTAAGCTCCTTTTGTAACTGGCCAATTTGTTCATTGCACTCTTTTTCCACTTCACTAATTTTATTTTTCAATAAATTGGTGTCTTTATCGTATCTCTTTTGGAGGGCTTCTTGCACTGACTTCAGTTTATTTTACCATTTATCCTCCAGCTCTCTTTTGAGATTCTGTATGCAATCTTCCAGAAAGGCCTTTTGGAAAGGGAACCAGTGATGGTCCTTAATAACATTCTCTGAAGTTTTGTCTAAAGGAACCTCAGGATCTGGGGTCAGCCCTTCTCTGTCTCGATAAAAGTTGTCTATGGTGAGAGCTCTCTTTTGTTTCTTCATTTTTTTTTAGGCAGCCTGTATATCTCTTTAAGGTTTGGAAAAACCGAGGCTAAAGCTCTTTGCCCTGGGGCAATTTGGTGAATTAACTTAAGGTGCTAGGCCTGTGGGGGCTAGGACTAAGTCCGAATTACTCCTTAAACAAGGCAAGTCTGCCAGAACACCTGCCCCCAATCCGGGCAGAGTGTCCTGAGTGCCTCAGATAAACTCCTGGTGTTTGGAGTTTGGAGTTTAGAGTTTTTGCCACAATGAGCTGAGCTGAGTCCCACCCTCACTTCTGGCCTACACCACTCTTTATCCCTCTGTCCGAGTTAGACAAACCTGATGTGAAGTTCTTCAGAGATATCAGCAAGCAGTGTCCAAGTATTTCTGAATTCATTGACTTGAAGATCAGTTTAGAGGCTTATTTTATTGTTGATTTGAGAGAAGATCGGAGGAGACGCAAAGAGTCACGTTTTCACTCTGCCATCTTGGCTCCCCCCTCCCCCCCAGATCTTAACATGTATTTCTCAGGGATCAGATTCTAAAGGGCTTTAAAAACCAAGGAGAGAATTTTATATTTGACCCTGCAGGGATAGGGGGCCACTGGAGTTTACTGAATGATGGGGTGACATGGTCAGACTTGTACTTTAGGAAGATCTCATGAACAGCTGAATGGAAGATGGACTGAATAGGAAGAGACTTGCGGCAGAGAGACTTTGGAAGGGATGAAGGCCATCATCAGGATTGTATGGGAAATGGCCACTCCAGGAAGACCTGAAACTGATGAAATAAGAGATCCTTCATATAATTCTTTCCTTACATGAGAACCATAAGATTAGTCTTCTAATCTAAAAAAAAAGCATATACTCATCAACTATGATTTTCTGTTTGAGTACTGAGGGAGATCCAGGGAAAAGTCAAAATTACTAATATTGATCTAAAGTCATTAAAACTTAAAAGGCTAAAGCTGTTTTTCCTTTTTTTTGGCACCATTATAAGTCAAAATGGGCCTGATCTTATCCAAGCATGCTTTCTTGGAACACACAAGAATCTATTTTGATAATTATTTGATAAGATTCCCTGATCTGTGCAAATTTATTCTCTGACATAAAAAGGGAGATTCTCTAGATATTTGGTAGTTCCATTCCCACAAAATGAATGGCACATATTACAGATTTACTTATGGATTATTCAACCAATGAAAAGTCACCCTTCATAGTAGTATGGCACCATTTCAAAATGACAAGAAGAAAAAAGATGGTGAAATGAAACAGGCACTGGGCACATATCCAGAGAGGCCCACCCCAGGCACAAACTACTACAATTTCACAGTTGTATAAACAGCATATTGATAAAGTGAGGTCATCCTGCTCATTATCTCTTTCAGAACAAGAGTATTCAGGGTACTTATAAAAACTGTATGATAGAACTCAAATGTGAAATCAGTAGGACGTATTTTTCTCAAGTTAAAAATAAACTACAAGCCTTTGATTTTTCAAATATTCTTTAGGGGTCATATACTATCTTTAGGACAGAATTCCATTCTTGATGATTGAATTTTTACAATCTAAATGCTTTACTTGTGGATTCAATTCAATGTTAGTTTACTTCCCAGAATGCACTTTTCATAATAACACAGAGTTTGATAGTTGGAAAAGACCTTAGTCCATCTAAGCCAGTCCATTACCAAAGAAATAACCTTTATAATATATCTGACAAATGGTCACCAGCTTCTAATTGGAGAACTCTGAATAGAGGGAATCCACTTCTCCCAAGGCAGCCCATCCCATCTTTGCATAGCTCTCATTGTTAGAAGACTTTTTCTAAGTACAATTCTAAATTTGCCTTTTTGAAAATCCTACCCATTGCTCCTAGTTCTGTTCTCTGGCAACAAATAGAACAAATCTAATCCCTATTCAACATGAAAATCCTTCAAATAATTGAAGAAGCCAATAAAAACCTCCCTCATCCTTCTTTTCTCCAGTTTCATCAGCTTATTCTAATAAAACTGGGATTGAAGGCCCTTCGACCTACTGGTTGCCCTACTCTGGACACTCTTTAGATAATAATAATAATAGCTAGCATTTATATAGCATCTGCTGAATGATAGAAATTGTGCCAAGTGCTTTACATATATTCTCATTTGATGGTCAGAACTCTGGGACTTGGTTACCCTGATTTTACAGTTGAAGAAACTGAGACAAACAACTTGACATGCTCAAGGTCATGCAACTTGTCTCAAGCTTTGAATTTAAACTCATTTCTTCCTGAGAGCAAAGCTAGCGCTACTCATTGAACTTATCTGGCTACTTAAAATCCTTCTTAAACTGTGATACTCAGACCTAAATACTCCAAATGTATACAACAGGACAGACTATTGGAAGTTATTCCTTTTAATAAAGGCCAAGATGCTAGTAGCTTTTTTGAACACTTTATCACATTGTTTTTTTTTTTTTTTGTTTGTTTGTTTGTTTGTTTTTTTGCTGAGGCAATTGGGGTTAAGTGACTTGCCCAGAGTCACACAGCTAGGGAATGTTAAGTGTCTGAGACCAGATTTGAACTCAGGTCTTCCTGACTTCAGGGCTGGTGCTCTAACCACTGTGCCACCTAGCTGCCCCACACTTTATCACATTGTTGACTTAGAGTTTACAATCTACTAACACCTCTAGATATTTTTCATAAATTGTTATCTAACTGTGCCTCTTGCATTCTGTCATTATCAATATATAATTTATTTTTTTAACCTGAATATAAGACTATATTTATTCCTATTGAATTTCATTTTCTTAAATTCACCCTAGTGAGACAGTCTTGTCAAGATCTTTTTTGGGATCCTGATGTTTTCATTCACTTACATTCTCTCTCCTTTCCACCTTCTGCAGACTTGAGAAATGTGTCTTTATTCAAGTCATTGATAAAAATATTAAATAGTACATGATCACAGATAGATCCCTAGGGTACTCCATTGGAAACTTTCTGTCATGATGACATCAAATTATTAACAAGTCATTTCTAAGTCTTATTCAACCAATATTTATCTAGTTCAGAGCTGTCCTTCTTCACTATGGTCCATTGGCTGCACACAAGAAATCAGAACAAAATATAAACGGGAAATATTTAACAAAATAAATCAAAATATGATAAAACATAGATAATATTTTATTATAAACTCAAGTTGATACATGGCCTGCAGGGATCCCTATGTATAGATCAGTGCCTTTTATTTCCATTTGCTTTTGAAAAATCTGGTGTAGTCTACATTTCTCCATATTCTCCATAAAAATGGCATAAAATACATTAAAATATCTTGGCTAAAAACTTGGCATATTAGATTTATAGCATACCTCTTATCCACCAGTTTATTAACCCTGTCAAAAAAAAGAAAGAAAGGTAATTTGGCAGGACATTGCTCTTTTAATCACTACTACCTTTTCTAACCATTTCTTTAGTGATTCTTTCTGGAATTTCTCCAAGAATCAAGGTGAAGCTTGTTGGACTAGTTTTTGCTTTTCTTTAAAAAAAAAAACAAAAACAAAAACAGAAAACAAGTCAATATTTTATTTAGGATTTTTGCATCAATATTCATCAGGGAAATTGGTCTATAATTTTCTTTCTCTATTTTCACCCTACCTGGTTTAGGTATCAACACCATATCTGTGTAATAAAAGGAATTTGGTACGACTGCTTCTTTCCCCATTTTTCAAATAGTTTGCATAGTATTGGAATTAATTGTTCTTTAAATGTTTGGTAGAATTCTCATGTAAATCCATCTGGCCCTGGAGATTTTTTCTTAGAGAGTTGATTAGCTTGTTCTATTTCTTTTTCTAAAATGGGACTATTTAAATAATTTATTTCCTCTTCTGTTAATCTGAGCAATCCATGTAAAAAACAAAAAAATAAAAAATAGCATTTTCCCTTTTCCAATCATGAAGTACCTTTATCATTTTTCATGATTTAAAAATATTACTGAGAGTATTATTGTTGCCACGTGTCAGTTCTTTCACTACTTGAGGATATAGTTCACTTATGCTAGGTTATTTGAATTCATCAAAAGCATTCAAGTTCTCCTTATTTATCTTATGTATCAACTCCCTATTAACTATTTGTGAAGACTTCAGCAGAATGGACAGAGGAAAACATTTTGTTCCAATGGCCATGAAGGCAGTTCAAAAAGCACTTAGAACTTCATCAAACATCAAAGATGTGAAGGTCATTCCCTGTATCATGGACCTGACTTCATAACTCTTCAAGAGGGAGTGAGGCTGATAAGTTTGTACAACTCTGCTTCACTTAGGTACAATTCATGTGCAAATCAAGACATAATATCTCTTATGGTGTCATCTTCAAAAATGAAGGATGAACAACAATCATTTGCATTGTCATTTCAAGTGCAAAGATCATATTTCTTAATAAACAAAATACACATTTAGCAGTTCTGATTCATATTAAACAGAAGTACTCTGCCTTCTTTGAGCCTTTTTCTCCAAATACTGCTAATACACCCTATTTTTAAAAATTCATTTCCCTCAATTGCCTCCAGTTATTCTTAGTTTTAGGACTATTGACTTTTTAAAAATAGGACTAGGTTATACATTTACATTTATTCTCTTGTAAGAGGGATGTCAAACCCCTGGACACCAGTGAATGTAACTAAAAAGATGCTCCAGACTTAATGTTTCTATCAGGTGAGAATACTTCTTGGATTACGTTATAAAGCTGGTCAATCCAAGGTAAACATTAGGTATGAGCAATTCTTAGATAATTTTATTAAAATAATCATATGGTAAAACTAGGTATGAATTGAATGAAAGCACATGACACAATTTAAAAAATGTCTTGACATTGGTTAAAGAAAAACAGTTACAACTTGTGTGGTTTTAAATCAAATAACTAGCAAGTTCAGAATCCAGGAGCAGGCTGCTAATCCAGCTCCAACTAAGCCCCAGAGAGGGGATCGCTTATAGGAAAGGATGAGAAAGATAAGGAAAGAATCTGTCTCTTCCCTTTAACCCCCACTGACAAGTGATGGACTCTGTGAACTTTAAAATCTCAGAAGAAACAGACTTCCCATGAAGACCAAGAAATCAGAGTGATCCAAGGGCAAAATCAACACATGGCAACATATGGGAGAAAATTTCAAGGACACTTTACAAGGGCACTGATCATTGGAATCCAGCAGAGAGTCACAGTTAACCTAAGAAAAATTTCATGAGGATTCCAAAAAGGGAGAAAAGGGGTTCCAGTAACCAAGTGCTGTGAGTTACCCTTTTGCTTCATGTTGTTTAAGCTTGAGTCTTCTCTTCCCAGGGAACAAGTATGTTATCAAAAGGAGAGAATGTCAGAGCTGTGGAGTTGCTTTGTGTCAACTCTTTTTTTGTTTACTAACTTTTCTAATTATATATGCCATCTTATTAAATATAAGTTAATTCTGTCTAGTTTGCTGACAATCATCTTTATTTCATAGAGCGTGCTGGATGGTAGCTCATGCGAAAAACCTTAACTTCTCAGTGTTATCCCTAGAAATTTAAGGGGAGAAGTAGCCATCTACTTTCTGAGAATCTTACCTACTGGTCTCAGTGGTAATTGAGAAGTAGCCTAAAAGCAGGTGCTACATTCTGTTACCTGGGCTTCCTTCCAACTTCTGTCCATCTCTTTTTTTAATTTTCTAAAATGGGCAGCAGTGGATAGAACATTGGTTCCCTAATCAGGAGGACCTGAGTTTAAATATGACCCTGCACACATTTACTTTTCTTTTATAAAAGAGAGATCCAAGTGAGATCTGTTTTCTGGATAATTTAAGTCCTCCTTTTTTATGGTATGATGCTAAACTTGTGATCTATTTCCCAAACTCATTAGTACACATATTTAGTTATATGTCTGTGGTTTAGAGCAGGGTTTCTTAAACTTTTGCCACTCATGACAATTTTTTTTTGCCCAAGAAGTTTTTACTTGATCCAATGTACATGAGTATATAAAATAGGTATACCAAATCAAATATTTACTAATAAAAATAGTAAAGAAACTTATTTTAAAACAATTCTTTGTAATACATATAACTTCACCATTTATTAGAAACGAAAGCAAATTTGTATATTAATGAGATGGATGTGCTTGCTTATTTTTATATAAAAATTAAATTTTGGCAGAATATTTGATACTGCAGAATGTAAAGCATTCAGTAATCTTTTACTGTTGCCAAATTTTTCATGACCTGCCCACATTCAGTTATATGACCCCATATTGGATTGTGACCCACAGTTTAAGAAGCTTTGGTATAGACATTATGTACCACGTGCAAGTCACTACAAGATTTCCCATGGTCTCTATACTGGTTGATATTTTCCCTTGTTTTTTTGGACCACTCCTAAAATGTTCATCCCCATGACCTTTAAGACTTGGTTTAAACTTTTAAGGGCAGTGGATAGAGTATGGCCCCAGGAATTAGGAAGACTCATCTTCTGAGTTCAAATCTGGCCTCATATATTTCCTAGCTCTGTGACCCTGGGCAAGTTTGTTGTCTCCATTTTCTCATATGTAAATGAGCTGGAGAAGGAAATGTCACAGAGAGTCAGGCATGACTGAAAAATGACTTAATAACAACAAAATTGCCTCTTCATATCTTCAAAACCAAACCTAATTTCCTTTCCTTAATTTCAACAACTTGCCAACCACATCTATTTCCCTTTCCTCCTTACACCAATCTCTTAGGGTATTTTACCAACTAATTCCACCTGCTAATCCACTTTGGAATTGACTTTACCCTTTGTTTTGTTTATTTTTTTTCATACTTAACCTTGCCAAATATCTTTAAAAAATTTTTTTTCTTGACTCTTCATTTTCTTGTTCTTGATCCTTAATCCTTTTTAATCCTCCTTGATCCTACTTCTCTTTCAATTTTTTTCTCATGAAGTCCAGAAATAGAATCTAGACAAATGTTTTGGACCAGGACATTATTCTTAAATTTTTCTATATTTCACCAAATTTCTTCTTTCTAAACACACTCCTTGACCTTTCTTTTTTAGTCCAAAACCATGGGAATCATGTAAATTTGTTGTTATTCAAGCATATCTGACCCTTTAGGACCTCATTTGGGGTTTTCTTGACAAAGATGCTGGAGTGGTTTTTCCATTTCCTTTTCCAACTAACTTTTCAGATAAGGAAACTGAAGCAAATAGGGTCAAGTGACTTACCCAGGGTCATACATAGAAGGTGTCTGAGGCCAGATTTGTATTCAGCTCTTCCTGACTCTAGGCCCAGTGGGCCACCTACCTTGCCCTTATTCAATTCTCTTTTTTCTTATCTTCTTTCAACTATAATCTTCTTCCACCAGTCAGGAACAGAATGTAACAAAGTATTGAAGACTCTCAAATCAATCAAATTAATATTTACTTTACTCCTAGTTATGTTTTAAGCACTGATATAAAAACAAAAAAAATCAAATAGTCCTTAAATTTAAGAAACTTATATGAAGGTGCAAAGGGCATGTAAGAATTTATGCTAAGGGTTCCCAAACCCAAATCTCTGAGATTATCTGTTCTAATCCTCATTTGTTGGAGAAGTCACTCTATAACCATTCAAGAAATGACAGGAAATGACCAATTCAACTTTTGCTTGAAGACTTTCAAATAGGAGAAAACTATCCCCTTTCTCCATAGAATATTCTACTTTTAGCTCTATTTCTCAGGATGTTTTTTCCTTACATTGAGTCAAAGTTTGTATCTGCAATTTCTACTTCACTGGCTTTAATTCTAACCCCAAAGGGCCAATTGGACTAAGTCTAATCTCTCTTCTCTCTAATCTTCCATGTACTTGAAGATAGCTATCTGCAGCTAAGGCTTTGCCTCTCTGTGAAAAACATGTCTAGTTCCTTTAACTCATCACATATAGAATTGTCTACTGATCTTTCCACCAATCTAGGTCATCTTTTTTGGATGTATTTCAATTTATTAATGTCATTCCTAAAATGTGGTACCCAGAACTGAACATAATACTCCAACTCAGGGCAGAACAAACAATGAAATTGTGACTTTCCTTATCCTGAATTATGCCTTAATAATACAACCTAAGATAAAATTAATTTCTTTATTTAGTTGCCAAGATCTTTCCTTTTGAGACTGCTTTGAATCAACTCTTTATTTATTCACACATATAGATATATACATACATATGTTACATATATATATGTGTGTATTGTATTATCTTCCCTATTAGAATATAAACTCACTGAAGACAAGATTATTTATAATTTTTATTTGTATTCCTGTTTCTAGCACAGTGCATGTCACATAGTAAACATATAATAATGCTTGTTGGCTGATCACTTAGCTATTGTTTCACTGTTGACTCATTGAGTTTATAATTTACTAAAACCAACAGATCTTTTTCCCCCAAAAAAATCAGCTGCTATTTAGCCATACCTCTTTTTCCCCCTCAATATTATTTTATTTTCCCCAAATGCATGTAAAGATAGTTTTCATCATTCATTTTTGTAAAACTTTGTGTTCTAATTTTTTCTCCCTCCTTCTTCTACCTCCTCCCTTCCCAAGAAAACAAGCAATCTGATACAGGTTAAATATGTGCTATCCTTTTAAACATACTTCCATATTTTTCATGTTGTGTAAGAAAAAATCAGACCAAAAAATAAAACATGAGAAATAAAACAAACAAAACAAACAAAAAGACAAAAATACTATGGTTTGCTCTACATTCAGTCTCCATGGTCATCTTTCTGGATGTGATTGACATTTTCCATTCCAAGTCTTTTGGAATTGCCTTGAAACACCACATTGTTGAGAAGAGCAAAGTCTATCACAATTGATCATCACATAATCTTGCTGTTTCTGTATATACAATGTTCTCCTGGCTCTGTTCACTTCACTTAGCATCAGTTCATGTAGGTCTTTCCATTAGCCATACCTCTTTGATCTTGGACATGTGAAACTAAGTTTGGGAATCCAAAGTATATTTTTATTATTTCTATTCAATTTTGAAATTTCTATTAAATTTCACCTCCTCAGATTCAGGAAAATGTTGAGGTTTGTGGGAATACTGTTTCTGTCATCCAATGTGCTAACTCTTTCTCTTAGGTTTGTCAAGTGCAAATCTGATAAGTCTGGCTTCTTATACCTTTATCCAAGCCATTGATAAAAATGTTAAACAATACATGGCCAAACACAGATTCCTTAGTATTCAACTAGACACCTTGCAAGTTGGTGTCAACACATTATTGCTTACTTTTCAGGTCTACTAAGTAAATTATCACATGCCAGTAGATTTTTAAACCCTAGTTCAATTCAATTCAATGCCATTCATACCTTAAGTCAAATTATATCACACTCATGTTTAGGGTTGACCCTATGAATAAGTTTTATGTGGTAGAACTTCAAGCTATTTGTCAGGAGAGCCATTCTATCTCAACCCTAAAATTCTCCTTAATTTGCCTTAGGATTGACAGCAGGGAAGGTAGCAAAGCAGATAATAAAACTCTTTCATTCAACATTTGATGTTCTTCCCTCAATCAGTATGTTTCTCATTCACACTATCAATGATTAGAAATGTATAATGGCCCCCTGAAAGCCTGGGTACCACTGGTCTATATGCACTAGAAAATAGACAGTATATTTATTTTATTGTCTACAAAACATTAGGAGGAATGAAAAATGAGTTGATAAAATTGATTGGGTAAGAGGATAAAATTTTTTGAATTGTTTACAGTTATTTGGCATAATGAAGATCAATCAGCCTTAGACTCAGATGCGATATGATTTAAAGAGTTTAAACCCTAGGAAGATGATTTCTTGACCAGCAAGAGCCCCTAATCACCTCTCACATTGCATGCAATTATCAGAAGATTCTTTTTTTCAATAGTATTTTATTTTTCCAATTACGTGAAAGTTCCAATTCTATAAAAATTTCCAATTTCCAATTTTTCCAATTTCCAATGTAATTTCAATATTCATTTTTGCAAGATTTTGAGTTCCAGATTTTTTCTTCTTCTCTTTCTTACCTCTTCCTTCGTCAAGACAACAAGCAATCTGATCAGTTATACATGTTCTCCCTCCAGATGCAAATGCCATTTTCCATTCCAAGTCTATTGAGCTTGTCTTGGATCATCACTGCTTTGCTGAAAAGAGCTAAGTGTTTCAAAGTCAGTTGATCCCCCATGTAATCTTTCTGTTACTATATACAGTGTTCTTCTGGTTCTGTTCATTTTACTCAACATTAGTTCATGTAAAACTTTTCTGAAATCAGTCTTTTTATAATTTCTTATAGAACAATAATATTCCATTACTTTCATACATCATAAGTTATTCAGCCATTCCCCAATTTGTGAGCATCCACTCATTTTCTCAGTCTTTGCCACCATAAAAAAGCTGCCACAAATACTTTTTGCACATGTGGGTCCTTTCCCCTCTTTTATATCATGAGATTCTAAACTTAAAGCTAAAAGGGACTGTATAGAACATTTATATCAATCCCCTTATTTTATAAATACCAAAATTGAGGTCTAAATTAAGAGACTAAATGCTTTGTCCAGAAAAACACACAGGTAGAAAATGGCAGAACAAAATTCAAACTCTATCCTTAGAGAACCAGTTCTTTGTGTTGAAGCATTGTACTTCTAGAAGTCCCATTTTGAAAATGTAAATACTATTTTGTACCAGCAGTGTGATTCAATGAAAAGGGCCATTTATACAGAATTGGAGAATTTGGACTCAAATATCCATCTACATGCATATATACATGTATGTGTGTTTATGCTTATAAATATATATATTTAAATGGTTGTATAATATATGTATCAAATCACTTAACCTCTCTTGCCCTCAGTTTCCTCATCAGCAAAAAGAGGCATTAGACCAGATGACCTGAAAGGTCCCTTTTTGTTCAAAATCCTATGAAGACCCTCATTACATTTGTCTTCCTAGAATGCATAAATATTCATGAGGAAATTTTGTGAGACTCATTGAAAAGCAAGTAACATTCAGAAGAATAAGTCTATGTAGATTTCTTAGCATTGCATTCAATATAGGCTACACACACAATACTCACTCTATAAGAGCTGTCAACATACATTCTTTCAGAAAAGAAAGCACAGAAGTTGGTGGACTGAGAGAAAAATACATCCATCAACCAACTGATTGGTCCAGGATAGAGTAATGGGATGGTTCTTTTGGCCATAAAGGTATGAAGAACTTTCATTTAAATCTGTATCTATACATCTATTAATCTTAATTAAGCTGGGCAGGCATAATGATGTAATGGACAGAGCACTAAACTATGAATGAAAAGACCCAGGTTTTAGTTTTACTTCTATAGGACCTGGAGGAGGGGACAATTTGGAGAATCATGAGTGGGTATGGAGTGGAGTGAAGGACTTAGTATAAACAAAGATCCAAGAAGGCAAATGGAAAGTTAAGTTGAGTTCAAATCCAAGGGTTAATAGAGGTCAGTAGTCTAGACTCAAGGCAGAAAGTCATGGACAGAATCCAAAAGCAAAAAGGACCAAAGCCAGGGGAAGACTTAACGAGAGAAGGATCAGGAAAATACCATGTGGAAGAGGAAGAACAAGAAGTATCTGCAACTGAGGGTTTGTCTCCTGTGAGAAATTAGGCGGAGATAGGATCTTAGTGTCACTAGCCCACGACCACTGCTTGCTCAGCTGTGACTGTGCAGCTGAGGGTCCAGAGCATGTGATCAGGTATGCAAGTCACCTAACTTTGTTGAACCTGTTTCTTCACAGGTAAAATAGAGATGCAAATTATCTGTTGTGATTACCACACAGTTTTGAGTTTGGAATAATACTATCTATCCATCTACCTATCTATCTATCTATCTATCTATCTATCTATCTATCTATCTATCTATCTATCTATCTATCATCTGTCTTCTCTTTTATCTTTGCCTGCGTGTGTATGTGTGCATGCATAAAAATGCCTTTTGCAGCTTTATGTAAATGTTAAAGTAGCATTTTTGGATATTCAAATTAGTTTAATTGAATTAAAATGTAAAGATAATAAAATAGTGGAATCCGTCAATAAACTCTTTTTTGTGGTCTTTATAATGCCCAACTAACTGGACTCAATTTTGAACTTTTCACTTAGTTGTTTTGGCATTTTCTAGGCAGTTAGACAGCTCTAGGAAGCAATGATACAAATTTTGGCTAAGACTACATGCTCTAAAAAAAACACCTACAATAGCTGGCATTTACTTGGTTTTACAAAACACTTTATGTAATAAAACACTCAAATAAAGAGGTGATCTCATTAATGAGAATGTTCCCTCCCAAGGTGCAGATCTTAACCTAACCATGCCTGTGGCTTTTGTCCTCCCATTAAAGTTCTCCATAGTGGGTGTCCTCCTCCAAAATGATGGGGTCTTTTATGTACATTATATGTATGCATACATAAATACACACATACATGCATATATGCACGGATAGTACATATACCAGAGAGAGCTGGTGGTTTAGTAGTCAAAAGTGCTGGACCTGGAGTCAGAAAGTGCTGAGTTCAAATCCAGTCTCAGACATATGACGACAACAACACAAGTTCTGTTTGCCTCAGTTTCCTCAACTAAAATGGGAGTAGTAATAGCACCCACCTAAAAGCTTGTTGTGGAATCAAATAAGAGATTTATAAAAATAGTTTATTATCCTGCTTGATACATAGTAGTAGGTGTTATACAAATGCATATTCTCTTCATGTATATAAATATACATGCATATTCTCATCTAATCCTATACTGCTATGTAGAATAGCTTTGATCAAATCTCTGGGCCTACTCCCTCTCCTTTCTTTTTCTTTTTCTTTTTTAATCTATAAGACATTGTGATTAGGACACTATCTGTCTGATATGACCTATTTCATAAGATTGGAATAGACAGTAAACTCTCTAACCATCTACTTGATAATCACACCAAAAGACTTGCCTCTCACACCAGAGACCATGCTCTGGTGTTTTTGTTTGTTTGTTTTATCTCTGAAACATCTACTCCTTGAATCCCGATATCCTAATTGGTGGATACCTCTTTTGTACCCTTGACACTTCTATTTCAGGAAAGCCTTAGCTGTGCTTCGTGTCAAATTCTCTTTTCCAGCCATTTCATCAACTGGATAGCCAACCACTAGGCAGCAAAAATGCACATGAGCTCTTCCAATACTGGAATTATTATTAAATCAATTTTGTTATTATTTAACAGTAAGATCTGTCAATTTATTCCTCTATGGTACCAGTTACCATCTTTTAATTTTCAGGGCTCTTCTTCCTCTCACTTCCATTCCCCTATGTGTGTTATCTTGCTCTATAAGAATGCAAGTTTCTTGAAGAGAGGGACTATTTTTTTTATTAAAACTTTTTATTTGCAAAACATAGAGAGGGACTAATTTTTACTTTTATATCTATTTCCTTAGTACTTAGCATAGTGATTAGCAGAGTAAATTCATTTGTTCATTCACTCATCTATTTACAGTATTTATAAGCACAGAAAAAAAGTGCTTTATGTTGTCAAGAAACATTTATTAAGTACCTACTATGTTCTAGGTATTGTGCTAAGCATTGGGGTTGCAAAGAAAAGTTGTTTTTCCCATATCTGCTTTTTAAAATGACATTTCTACTTCCTCATGCAACTCATACTTCCCTTCTTCAGCAGATTTCCTCCTATCATCTTTACTTTCTGATATCTTCAATCTTTCTCTGCCTACTAACCATTTACAAATAGGTCCATATCTCACCCATTCTCAAAATTCCCTCACTTGGTCCATAGATCCCCACTAGTTGACATTCCATATATTTCCTCCTTTTTATAGTTAAATACTTTGAGATGGACATTTAAAATTGATGCCTCTTCTTCTTTCCTCTAATTCTCAACTCTCTTCAGATTGTCTTCCAGTCTCATCACTCAACTGAAGCTGCTATCCAAAGTTACCTGCCAGTGATTATATTGAGAAATATAATAACCTTTACTTAATCCTCATCCTTTAACAGTATCAAAGACTACAGAGAGATTTTTTTAATCACCATCTTCTCCTAGATACATTCTTCTCTCTAGGTTTTCATACCACTACTCTCTCCTACCTGTCTGACCATTCCTTCTCCATCAACTTTGCTGAATCTTCATTCAGGTCATTTCCACTAACTATAGGTATCTTCCAGGTGTTGATTCTGAGTTTTCCTCTCTTTCTCCTCTATACTATTTCCTTTGATGATATCATTAGGTCCCCATTTATTATTTCTATGTTGATGATCTACATATATATACTACCGTGACCTCTCCTAATTTCCATCCGTGCATTTCCACTTATCTTTTTTTTTAAATATATTTATTTGGATGACCTGTAGACATCTTAAATTCAACATGTCCAAAACTCTAATCATTATCTTTTCCCTCAAACCCTCCTCTATTCCTGATTTTCCCATTATTCTCCAGGATACCATCTTATTTCCAGTCACCCAAACTTGAAACCTTGCTATTATCTTCAGCTTCTTACTATGTTTCATCCCCCATATCCAATCCATTGTCGAGTTTTATCTAGTCCACCTTTATAACATCTCTCATATATGTCCCCTTAGCCCTTTACTCTCCTTTGACACTATCACTACTGTAGTGCAGGCCTTCCTCACTTATTGCCTGGACTATTGCGATAGCTTGTTAGTTGGTCTTTCTACTTCAAGTCTACTTTACTCCAATCTCCAGTTCTGCAGCAGTCAAATTGATTACTCCAAAGCAGAGATCTGACCATGTCATCCTACAATTTAATAAATCCTAGTGTCTCTCTATTACCTCTAAGGTCAAATATAGATTCTCTGTCTTTTAAAGCCCCTTTTAAACTAGTCTCTCCTTCCTTTCCAGTACTCTCATCATTATTCAATCCTTTTATGCTCTGCAATTCAATGACACTGGGATATTTGATCAAGACACTCCATTTCCAGAATTCTGAATATTTTTGCTGGCTATTCCCTAAGCCTGGAATTTTCTACTTCCTCTTCTCTATTCCCTGGTTTCCTTCAAGTCTCAGATAAAATCCTATCTTCTATTAAAAAAAGCCTTTCTTAAAAAGGTTTAATCCTAACACCTTCATTCTTTTGACTACATCCAATTTTCCCTGTATAGCTCTTATTTGGATAACATCTAATGTTTGTGCAATATTGCACTGTGAGTATCTGGAGAGTAGGATTTTTTTTTTGCTTTTCTTTGTATCCTCACTTAACACAATGCCTGGTATATAGTAGGTGCTTAAAATAAGTTCTTATTGGATAACTGACTCTTAAGTTGCTGACCATGTTATTAGACTTCAAATGTCCCTAAAGAAGAAGAGTTTGTTATGGAAATTTTTATGGAATTTTTTCTTCCTTTTTTTTTGATCTGTTCATTGTATTTTTCTTAATTCTATCCTTACATGCCCTTTTAAAAATCTGATTTAGTTGAATCACTTGCCACACTTTTCAATAATTTGTTTTTTTCTCCATTGCTTCTCACTGTTTTATGAGGTGATACTATTCATAATCTTTTACAAAATCCATCCATAAGGTTTTAAAAACACATTTACATTTTATATTGGTATTGCCCTTGGCTGTCATATTTCTCTTCTTGGTAGGGAGACAAGTATTTTCTGGCTCAGACATTTTCTAGATATTTTTATTCTCACTAGCAATTGATTTGCATTAGTTAAACCTTTTCTTCTCTTACTCATCTCACATATTTTTGAGGAAACACCTTATTTAAATATCTCTGGTTGGAGTTGCCTGCCTCAATTGTGTGTCATGTCTTCTCATTTTTATTCTTTCCTGTAATTTGTATTGATCCTTATTTTTATTCAAATAAGTAGAGAGACATAAGAGATAAAGCCTTGGCTTGAAACTAAGAAGACCTAGTTCTGACCCATTCTTACTTCATGATCCTGGGAAAATTATTTACAGTATTTTATATGACAAAGACTGTGGCACATGGAGGTACTGATTTTCTTTGGTTAAGAAATTTTCTCATGCAAGAGCTCCCCATACTAATGAAATCACAGACTTGGTCCCTATGTGTCCTCTTTCCATTACTTTACAATGTGTACCTTCCTTTATATTCAGGTTTCATTTAGTGTGAATTTTGAGACAGATACTAAGTTCCTCCAGTAATGTGCTGCATATTTGATAAATGGACAGGGACCTTACATTCAAAGTGCCAACAGCTAAGTTAAAGTTTCTAGATAGTCTAAAAACTGGGGTAATCCTTTTTTTTATTTTATTTTATTTGCAAAACATATATATGGGTAATTCTTCAACATTAACCCTTACATAGCTTTCTGTTACAAATTTTCCCCCCAACTCCCCACCCCTCCCCTAGATGGCAGGATATCCACTACATGTTAATTATGTTAAAATACTTGACAAGTCGAATATATGTATACATATTTCCAAACATCATTGTTGTGCAAGAAAAATCATATCTACACGAAAGACATATCAGATAAAGGAAACACAATGTAAGCAAACATCAGTCAAGAGTATGAGAATGTTATGTTGTGGTCCACATTTCACATCCCTCTCTCTGGGTGTATATGGCTTTCTTCAGTGAACAATTGGAAGTGGTTTAAAACATTTCATTGTTGAAGAGAGCCGTGTCCATCAGAATTGATGTCATATAGTACTGTTGTTGCTGTGTATGATGATCTCCTGGTTCTGCTCATTTCACTCAGCATCAGTTCATGCAAGTCTCTCCAGGCCTCTCTGAAATCATCCTGCTGGTCATTTCTTACAGAACAATAATATTCCATAATATTCATATACCATAATTTATTCAGCTATTCTCCAATTGATGGGCATCCATTCAGTTTCCAGTTTCTAGCCACTACAAAAAGGGCTGCCACAAACATTCTTGCACATGTGGGTCCCTTTCCTTCCTTTATGATTTCTTTGGGATATAAGCCCAATAGAAACACTGCTGGGTCAAAGGGTATGCACAGTTTGATAACTTTTTGAGCATAGCTCCAAATTGCTCTCCAGAATGGTTGGATCCGTTCACAGTTCCACCAACAATGCATCAGTGTCCCAGCCTTCCCACATCCCCTCCAACATTCATCGTTATCTTTTCCTGTCATTTTAGCCAATCTGACAGGTGTGTAGTGGTACCTCAGGGTTGTCTTAATTTGCATTTCTCTGATCAATAGTTATTTGGAGCACCTTTTCATATGACTACAAATAGTTTTAATTTCATCCTCTGAAAATTGTCTGTTCATATCCTTTGACCATTTATCAATTGGAGAATGGCTTGAATTTGTATAAATATGAGACAATTCTCTATATATCTTAGAGATGAGACCTTCATCAGAACCCTTAAATGTAAAGATGATTTCCCAATTTATTGCTTCCCTCCTAATCTTGACTGCATTGGTTTTGTTTGTACAAAAACTTTTTAACTTAATATAGTCAAAGTTATCTATCTGGTTTTCAATTAAGAGTTCCAGAAAATTGGGGTAATCTTAGAACACACTGCTGACTTATTCTATGACTTTATAGAAGTAGAGAGAGCCATGAAGGGCTAAGAGTCATTTGGGATTTTTCTTTGTTTAATGTGTTTTCAAGGTTAAACTACTACTGCTGAGCCTCTCCCTCAGTGCTTAGCTAGACCAGTTCTCAGCAAGTGATATCTGTCATCAAAGCTTTTCTCACATGGTAAAACATGCCAGATCTTATATTCTATTGGCTTAAACTTTGAGAACCCAGAGTTCATCACTCTTTATATCATGATAAAGCATAGGAAAAGGAAGCAAACAATTGTTCTATTAATTAAAGATATTCAATTGTTCCAAAGAATTCTACAAAATAATTTTGGTTATTGGATATATTTGGAAATAATGAAATCACATTTCTTTCCATTAATATCAATTAATTTCAATTCAATCAAATTCAATACCCACTAAGTACTACCATATATAAGGCCTTGTACTGGGAGGAGCTAGGGGACCCAACAAATTACCAAAAAAAAATCTGGATGTTTTAGTAAGTGGGAAAAAATAACATTAGTCACCAATATGACATGAAAGCTAAAAAATTTAATGTGATCTTAGACTCGATTTGTTATTATAATTATTAGTTTATAGATGATGAAACTTGGCCTAAACAAAGTATCAGAATCAGCATTGCTTAGTGGGTCCAGTACATATTTGAATAGAACCCCCTATGCTATACCCAAAAATTAGTTATCTGACCAACTAAATATTGGCTAAATGATGTATCCCATGTGTTGTGACAAAAAAGTGATGGAAAAAAAGATTGTTCACAGTCCCACTTGAATCTGTTTCTTATCTTAAACCTTTCTAAAGACTATGAGCCAAACAATTTCAATTTCATTTCATTACATAAGCATTTTAAAAATTCCAATGGTATGTGAGGCACATTGGTTGATACAAAATAAACAGAAAACTTAATACTTGCCTCCTATGAACTTATAGTTTATTTGGAGAACCAAGATGTGTATATACACTGAAAACTATATGAAGACATTTGGGACCCTCTGCATTTACAAAATAAATATGAAGTAAATGGGGGAGGAGGAGAAAATGCTATCTACAGGGCAATAGGCAAGGAATGATCTCATGTAGAATGAATGCATCATTTGAGTTGAGATTCTTGTGAGATTCTGTGTAAGGATGTGGATCCTTGTATCCTGTTGTTCAATGGTATTCATCTGGAAGCAATGATAAGCACCTAATCAGAACTGAGTTTGTCTCATCTCAGAAATTCTCCCAGGGTGAAATGAGTCTTACCTGGGTGTGTATGTGTGACACTTTCATATACTCTCCAGGATCTTGTCCCCATTCCTCACTGAAAAGAATTATCCTGATCCTTGAGTAAAATTAGAATTCACATTTTGTGAGCTGCTTTCTAGTTTCTCTATGGTGGTGGGGAGGGGTGATGGACCCCTAAGTATATTCTTTCTATTAATGAAAATTAGGTGAGCATGTGTAAGTGATGACATCTGCTTAGTCCTTTCTAAAGTAATAATTACAACACTGTAGATGGAGAGCTTTTAACAGTTGATAAAGTATTTTCACATGTATGATCTCACAACACCCAGTATAGTAGTCAAGGAAGGAGTTATTATTATTTCCATTTTGCAAATGAAAATTAAGCATCCCTCTATCAATGCAGATTCACAACTTCTATAATTTAGTGGGTGGAAGTTTCTATACCAGGAAGTTTTTCATATAGATGAAATGACAGGTTGGGACTAAACACAAAACAAGACAAAGTAAAACAAAAATGGTGAACGTTTGGTGAGATTATCAAACCTGTTTGACCCATTATACCTCTCAAATGATCAAGCAGAACTCAAACTTACACTTTTTGCTATCAAGGCCAAAGTTCTTTTAGAGGGACCAGGGTGAGCCAGAGGGGTAAAGATCACACAGTAATCTGCCCGGGAAAATTCAGCATAAAAACCTTCTCAGCCTGGACTATCCACTTCCCCTCTTCTCCTTTAGTAATCTAAACTCTGTCTCTGGATCCCTTAGCTCTGATAAGTGATCATTTACCTTCTATTTCCCCCCAGGGTTCTGTCTTCCTGATACCAGAACCAGGCCAGGTCATATGTGTATGGTCATATGTGACTGGCCAGGTCCCAGCTTGCAAAGCCCTTTCCTAATCTTCTGAATTGTGATATTATCTCCACACAGCAAATTACTTTTTAAAAAATTGATTCCACATATTTTTCGACAATCTAACAAGAGTAGTCTAAGAAGACTTTGTGCAAAAATGAGTCTTAAGCTAGGATTTGTTGCACACTAGTATAAGCAGAACACTGAATGCTGAACCCTTTTTTGTATTTTAATTGAATTATCAAAAACAAAAAAAATGAGAATAAGAATCTCATGGGATGGGGTGAGGGGGTGTTTACAACCAGATTAATGCAAGTATTAATAAGTAAATTTACTTAATAGATTCCTGAAAAACAATACAAATTACATTTTTTATGAATCAAGTAATGTTTTAAATCAATGTTTTCCTCTCCAATATTGCCCCTCATCCTAATTTTCTTATTTCTATTGAGACTACCACCATCCTTCTAATCACCCAGGTTTGCAGGTTCAAAGTCATTCTCAATTCTTCATCGTTTCTTATCCCCCATATCCAATCAGCTGTCAAGTCTTAGTAATTCTATGTCATTAGTATCTTTAACATTTGTCTCCTTCCTCCCCCTCATCCCTATCTCTCAACTATCATCACCATCACTTGTCTTCATTCTCCTGGGCTATTTGGTAGTCCCTTAATTGCTGTCACCAATTTTAGTCTCTCCCTTTTCTAATCTACCCCGTACACAGCTATAAAATTGATATTGCTAAAGACAGATATGTAAATAGATGGGTAAATGGATAGATAGATTGAGTATTTTTTAAGCACTTACTATGTACCAGACTCTGTGCTAAATACCTGAGTTACAAATAAAAGTAAACAAGACAGTATCTGTCTTCAAGGCTCTTAAATTCTAATGGGGGGCAGAAAGTGGGATGTTGGCAATGATATGGCTGGAGATATTCAGGAAAAGGCCTTGAACCAAGAAAGACAAGCATAGTTCTTACCATATCACCCCCTGTTCAGGAAGCTTCAGTATTGCATTTAGGATAAAAAAGAAACTCTTCTGTTTGTTATTTGAAACCCAATCTGTTTTCCTATTATTTCACCTCATATGCTCTGTATTCCAGAAAAACTGATACAGTTTTCTGTGAATGACATTGCCTCTCATTTGGTGTTTTCCTCTACTTCCCCTACTTCTTGCCCTCAAAGTTGCAGGGTTAAATACCTCCAGGTGTGTACTTAAGTAATTAGAGCAGCCAAAGAAAAGAACTTGAAAGGAAAAGAACCTGTTTTAGTGCTTGCTAGGGCAGTTTGAATCACAACTGGAAAAGCTTCTAGCAGTGAAGGTACAAAGACTTGGGATTAGTTCCAGATTAAGATTCCATAATCCCCTCATTGATTTGGACAATCCTTCTAAAATTGTTAAACAGATCTTTTATATCAGAATTTGAACAGGTATGGAAGTTGAAGCTGTTGTTGCTGATAACTAATCAGTCATTTCCTCTAATAAATTAATTACAGAGATAGACACAGAGGCAGAGAGATAGACAGAGACAGACACAGAGAAACAGAGACAGACAAAGAAACAGAGAGACAGAGACAGAGGAGAGAAAGGGAAAGGGGGGAGAGGCAGAGAGACAGAGAGAAATAGAGAGACAGAGAAACAGAGACAGAGTCAGACAGACAAAGAGACAGAGAGACAGAGATAGAGAGGAGAGAGAGGAAAAAGGAGAGGGAGAGAGACAGAGACAGAGAGACAGAGAGAGAGAACACTCTCCTCCCTCAGAATGTTCTCCATCCTCACCTTGACTTTTTGGAATTCCTAATTCCCTTCAAGGGTCAGTTCCTGTGCTACTTTCTACACAAGGCCTTTCCAAATCCCACATCCTGACCAAATTACTTTTTATAACTTATTCTGTTTGTGTTTCACATTAACCTATTACTGTATCTGTTGTTTCCCCCCAAATAGCATGCAAACTCCTTGAAAGAAGCTTGCCTGTTTGTCTTTGAATTTCCAATACAATGTCTTGCATACAGCTGGTATTTAATAAACACTTAATGAATTGAATTGAATTGAATTGCATTACACTGAGAGAACTTACTAAATAAACTCTCTGAAGATTTCTTTTCAATGAAGAATATTTATTCATACATTTTTCTGCTACAAAAATTCAGATTTTCACAAACTGAGTTTTCTTCAAAGAGGCAACACACTTGAATAAGATCACAGATGCTCTCTGGGAAGAACAGAGAACATCTGGTGTAACTCTCTTTATGTATATACATACACACACATATATACACATATGTATATATAGTACGTGGATGTGTGTATTAACAGAGCATTTATTGAGTTACTATATGTCAAGTACAATCTAAATACTGCATATATCAGTATAAATAGACAAGACAGCCCTGCCTTCAAGGAGCTTATATTCTAATGGTTCAAGACAGGACAGAAAAGGAAATAGAAATAGAGCTTGCCTGGCACTGGGGGGCAAATGTTGTGGAAGAGTGGGAAAAAAGAGCAGGCAGAAAACTCATGGATTAAAGCCGAGGAATCCAGGAGCAGAATCCGGGTTACCAGGGGAAGGAGGTAAAGCTGGATTTGTTGCTGCTGCTGCTGTTTATGGCTTCTTCATTTCTGAAGAGGACTAATGACACCACAGGATTATGTCTTGACTTGTGTACGGGTTGGATATAAATTGCACAAAACCATCTGTCTCAATCTCTCGCCCTGAATCATCAAAGCCCAGTGGCAGGACACAAGTCAAGATGGTGATGGCCCAGGAGGCGGTGGATGCCTTGGGGGTCTTTGATGTCTGACCAAACTTGAAGCCCTCCACAGCACCTGCTTCAGCTGCCTCGGCGGCCGTTGGAACTGCCCATTCCACCGGGGGAAGTCTTCCCATGCTTGAAATGGCTGTCCCTCCTGACTGACAGGTTTAAGACTTGTCAGGAGAGGAGTTAAAGCTTGATGGTGCAGGCCGAGAAGGTGTTCTGTGGTGCAGGTGGGCCGTGGAGCAGCCGGGGAAGTACCCTTTGGGCCTCAGGCTAGATGAGTTCCTCCCTGTACAGATGAGGAATCAAAAACCCAGCTGAAGAAGAGACTCTCGCCCAACTATAGCGAGAACTAAAGCAAAACATAAAATAAACAAAGGAAATCCCAGTGTTGGGAGCTTTAGGTGTTATGAGAGAGAAAATATGACATGGAAGGGATTTCATAGCACAAAAACATCCGGAATCCACAAAGTGGGATGCAAAAACATGTGGTGCCATAGTTCCAAAAACCCCCAAAATGGCCATCTCAAGCTGGTGCGAGGGCTGCTCATGTTTCTTGGCTGGAGATCAAATGTTTCAAAATGATAAAAGGCAGCACCAAACTTTGATTCGCCAGCCTGAGGCAGCCATGAGCCAGCTGTGACCAGCAGTCCGCCAAAGGCCCCCAGCTTTGGGCCTGTGTGTGCGGCTCTGGGGGGATTTGCAGGCCGGAACCCCCTTTCCACACTTATCAAGGCCCACCATCACCACCCTGAAGGAAGCGAAAGTTAACTGAGGGAGCCTTGGCTTGGCGTTCAGCGCCTTCCTAACTTTCTAGTTTTTATTTTCTGCAACTTTTCCACAATTAAAAAAAACATTCCAGCAAAGCTGGACTCCTCTCTGACCCCCAGACATGTGCTTTCTATACCTTTTTGTTTATTTCTTTTTGCGGAAGCAACTGAGGTTAAGTGATTTGCCCAGGGTCACACAGCTAGGGAATGTTAAGTGTCTGAGACCAAATTTGAACTCAGGTCCTCCTGACTTCAGGGCTGGTGCTCTGTCCACTGCGCCACTTAGAGATGTGATGAACCAGAAAGCATTTTATAAATTATAAGTGGTTATACAGAATGCAAATTACTTGGGTCAAGCAAAAATTTTGACATGTCTTTAACTTGTCAGGGGTATATGCTTCTTCTGAAGCTAATTCAGAATGTCGGACCCTTACCAGATGAAACTGAATTGATCTGGGTTCCCCACTTTTCTTTAATTCTCTGTGCTAGATTCTGTTTTTTCATTATGCTCCTTTCTCATATTTTTAATCAGTGGGTTTTCACAATAGCCATTACCCTAATGAAATGTGTCATTCTGTAGCTCTTAAAGTCATTTAAGTGACTGAGATATTAGAGCAGTGAAGGGTGGAGGGAAGTAAAAAATTATTCAAGACAACTTAAAAAATGATTTCACCAAAAAAAAGTGAAGTTGAAAATGAAAAATACCTAGAACTGCAAATTATTGCTGAAAAACTGGTTAATTAATCCTCAAAAGATGAGCAAAGACTTTCAGAGAGGCCTGATGGCTATTGATTCCTTTATAATACAGTGTAAACTTCTTGAGATTGGAAGAACAGTGGGAAGGCCAATAAAAAATATCCAGTGCAAACTTTGTTATGAAGAAAAATTCTTGTCTTAGACTAGATAATACAATTGTTAGTATATTGAAATTTGGGAAAAATTACTTTACTAATGGAACACTTTTTTTTCTTTTAAGGCCATACAAAACCATTGTCAAAAGAAATTTCAGTAAATCTATAAGGTGTGAAAATCTTCATCTGTCCTATAAAACAGCCACATACACATACACATATATACATATATACATGTACATATACATATACATACACATAGTTTATTGTAGTTGCCATGACTTCAATTATTTTTGAAGGAGGGTACAACTATATATATATATATAGGCATATACACATAATTCAAAATATATTACTTATTTTATATATGCAAAACTCTCCATAAAACTCTTGTGTGGCACCCTCCATATTATTATACATATATTTATAATATTATATATACAACTATCTCTCTATAACTCTGATATAGGTAGCCCCCTTTCAAGATAATTGAAGCCATGAAGACTACATTAAATTTTCAAGAACAGAGTATATAGAGAGAAAATAAAAGATTTTAGTTAAAACATTGGGGGACAGCATTGTTAGGGATTGGGGAGATAAAAATGAAACTGTAAAAGAGATGGAGCAGAAATGATGAAGGGAAACTGAGAGAAAGCAGTGTCATTAATCTGTGGAAAAGTGAAAGGCAAAAAGGAATGGGTTTACAATGTCCAGTTAATGCAGGAAAGATCAAGGAGCATGTAAGTTCCATAAAGGCAGAGACAATTTATTTTTTGTCTTGGTGACCCCAGTTCCTAGAACAACGAATAAAGGTAATTTATCATTCACTCCTTCAGCACTTATTAAGTACCCACTTTAAATGCTAAGCACTTGAGATACAAAGACAAAACTGAAAAACCATTCTTGTCTTCAAAAAGCTTACATTCTAATGGGGGTAAAGAACAAATCAGAAAAGGCCATCAGCTACCTCTAAGCATTTATCATGTTTCATATGTTATGCTAAGTGCTTGGCATAGGGAGAAAAAGCAAAAGCAAAAACAGCTCCTACCCTCAAGGAGCTTCAAGTCAAAAAGCAGAGACAATTTATGGGTGTGTGTGTGTGTGTGTGTGCGCGCGCGTGTATGTGTCTACACATACACAAGATACATATGGAATAGACGGAAAGATGTGCTGGAGAGAAAGTGCTATCAGTTGGGAAAACCAGTAAAATCTTCCTGCAAAAAGTAAATTCTTTTTTTTTTTATTAAAGCTTTTTATTTGTATAACATATGTATGGGTAGTTCCCCAACAATGATCTTTACAAAGCTTTCCATTACATATTTTACCCCCAGTCCCCTCCCCTCCCCTAGATGGCAGGAAGTCCACTACATGTTAATAATGTTGAAATGCTTGAGAAGTTATCCAAGAAACATCCTATCTACAAAAAAAAAAAAAAAGAATCAGAGAAAGGCAACACAATGCAAGCAAATGTCAATAGAGATCATGAAAATGTTACGTTGTGGACCATATTTCATTTCCCTCTCTCTGGGTGTATATGGTTTTCTTCAGTGAACAATTGGAACTGGTTTGAGACAATTCTTTGTTGCAGAGAGCAATGTCCATCAGAATTGATCATCATACAGTCTTGTTGTTGCTGTGTATAATGATCTCCTGGTTCTGCTCGTTTCACTCAGCATCAGTTCATGCAAGTCCCTCCAGGTCTCTCTGAAATCGTCCTGCTGGTCGTTTCTTACAGAGCAATAATATTCCATAACATTCATATACCATAATTTATTCAGCCACTCTCCAATTGATGGGCATCACTTCAGTTTCCAGTTTCTAGCCACTTACAAAAAGGGCTGCCACAAACATTCTTGCACAGGTGGGTCCCTTTCCCTCTTCTAAGATCTCTTTGGGATATAGACCCAGTAGAAACACTGCTGGGTCAAAGGGTATGCAGTTTGACAACTTTTTGAGTATAGCTCCAAATTGTTCTCCAGAATGGTTGGATCCGTTCACAGTTCCACCAACAATGTATTAGTGTCCCAGTTTTCCCACCTCCCCTCCAACATTCATCGTTATCTTTTCCTGTCATTTTAGCCAATCTGACAGGTGTGTAGTGGTACCTCAGAGTTGTCTTAATTTGCATTTCTCTGATCAATAGTGATTTGGAGCAACTTTTCATATGACTAGAGATGGTTTTAATTCATCATCTGAAAATTGTCTCTCCATATCCCTTGACCACTTATCTATTGAAGAGTGGCTTGAATTCTTATATATATGAGACAATTCTCTATATATTTTAGAAATGAGGCCTTTATCAGAACCATTAAATGTAAAGATGATTTCCCAGTTTGATGCTTCCCTCCTAATCTTGTCTGCATTTGTTTTGTTTGTACAGAAACTTTTTAACTTAATATAATCAAGATTATCTATCTGGTATTCAATTAGGAGTTCCAGGTCTTCTTTGGACATAAATTTATTCCATCTCCACAGGTCTGAGAGATAAACTATATTACATTCCTCTAACTTGTTTACAAAGTCCCTCTTTATATCTAGATCATGAACCCATTTAGATCTTATCTTGGTATGTGGTGTTAGGTATGGGTCAAGCCCTAATTTCTTCCGCACTAGTTTCCAATTTTCCCAGCAGTTTTTGCCGAATAGTGAGTATTTATCCCAAAAGCTGGGGTCTTTGGGTTTATCGAATACTAGATTGTTAAGGTTATTGCCTAGATAGTCCTGATATCCTATCCTGTGCCACTGATCAACGGCTCTATTTCTTGGCCAGTACCAAATAGTTTTGATGACCGCTGCTTTATAATATAGTTTTAGATCTGGTACAGCAAGGCCACCTTCATCTGCCTTTTTTTTTATTAATCCCCTTGAAATCCTTGACCTTTTGTTCTTCCAAATGAACTTTGCTACTATTTTTTCTAGATCTGTAAAATAATTTCTTGAGAGTTTGATTGGTATGGCACTAAATAAGTAGATTAGTTTGGGTAGTATTGTCATTTTTATTATGTTTGCTCTGCCTACCTATGAGCACTTAATATTTTTCCAATTGATTAGGTCTGATTTTATTTGTGTGAAAAGTGTTTTGTAGTTTAGTTCATATAGTTTCTGACTTTTCCCAAATATTTTATCCTATCATCTGCTATTTGGAATGGAATTTCTTTTTGTATCTCTTGCTGCTGAACTTTGTTGGTAATATATAAAAATGCTGATGATTTATGTGGATTAATTTTGAATCCTGCCAGTTTGCTGAAGTTGTGAATTGTTTCCAGTAGTTTTTTAGTTGAGTCTCTAGGGTTCTCTAAGTATACCATCATGTCATCTGCAAGGAGTGATAATTTGGTTTCTTCATTACCTACTCTGATTCCTTTTATCTCTTTTTCTTCTCTTATTGCTAAAGCTAACATTTCTAATACAATATTAAATAGTAATGGTGACAGTGGGCAGCCTTGTTTCACTCCTGATCTTATTGGGAATGGTTTTAGTTTGTCTCCATTACATATGATGCTTGCTGATGGTTTTAAATAGATGCTACTGATCGTTTTAAGGAAAAGCCCATTTATTCCTATACTCTTTAATGTTTTTAATAGGAATGGGTGTTGGATTTTATCAAATGCTTTTTCTGCATCTATTGAGAAAATCATATGGTTTTTGTTAATTTGGTTGTTAATATAATTATGCTGATAGTTTTCCTAACATTGAACCAGCCCTGCATCCCTGGTATAAATCCTACTTGGTCATAGTGTACTATCCTGAGGATGACTTTCTGTAATCTCATTGCTAATATCCTATTTAAAATTTTTGCATCAATATTCATTAGGGAAATTGGTCTATAGTTTTCTTTCTCTGTTTTCACCCTACCTGGTTTAGCTATCAGCACCATATCGGTCTCGTAGAAGGATTCTCGCAGTATACCTTCTGTCCCTATTTTCTCAAATAGTTTGTGTAGTATTGGAATTAATTGTTCTTTGAATGCTTGGTAGAATTCACATGTAAATCCATCTGGCCCCGGAGATTTTTTCTTAGGGAGTTGGTTAATAGCTTGTTCTATTTCTTTTTCTGATATGGGGCTATTTAAATAATTTATATCCTCTTCTGTTAACCTAGGCAATCTATATTTTTGTAGATATTCCTCCATTTCATTTAGATTATCAAACTTACTGGCATAAAGTTGGGCAAAGTAACTCCTAATTATTGCTTTAATTTCCTCTTCATTGGAGGAAAGTTCTCCCTTATCATTCTTGAGATTAACAATTTGATTTTCCTCTTTCCTTTTTCTTATCAAATTAACTAAAGGCTTATCTATTTTGTTAGTTTTTTCATAGAACCAACTCTTAGTTTTATTTATTAATTCAATAGTTTTCTTATTTTCAATTTTATTAATTTCTCCTTTTACTTTTAGAATTTCTAATTTGGTATTTAATTGAGGGTTTTTAATTTGTTCTTTTTCTAGTTTTTTTTAATGATAAGCCCAATTCGTTGATATTTTCTTTCTCTATTTTATGCAAGTAAGCATCTAGAGATATAAAATTGCCCCTTATAACCGCTTTGGCCATATCCCACAAATTTTGGTATGTTGTCTCCTTATTGTCATTCTCCTGGATGAAATTATTGATTGTGTCTATGATTTGCTCTTTCACCCATTCATTCTTCAGGATTAGATTATTTAATTTCCAATTAACTTTTGGTTTATTTTCTCCTGGCCTTATATTGCGTATGATTTTTATTGCATCATGATCTGAAAAGGATGCATTTACTATTTCTGCCTTTCTGCATTTGATTTTGAGGTTTTTATGCCCTAACACATGGTCAATTTTTGTATAGGTTCCATGGGCTGCTGAGAAAAAAGTAAACTCCCTACTGTCTCCATTCAACTTTCTCCATAGATCTATCATACCTAACTTTTCTAACAATTGGTTTATCTCCCTAGTTTCTTTCTTGTTTCTTTTGTAGTTTGATTTATCTAATTCTGAGAGAGCAAGGTTGAGATTCCCCACTAGTATCGTTTGGCTGTCTATTTCTTCTTGCATCTCTCTTAATTTCTCCCCTAGGAATTTGTGTGCTATTGCACTTGGTGCATATATATTTAGTAGAGATATTGCTACATTATCTATGGTACACTTTAATAAAATATAGTTTCCTTCCTTATCTCTTTTGATTAGATCTATCTTGGCTTTTACTTGATCTGAGATAAGGATTGCTACCCCTGCTTTTTTTTGTTCACCTGAAGCATAATATTTTCTCCTCCAGCCTTTTACCTTCATCCTATATGTGTCACTATGTTTTAGATGTGTTTCTTGTAGACAACATATTGTGGGATTCTGGTTTTTAATCCAGTCTGCTATCTGCTCCCGCTTTATGGGAAAGTTCATCCCATTCACATTCACAGTTAGAATAACTAATTCTTTATTTCCTGCCATCTTATTTACCCAAGTTATGTTTCCCCCTTTCCTTTCCCCTTTCTCCCTTCCCCCCTCCTCAGTAATTTGCTTTTATGACCCCCTCCCCCAAACAATGCTCCACCCTTTATGTCCCTTCCTCCTGTTTTTACTCCTTTCCCCTGATTCTTCTATTTTCCCTTCTATTAGTTTGTACCTTACTTTTCCTCCTTTCCCTCCCACTTCCCTCTAGCAACAGACAAGTTTCTATGTGAAATCAAATGTCTGATATACACTTTTAGAGCCCAACCTGATGAGAGTAAGATTTACACAATGCTCATCTCCCTCCCCTCTTTCTCTCAATTATATTAGGTTTTGTTTGCCTCTTCAAGTGATTTTACCTTGTTTTTACCTCCTTTTTTTAGATCTTATTTTACCACTTTTTCCCTCTTTTCCCCAGTATGACAACCTTTTCCCCTCTAGTTCTCTTTTTTTATATTATCAAAGTAATATCTACTTAATTATACCCCCAAACTTTAAGTATCATCCTAGTAAAAATAAAGTTCTCAAGAGTCCTTTCCTTTTTACCTTTTTATGCATTTCTTGAGTTCTGTGTTTGGGTGTCGAATTTTTTGTTCAGATCCGATCTTTTCATTAGAAATAGGTGAAATTCACCTATATCATTGAATGACCATCTTCTTCCCTGAAGGATAATGCTCATTCTAACTGGATAGGTTATTCTTGTTTGTAATCCAAGTTCCTTTGCCCTTCGGAATATCTGGTTCCAGGCCCTTCGATCCTTCAGTGTGGAGGCTGACAGATCCTGTGTGATTCTAATTATTGATCCTCGGTATTTTAATTGTTTCTTTCTAGCTGCTAGCAGAATCTGTTCCTTGGTGCTATAGTCCTGAAATTTAGCCACGATATTCCTAGGGGTCTTAATTTTGGGGTCTCTTTCAGGAGGTGATTGGTGAATTCTTTCAATGGTGATTTTGCCCTTTGATTCTACAATCTCAGGGCAGTTTTCTTTCAGGATTTCCTGGAAGATAGTGTTTAGATTCTTTTTTTCATCATGGCTTTCAGGAAGTCCAATAATCCTTAGATTGTCTCTCCTAGGTCTATTTTCCAAGTCAGTTGTTTTTCCTAGGAGATATTTCATATTTTCTTCTAATTTTTCATTTTTTTGTTTTTGTTTGACTGATTCTTGAAGTCTTATTGAGTCATTCATTTGCATTTGTTCAATTCTTATTTTTAAAGTGTTGTTTTCTTCAGTTACCTTTTTAAGATCCTTTTGTAACTGGCCAATTTGTTCATTGCACTCTTTTTCCACTTCACTAATTTTATTTTTCAATAAATTGGTGTCTTTTTCATATCTCTTTGGCAGGGCATCATATCCTTCTTGCACTGATTTCAGTTTATTTTCCCATTTATCCTCTAGCTCTCTTTTGAGGTTCTTTATGCAATCTTCGAGAAAGGCCTTTTGAAAAGGGGACCAGTGATGGTCCTTGCTGATTTTCTCTGGATTTTTGTCTAAAGGAACCTCTGGATCTGAGGTGATCATCTCTTTTTTTTCTTTATAAAAGCTGTCTGTGGTGAGAGCTCTATTTTGCTTCATCATTTTTTTTTAGACAGCGTGGATATCTCTTTAAGGTAGGGAAAAAAAACCGGCGGCTGCAAAAAGCTTTGCCCTGAGGCACTTCCGGGAGTTGACTTAAGGTGCTGGGCCAGTGGGGGCTAGGACTAAGTCTGAATTACTCCTTAAACAAGGCAAGTCTGCCAGAACACCTGCCCCCAATCAGGGCAGAGTGTCCCAAATGCCTCAGATTAACTCCAAGTGTTTGGAATTTGGAGTTTGGAGTTTGGAATTTCTGCCATGATGAGCTGAGCTGAGTCCCACCCTCACTTCCGGCCTATGCAGGAGTCGTCTATTTATCTCTCTGTCCGAGTCCGACTAACCTGATATGAAGTTATCCAGAGAGCAGTGTTCAAATATTTCTGAGTTCGTTGACTTGAAGATCAGTTCAGAGGCTTATTTTATTGTTGATTTGAGAGAAGATCGGAGGAGAGGCAGAAAGTTACCTTTTCACTCCGCCATCTTGGCTCCGCCCTCCAAAAAGTAAATTCTAAGAAGTGAAGTTGAAGAGGAAGAAAATACCAGGCATGGATGAATGGAAGGAGAGAAGGAGAGAGAGAAAGAGAGAGACAGACAGAGAAACAGAGGAGAGAGAAAGAAGACAGACAGACAGAGACAGAGAGAAAGAGAGACAGAGGACAGAGA